>KK118979.1:124455-160147 GCA_000611955.2 Stegodyphus mimosarum
TATATATAAGTGTCAACAACCATACTCAAATACTCATATAATTAATGTATTTAGGTTAATGTAATCAATCAATCAAGTATTCAAGTATATAACTAGTAGTCAAGTTTATGAACAGTGTTCTTACAGTATAATCATATATCTATTATATCAACACATGTAAGTACTCAAATAATGCAAGTTTCCAAATAATGAATGTAAACAGGTTTAATGTATTCAAGTGTTACTATATTCAAGCTCTCGGGTACGTAACGGATGTATCCATGTAACTTAATCATATATCCAATGTATTAATATATTTAATTGATGGATCATATTTAATGTATTATTGCAAGTATTAAAGCTGTATTTAAGAATTAGTATTGCAGTATTTAAGAATGATTAATATTATTATTAGTAGTATTAGTATTTAAGAATTAATATTAGTATTAGTATTAGTAGTAGTATTAGTATTTGATGTATTTAAGAATTATGGCAGCGTGCGCCCAAGAACACCGCCAATGCATTTTAACAGCTAATGCTTATATATTCATGCAGCTAACACATTCATGATATCATCCACATCCCTGGTTGTTCATGTGATTTCACAGAGAAGCAAATGCATTCCCGAGGTAGACCTTCTGGGGACTCCGAGGGAGCTGCCGGTTCAAGATAGTGGAGGGCTTGAGACATATACCTGCTTACCTTTGTTAGACACCAGTGTCCCTGTCTTCAGTCACCTGTATTAGCTAGCATTGTTTAATACATGAGTACCAGAATAAGTCTGTAAATGTGTTTAAAAATAATTGTAATTTTGCATTTAAATATCTTTCAGGGTGGCATGTATGTTCTGCAGCTGATGGATTGGTACAGTGCTACATTCTCTCTCATGATCATTTCATTACTGGAAACAGTATCTATTTGTTGGATATACGGTAAGGTTAAAATTTTACGCCATTCTAAAATTACTTTTTAATCACATTATTTCTTTCACTTTTCTTTCATATTATGTATTTAATATAGCCACAGTTGTCAAGTATGACTGTTACATTCTAAATTTAAACATTGTCTTTCTTCACATGTCTTAACCTAATTCATTTGTAATCTTAATTTCATAATTAAGCAATTCTGTGTTAAGTCTGGTGTTTAACATTCAGATTATGAAGAAATTTATGTTAATGTCTGCTTTCTCATAGACCTTAGACTTTATTTATATATGTTAGAAAGAAGTAGATGATGGCAAAATATATAGACCTTATATATAGACCAAAATAAATAGACTATATATTTTACCATCATCTACTTCTCCCTAACACATACATAATGTCAGTGTAACACAAAAGGTATTGCATTAATGTTACTTTTTATAACAAAGCAGTGTATTTAGATAATTGAAAACTATTATCTTCAATGAGAAATTTCTGCACTTTCTTATCAATAGTTCTTTAAAAAATAAGTTCTCCCCCCAGTACTTAATTCAAGATTGTAATCCACAATCATTTACTTGATATGAGTGGGTAGAGATAAGTCTTTGTGTGGTAGACAGAATTGTAGAAATTGCAGGTATGGCATGTAAGCGATTTATATAAAGTGTATGAAACTGTTTTATTTGGCAACTTAACTACTTTGGGAGAAGTTGCCTTTTTGATTGGCCCACCAGCGGCTGAGCGGTAAAGACGCTGAACACTGGTAGTTCGGTCTGAGGTTCAAATCCCGCGAACGGGCTGGCTGTTTGGGCGTTTTCATGGTTTTCCCCCATGTGTAACTTGTATACGAGTCAGTTTTCCTTAGAAAGTCCTCCACGAAGGCATCCATCCCTTTAGGCAGATAGCCCTCGTGTGCTTTGCCATAATTGAATAACCTAACCTAACCTTTTTGATTGTTTTATTTTAATATGCTGTTAAATCCAATGACCGGCCGGTGGTGAAGTGGCTAGTGCATCACGCAACTGCACCACAGGTCCAGAGTTCAATCCGTGGCTGGGCAAGGTTGACTCAGCCGATAAAAAGAGTACCAAGTTTAGTTGGGGTCTAAACACCTGGGGTCCTGCGACAAGCCGACCACTTGTCCAGGGTATATGCTGATGCACGTCGGGGCCCAAAACGGTCAAGAAAGCAGAAAAGGGCACTGCAGGCCATGGCCCTCTAGGGTTGCTGCGCCATTGAGTTCAGGTTTTGTTTTAGTTTTAGTTAAATCCAATAGTAGTACCAAATAATTAAGGCACAAGTAATTAAGGTTTATATGTTGCTTAAAACTCTATGTTGGAGAACAAGGCAATGGCTTATTTTTTCTCTACCTTCTGTTAACGAAAACCACATGTCGGGTTTAAAGATTTTAAATCCCTACCCTTTGAGATACCTCCTACCACCTTAGGCTGCATTTAATGTTATGTTCATTATAAAGAATACCTATTTTTCTCTCTTGTTCTTGATTTTTATCATCTTGCAGTATCTGTAAATATTGGTTCTTTGTGTTCTGTGACTTTAGCTGAGACAAATTTAGTATCATGTTATCTTACTTTCTGCTTATATATGTAGAAAAAACTGATAAGAATTATTTCAAGCTAAAAGGAAATGAAAAATACTGTTATAAAGCATGTAGTTAATGGTTCCTATGAAGTGCTAATACCATATTTTGATTAGGAATTATTTTATTTATAATTTAAATTATAAATTATTTTGTGAATAGCATTTCACATCTCCCACCCCCATACAAATGGGTACATGCTAAGCAGTTGTAACCAAAATCGCTGATCTGAAATATAGCATAAAAAAATCCTTGGTTTATTGTTTCATTTATTTCTTTGTTGAGTTTTTGTCTGCTATCTGATTCCCTTTTTAATCTTTTAGGTGTGGATCGTTTTATGCAGGATATATGTTTGATGATAAAACGTGTTCCTCCAACTTGGTGGAAATTATGCTGGTGTTTCATTACTCCAGGAACCATAATTGCTCTTTTAATTTTTATTGTCTTAAATCATGAAGCAGTTTCCTATGGGAATTACCAGTATCCTCAGTGGTCAATCGTTTTGGGTTGGATGATAGCTATGTGCTCCATTGTCCCCATTCCAGTTGTGGCCATTGCACAAATACTCAAAGCTGAAGGAACTTTCAAAGAAGTAAGCAAATATTAGTTTCTTGTAAATACCTCTATAGTGGTTTGATGAAATGAATAATATATATATATATTTTGTGTGTGTGTGTGATAAGCAAAAATTTTAATCTGAGATGTTGTAATGTAAGAAGGTTAATGATTGCTGGATCAGAGTAATAGACATTTCATGTATCTACCTGAAAATGTATAATTTTTAGCAGAATAACTTTATTTGCTTTTCTATGCCATCAAAAGGGGAAAATATGCCATATTTTTGGAAGCCTAACTGAAAGTGTCTTATGTCAGCATTGAACAAAATGAACATTATGAAAATTTTAAATAGTGTGTAATTTGAGAATGAAGAAATATTTTCTATTTTACAGGGCCGGGACGAGGGTGAAGCAGGTGAGGCACTTGCCTCAAGTGAACAAATAGAAGGGGTGCCAAATTAGCTATTCGATTCAGAAATTTATTTTTAAAACTTACTATTTTTAATTTCGGAATACTGCAGTAAACATTAAAAGAATTCTGTGTTATAAACAATCCAGCTAAAAAAATAAAGAGGAAAACTAAGAAATCTCCGATTTTCAGTTTCTAACTGGTGAACAATTTATGCCATTAGATTTAAGTAATTTAAAGGCAGCGGCTTATGACTTAGCACTTAACTATCCGAATGATATGAACACTGAAGAAATTCAGTCAGAAATTCTAGTTTTAAAAACCATGCTATTTAAATAATTCTGGATACAAAAGCTGCTACAAGCTTAGAACTTTTAAAAATAATTCACGATTATAATTTAGTTCAGTCTTATCCGAATTTGTAAGAAGCATTAAGAATTTTTTTTTAGAAGCGTTAATGTAGCTAGTGGCAAAAGAAGCTTTAACAAACTTAAAATAATAAAGAACTATATGAAATCTTCACTAGGCCAAGAAAAACTTTCAAACATGGCCATTCTCTCTGTAGAACACAAGTTAAGTAATCAAATAGATTTTGAAAATTAAACTATAAGTATGCTTGATGAGTTTATGCCATAAATTTTTGAGCAGATGTTTTATTTATACTGCTTAATATTACTTGCCATTTTTTAACAAACACATATCTTTAATGATTTCCACTTCAAAATTGTTAATCATTATATATGTTTCACTTTGTGGAATATACGAAGTTATAATTAAATATTACTGTAAGAGTTATTGTATTTTAACTTGAAAAAGTTACTTTTAATGAACATAAAATATATATAAATGTTGTTAATTTGTTCTATATGTATGATTATATGTATATAGATGCCATAATGAATATATATATATATATTAATTACAAAACATAATTGTTTGAAAACATATTATACAAACAATTATGTTTTCAAACATCATTTAGTATTTATTTATTCTTCCCCCTCCACAAATAGGCAATCTTTCATTATATACAGGGGGCGCAAATTTACCGCTTTGTGTCAGGTGAAAAAATATGTAGCCACAGCTCTGCTATTTTAGTTATTTCAAATTTTTCATTCCATTTAGTATTTTGCATTCCCAAGGGAGCATTTCTTTCCAGTTTTTATAATGCACAAATATATAATATAAAGCGTTATTACCAGATGTGATTTAAGAAATTATTTCTTTTTCGTGATGTAAGAGTTAATCTCTGTAAAGCACATAATTAAGCTATACTTTCAAAGGCATGTAAAATTTTTTGAGAAGCATATCTCAATAGATTTAAGGTTACTGTTCGAGGCTAAATTAATTGCAATGAACTCTAGGATGACTACTGACAGTTCCAGATGATTTTTATTCTTCTGTGTAGGTGATTGTGCTAGAGAAGATTACTTCATGCTAGACTAGCTCGTGCTAGAGAAGTAAGGGCTCTAGAGTCTGGTTAAGAAAAGTTAAAGTACTGAAATAGAAATGTACATTAGCATATTAATGCAATTATAATAATAAAATTATAAATGAACTGTAAAGATAATTAGTGAATAATGAAGCAAATAATGATAAGTAAGTGAAATAAAAATATAACTGAATAATCTTCTTTCTACATAAATTTTTGAAGACCTTCTAGTGAATAACATTTTAAAATACGGAATAAAGATGTTTCATGTGACCCAGAGAGGGGAGATTGAAAATATGAATTTTTTATTAATTTCAAAAATATTCATTGCTTATTTATATCTGAGGAGGATGTTTCTGAAATTTCAGACAAAATGGGACAGGGATTTCATAGAAAATTTAGATTTTAAAATCATTTTATTAGACAACAGTACTGAACTAACTCAAGCCTAGCACCAGCTGTTGTGTTGATACATGCTGTATCCAGCAAGTGCAGACAAAAAAGTAAGATCTGATACTCTAGAACAACCACAGTTTCTAAGACAAAAGCAGTGACAACACACATTTCTTTCTTATTAATTTCAGTCAGTATAGCTCTGCAGAAATGATTAAAATGATTAATAGCACTTGCCAAAAATTAATCAGAGGCTATGATTGATTAAAAATTGAATCATATTGTCAAGTATTTATAAAACTGAATAAAACTAGGCTTTTCACCACCAAAATGACAGCAGGTCGAAGTAAGAAAACAGTATCATCCTATTAAAAATGAAGAGTTCATGCCATATTCTTCTAGTAAGAACATTTGTCTATTGCATGCTGCCAATTCCTTTTGCCATAGACTGACAGTAGTACTTTCATTACTATTCAATAAAATTCCAGAATGCAATGTTTTTCATTTTGTATGCATTTAAATATTACGGTAATGACTTAAGATTTTGAAATTATTGAGGGGGGGGGAAGTGCATTGAATTGTCAACTTTGAAATATAATACCAGTTGCCCAGATAGGAATCTTTAGGAATCTGATAAATCCTTTAAACAAAACTGTTTCTTAATCCATGAATCAGCCGGTATGGTTAATTAATCATGCTGAATTAATGATTAAGGATAGATTTCTATAAATATTATTCTTCAGTTGCAGCAAGACCTAGAAATAAAACTTTATTCATTTATCAGTACATAAAGTACTTTAATAGTGAAAATAAACATTTTGGTGGTTGACTCGGCATCTATTTGAAGGTCTTGGTTAGATGAGGGAGATTTATCTATAACGTCAATCAGTATTTTTTGTAAAAATTTTGTGAGGGGGCATGGCTAGATCGCTGGATGTCCTCGTTTCCGGTGCGAATTGGGTGCCCTTTTTATAATCATATGGTCAGGGCTGCACCTTACATCAACCATCAATCAGTAACAAATTTGTTTTCAGAAATATTAGTCACTTTCAAGAAGGGGGTTTAACGAAGGTGGACTTCAGAAAGGGTTCACTGTATACACTCAAACCTGTTTTTGTGTGGTGGATAGGGACCGCATAAAAAACTCACACAAAATTTCACGAGTAACTGTAAAAAAAATTGTCAGTCGTTTAGAGTTGACGTTTTTTCAGTTACCATGTAGTCGGTGATCAGTTTTTGCAGTCACTGTTGTTTCACTAGACACTTGTATATGTCTTGGTGGCCAGATATACAAGATTGAAGCTTCTTTTTTTATTGATAAGTTCGTCAGTTATGTTCCAATTTTATTGAAATTTTCATGTAGCGCAGAAAAAAAAATCTCTCAAAAAGGACCACACAAAAACAAGTTTGAGTGTATATGAAATATGGAATGAATTTCGTAAGAAAAGGTAAGTGCTAATTCTTTTACATAGAGTTCATATTTTTTATTGAAAAGAATTAGATGAACATGAAGAATTTCCTTAGCTTAACTAGGCCATTAACTTAAGAGTGTAATAAGTTTTTCAGTCTGTGATGTATAAAGTAAAATATAAATAGCTTTCTTTTATGTAAAACAGTAAAGTCTTTTCATATGACGAAAATTCGTGCATGTCGAAAAGTAGTGGCTTAGAATATGCGATTTGAGTACGTTTAGGAAAAGTATTTAAAATGATGGCTAGGCTCTTTTTTAGAGAAATTTCAAAATAGTCTAAAGTATTTCTCATACTTCAGTAGTATGTTTTAAGTTATATGTAGAAAGTTCCAGAGATATAAATTTAACACTTTTTATAACATTGGCATAATTCTGTCACTTGTCATTAATACCGGTACTCTATTTTTAGTTCTATGTGATTTTCCTCAAATCTGAGCAATATACAGAGGATATGATAGTTAATGACAATAAAATAATAAAAATTAGTATTTGCTTATTATCTGAACTTAAATTTATTTATTCTTTTAAGTCGTTTCTACTCAAAGTTGATTATCTTTACTTGAAACTAGGCATCCATTAAACAAATTTTTTTAATATAGCAATTATCCATATAAATGCCATGTGACAACATAAGAATCTGCAGCCAGGTAAATAGTATGCATAAAACACATTTGCTGAGCAGCACTAGAAGTAGGTATCTCTAGCGCAATAAGTTTATGTATTACTTCTGTGTATAAAAAAACAAGCTGCTTTACAAAACCTTTTTCGGCAGTTTAACTTGGAGATGAATTAGTAGTTTTCAGTACCTGTTTTGAGTAGACTAAAACTACAGTTGTTACTGAAAACCTTTCAGCTAAATTACTGAAATAAGGGAAAATAATTCTATTACTCAGCAATGACTTGATTTAAACTTTTAAAACTATATTTCATAAAGTTGCTTATTGTTTAAATTATTTCCTCTATTTATTTGAAGAATTTGCCCTTACAAAAACCAAATCAAGATTCCTTGATGTGCTAGTAAATTTAATTAGAATTTTATCATTTCATCATAGTTTTCTTGATAAATAGACAGTTATACAAATCCATTTAGTCAACATATTCAGATGTACTTCTTAAATATGACTCCTATCATCTAAGCCCGAAAAAAGTGAATTGATTCTTTTAAAAACTTAATGATCAGAAAAAATTTTTGGATTTTATTTTCCATAATGTGGATTCATACTGAACAACATTTTTATAATTCAGGTGTCTTTCATGAAACATGATGACTGGTGATAAAAAATCATTCATTAGAGTAAAAATCCAAAAGATCTCTAACTATATTGTTACTTTACAAGACAAAAGATAACTTTTATTGCAGCGTTAAAAACCGAGGTGCAATGCCGGGCCTTGCATATTCTCCTTGCTACATTTATGCAAAGATTCTGATACAGTGAATGTTATCTATTTTTCTTAAAATTTTTCTTTCTGCTCTACATTTTGTATGGAGGAGGAAGGAAGGTAGTTCCAATTAATTCTTCTTAAAATTGTCCCTAACAAGACATTTTTAAGTTACTAGATTAGTAACTTAAAGATGTTACTTCACAGATCATATGGTCACAAACGATTCTTCAGCAATATGTCCATCAGTTGCCTACATAGTACATAAAAAGCTATCTGTAGGATTTGACCTGCCTTTGGAATCTTAGCTCCAATTTAAACTCATATAGTTTCAAAAGCAAATTTTTTTTAGCTGCACATAGGGAGTTAAATAATGACGAAACAAAAAGTATATTTTAGAAGAAAAGAAGTGAGAGTCATGGCAAGTGAGACATAAAACTTCAGTAAAATGGCACATAATGATATAAAATTGTAAAACGAAATTTGAACTAATATGAAACTTTCTTGCTTACCCACTTAATTGCACTAATTTGAACTAGCGTGCAGTTTAAACTGCTGTAATTTATTTTCTACACTTTATAAATCTTTATTAAATAAGGATATTTTTAATGCCTTGTAAAAAGTTATTTGAAAGTAAAATTTAATTTCTAAAATGCTTTTAATTTTAGACAGATTAATACACAAATATTTCCATCTTTGTCTAATTTTACGTTTCCTCTGTGTATGTTTTATTGGAATTTACATAGCAATTTTAAAGATTAAGGGACTGAGTAGTTTAACTTTCAAATTAATGCATGCGGACATGGGGCGTCGTAAAAATCCTACAGAATTTTTACAGTTTTTTCAATTTCAACGTTGCTAATAATTTAATATAGTTCATAAGAGAAGGCTATGTTATCAAAGTATACAGGCAACAGCACTTATTTCTTTTATTGCCAACTGCTCTCACCTCTAATTTTGTTTATAGCACACACACATATTTGAGTAGTGTGTTAGTGCGGATATAGAAATATGGTGAAGGAAATGTCTCCAGTTTTAATTTATTTTAGTATACAAGTTAATACCCACATGCTTAAATTTGCAAAATGTTGCTTCTGATCTCCCGAAGAGTTAAAATACATCATCTCCGTATTTTGACATAAGAGATGCATGGCAAATTTAACTCATTAAATGTAGACAAATTTAAATTTGGATACCAAATAGTTAATAATTATGCCGTGTTAATTAATTCTCATCTTTACCATTGCATTTTTGGTTTAATCTTTATAGTTCTGTGTGTAGCTATGATAGGAAGCTTTTTAAGACTACTACTTAACCATAGCAAGCAAATGACAACTTAAATTTCTAAATTAGAAAGTCACATGTAATCGCATGCACATTAAATTCATACAATAGGAAATGTTAAAATGCCACCCCCTTTTTTTTATGAGTACAGCTGTTAAAAATAGCTCGGTTAAGAGACTTTTGCTGTATATTATTTAAATTGTAAACAGGGACTGATTTTTTAAAAGTAACCAGAATACTATGGAAGGCCATCAGAGGTGCAAAAATGAATGACAATTAAAATGTAAAGAGGTAAATAGAAAATTAATACAATAAATTAGTAAATCAAACATATAGTTAAATAATAGATTAAAGTAATGGAGATCATCTTATTTGGAATTCTGGCTGGGATTACAGTTTTTTTTCGAGAACTGTAAAGTATCTAAGCTCGGCACCAGCTCAGTTTAAATCCTGGCTGTATATGTATTAAAAATCTAAGAAATTTCATCGTTGATATTTTATGATCTAATTTTGTGATGTAATAATCATTTAGTTGTTTATTGACTCTCTCTGAATGCAACTAATTTATTTTTTCAGAGACTTATTTCTTGTTTACGACCAGCTCCAGAATGGGGTCCTGCCTTAGAAGAACACAGAATTTTATATAAGAAGAGTCTTAGTTTAGTATCAAGTCGTTTCCCTCAAAGGCATGTCTCAGGTTTGGGTCACAGTGCAAGCAAATCTCAAATGAATGATGGAGAACTGTGTGCAGTACAGACAGAAAATCTGTTACTGCAGTCTGAGAGTGCGGTATAAGAAGTTGAATATGTAGATACTCAAATTATTTGAAGCTTCTTTTATAAGAGCTGTCTGTGATTCTGAGCCAATGAAACCCTTTGGGTTTAGGGTGGCTGTAGTTTTGAGGACAAAATATTGCACAAATTGTTTAATGCATTTTGCATTGGACGTTTAGCCCAGTGAGGGAAATATTTGTCTGATACTCAGGCTTGCAAAGCATAACTCTTTATAAAAACATAGAGAATTGAGCTTTGTTTGATTTGATATAGAAGTCATTTCAATTGTATTCCTTTTAAATACTTTCAAGACCAATAAGATATCTTTGGATATTCAGTGTTCATAAATCATAGTATTAAAATTTCTCACTTTTTAAGTATATAAATTGTGATGAACTATTCCCAGTTTTGATACCACTAGATTAAAAACCTGGGTGTCAGTTTTTACATTCTTTTAAAATTTAATTGATGATAAAACATTACATGAAACTCAAAATGTAAAATCTTAAGAGTCTAAACTTATATTTTCCTAGATAATGTGTTACTGTTTTTTACGAACCATTTTGAAGGTAAAATTAAGTTTATAATCTTTGTATTTAAGCCCTGCAGTAAGGAATAAGTATCTATTTTTCGGCCTTTATTTAAAAACAAACATGAAACTTTATTTGCTTTTTATTATTTTTTTACTTCAATATTACTTACGTCTTTTCAAAAGAAAGCTTTTTTAGAATTTAATAGTAAAAAAATAGCATGTTACTTGATGAGAACTGTTTGTAATAGTATCATAAGTGAGAAGTATTTGTAACAGTTCGTATTTTTAGATGAATGTTGTTTGTCTTTTTATAGTTCTTGAAACTCATTGCAAATTTATTTGTTTGAGTATTATTTAGCGTCAACATTTAAAGTTTGTTTCAGATTGCCTTCTGCTTATTGCATACACAATTGAATTTTCCTTTGTTAATTTATTATTCTAATAGTTGTAATTCCATTTAATTGAGTAAAAATCCTTGAAATTTTATATTCTTAAGGAAAAACAGGGACAACTATTTTAGGCAGTATTTGCTCCTGCATTTTAAATTAGTTTGTTAGGAAATTCACTTCTTTCAAAATTAGTAAAATTTTGTAAGTTGTTTTACTAATGTGTAGTGTATTTTAATCCTTTGTGAGTGAAAATTTTTTTCTGGTTGATTTCTTTTGCAGTGGAGGAGACAAAATTTTCCCCAAATATTAATTTTTCAAATTTGATTTTATAAAGAAATATATCAATAAGCAATATTCAGTAAGCAATCTGAAAATTCACTATCATTTTTCATTATTTTGTTTGTGATTTTTTAGTAAGTTATATTTGATAGTTTACCAGTTTCTCTCTTTTCATACAACTTTCCCCCTTTAAATAATGCATGAATTAACATACTAATACTTTTTTGGTATCGGTTATAATTTTAAGACTGGTTGTATCAAGTAAAGTTAAATTTAATTATGTAATTTTTTGTTGTTCAACCTACATGTTTCTTGAATGGAATTAATTGTCCTTTTATGTAAATGCTAAAGCCATTACTTAACTGTTTAAAAATGTTCCCTTCTGTCACAGGATATTGTGCTACTAAGAATATTTCCTTTATGTCTCAAGGTACTGTGCTATAAAAAATGTTTTTCTTCTGTCACCAGGTAATGTGCTCAGTTATTCTGAGACTTTTTCATTCATTTGTGTACATTCCTTTCAAACGTTTTTGTGCAGTTAACTTCCTGTATAAGCTATTCAATTTATTATTTTTTTTAAGATGTGCTTGCATAAATTATATATATGGAAATTCATCCAATAAAAATTTTTGACTTTAATTTGTCATCTTTTCTATTTTAGAATGCATTCTAATTGAAATTTTCTGTTTAATTAAAAATTATAGGCGTCTTCATTTAATATATCAAAAGATTATTTGGAGAGTATTGAAAACCAAGGAAGTAAGCCAAAGTATTAAATTTACTGTGCGAAGCTGTTACTGATTTGAAGAAATTAAACTGCAGAAACACTATTATCTATAATCATAAAACTAGGTGATTTATAAATGCATGCGAAAACTTTATAGGAATTATGTCAAGCTTAGTCATCATTAGAAAATACAAAAGATATTTAAAATAAGTTGAATATTTTGGGATTTATACATTGTCTGTTGTGTGAGATATTATGGTAGTAAAACTTAGAGATTTAATGTTTTGAAGAAAATGTATTTTTTAATAATTTAATCAGTGATGCATAGATTTTACTTTTTCAAAATCGAGCTTTTTTTTTTCCTCTCCTTGCCCCTCACATTGAGTATCAAAATTTACTTTTTAAAAATGTTGTTTCATTTGGATAACCGCATCATGCTTTTGCAAATTGTAAAAAACGTCATGAAACCTTGATCCAGCTGCATGTCTATTTATGATGAACTCATTGTTGAACTGAAAATACCTGATCTAATATACCTGTCTAAATCTTAGTCTAACTCTCCTTAAGTATCCTTATAAGTTTCATATTAGACTTCAGAAAAATAATTTAAAACAGAGCTTATTTTATAACAAAAGGCAGAATAATAATTGAGAGATAAACAGGCCATTGTAAAATTTAAAATTAGGTAAAAAGCAGTCTCAGACTGATGAAGATTTTTGAATAAAAGTATCGATTTGGTCTGCCATCTGATATCAATTCCTCTTCTTCAGGAGAAAAAACGTTTATGCTTCTGAAGAAAATGAATCTTCTAACCGCTCTACAAATCGATTGTTTTATTCAAAATTTGCTTTAGTCTAAAGGTTACTATATTGTCTTAATTTTAAAAGGGCAGAATATTTATTTCGAGACTATTCCACCTCAAGCCGTAGAATGGTGTCCGAACACCGGGGTGCCAGGGCCGAAGGCCCTACCCCAGATCGAAAGTTTGTGCTGTTTTTAATAATATAAATATAACAAGTTTAGAAAAAGATCCAAAAAAGGTGTTGATAAGTTTAAAAAATTTTGAAGTAAAATCTTAAAAATGTAAGCTGTGCATCTAGTGGAAGTATTTAAGCTGGTGACTAGTAATTGCAGTAGGATAAAAGAACATAAATTTACAAAGCAAGAGTGCAAAAATTATGGTGACTTAAATAACAACTTTAAGGAATGAATTGCTGACACTGGTGGATAAGAAAAAAATGCAGATATGTAAGAGAAGCAGTTCAGCCGAGATATAGAATATGATATAACTAGCGGTATATAACAGTGTTTTTAAGTATTTATTAATTTATATATATATTTTTTATAAATAATTTAAATGTTAATTGGGGTTTTCTGATTATTTAAGGTGTGCACGCTACTAATCAGTATTACTCGAGAAAATTTCCTCAAGTAGATTAAATAGGATGAACATTCTGTCAATAGGATTTTCAGCAGATTAAATTTCTGGCATTTTAGCAGAAATTTTTTGGAAAATACTAGCTAGGGGGAAACCTTTGAACATATTGTATATTCCCTTAACCAACTTGAATATGTCTGTGAAAGTATTTATCCCTAACTCTTTGGTTATTTCATACTTTGTACATGATTTCTTATCTATTTTATAATGTCTGAACAATGTTTCCACTTTGAGTGATGTTTGCATAGGGAATTATTCCATTAAAAGCCGAAAACTTAAAGGTGTGTGTAAAGAGGTAGGACAGAACAAAGAAAGGCATTTTCACTCCTTGGCAAAGAGCCTCACCAGTACTCCATCACTGTGCTTATGGAATATTTACCTATTTTCTGTTTTAATTAAAAGTAAATTAAAAATTTGATGGAAACTCATTACTGACTGTTAAACATATTGTAAAACGCAGTGAGCTCCACCCTTGAATAAACCTGACACATAAAAAAGACTATTACTTTTACTAACAGTATAGTATTTAAACATTCGGAATATGTAAATGTATATGGAATTTCAATTTTAGAAACTTAACCAAAAACAAAATTTTTGGGTCAGGAGGAATCTTGGAGGAATTAAATCAGCCAAATGTTAATATTCATTAAAATAAGGTTTGAGTACACGGTTTTCAGTTGCAAGAAAATTCAAATCATTGTCTATCGTGTTAAGAGTGTGGCCATCTCCCAATACATTTTACTTCATTGAAACTTCTTTTGCAACTAACATCTGTCACCAATACCATAAGTAGAAGTGTTAGAGCAGCCATACGTTATAGATTAATTACTTTAATAAATCATTTCGAGGGGAATGCGTGCATTTTCATATACCAGTCTAATACGGATATAACTGAGAAATATTTCTTTGCCATTGATACTCGAGTAATTATTGCCCTGAATTCGAAGCTGATTCAATGATTTCGGTCTACCATTTTTAAAATTAAATAAAAATCTCTGTTTATTGAGAATTATGCAGTCGACAAAATCGTTCTCTAAACGACTGTGTTATCTATAAAATTTTATTAAAATTCCAGATTTTGCTTTCTGATAAAGATTTTTTCGTTGTTCGCGAGATATTTGTTAGATTATTAAACCTTTCCCTCATCTCCCATACTACCCAGTAAAAACATGCTGGATACCTAAAAGTTTAGTTATTTTAAGTGTGTAAAGACATTTGTAAATCCGTTTAATCCATGTTTATGTGCTTATTATAAGATCTAATAAGTTTACAGCTGAACTTAAATCTGAATCGTTTGGTCTCATACTTTTATTTTACAATGCAAAATGATACTCTGAGGCTAAGTTTTAAAACGCCTCAAAGTTTGTAAGGAATACTAAAGAAAACATGAAATAAATTGGAAAAATATGAGAATAATTACTAAGAAAAAAAAATAAGTATCTTAAAGTTTCATTTAAAAGATCTTCCCAAAGCAAGCCAAAGTTTTGTGTAGTTATCGTAAATAAAGCGCTGTCCAGCTTGATACATAACTCTGAATACTGCATAGAATTTTTGTGGGATTCAATTTAAAAGCCAAAAATTCAAGAGGTAACTTAAAATAGTTTTCTTGCTAACCATTTATTTTAAGCTCGCTACATGAGCATATGCATATTTATAATGAAATACGCATTTTTTTCCACACAATTTTTTTTTTAATCGAGGTAGCATTCTAATGATGGGTAAGAAAGTTATGCCAATTTCTCTTTGACTCAAAACATTATTTGAATCCCCATCTGTTTGATAGCTGACTATAGATCCTTTTAATCGAGAAAAACTGAGCGCGAAGCACCAAAAGAGCTCGCATTGAAGAAGGTGACCTGGCCCATCACCTGCAAAAATAGAAGCTATAACTCCGCTAAATAACCTCATTTAAAGCTCCGAAAAACCAATGAAATAATTAAACCAAAATTCCAAGAATGCGTCCACCAAAATATGTAATTCACGAAGTACCTTCAAAGACTACTCCGGATTAAAACTACACTTGCACAAGCAATGAAGTGTGGGGAAGGAGAATTCTTTTTATTTTATCTTAAGGATCGTGTCAGAATCACCAAATGGATCGCAGAATGCACACCAAAGTCCTCCAGAATATGTTTCGTCACAAAAGCCAGCCCTCTTGCAATGGCACACGAACACTATATCTGAATTATCGATGCACATACATGTGTAAACTGCCGAGCATTCAGTCGCAAGACGAAAGAATGCGATTACTGTGCGCTCTGCGGATGCTGCGGAGGTAATCCGTACGAAAGAAAATGCTTTCCCATAGCCCCTATGATTAATTGCAAACTAAATAAGTACCACAATACGAATTACAACTGCAACCATCCAACCTATTTCAATTTCGCGTCCATCCTACATAGAAGCAGAAATTATCCGACCCAGAACAAATTATGAGTAACCAGCATCCTCAAATATTTTTAATTTCCATCACCTCAACCAACCAAGACACACCACTCATCTAAAATTTCCTAACAGCAAATATAATTCTTAATATCCCTGCTCTTCATATTAACCTCCAAAGATCGAAGACTGCAGTCGAAAACATTGTACAATATATTTCAAAAAATTACTGTCATCTTATCTTCCGGGAATCTTACAAAGGCAACTGGTGGAAATATACCTCTGCCATAGCTACCGAATATCGCAGTTTTTCATCCCATTTCCCAGTCTAGGCAATCGCCGAATTTTCCGATTTTGTTCTTAGACTTTACTAAGGAAACAGTTTTCCGGTTATAAATTAATTTTATTGAATTAATGAAACTGAAATTAGGCAAATTCTATCCTCCCTTTAATGATTTTCATAATAATTTTTTTTGTTGAATTTTATTTCATCTGAATTGTAGTTTTTTTTTTTGTTACATTTTATAGCTTTTTGTCTTATGAAATTTCATGTGATCTGAGTTTTTGTAATGTACTGCAGACAGTTGTAGATTTTTTTTAATGAAGATCCAAGCAATGTGTAAGCAGGTTTTTATTTTTTTTTTACGTCAGTGTATGGCAAAGTACTACGTTTATCCTCAGAAATATTATGTACATGTTAATTTTATTTTCTTCATATCTGAAAGTACTGTGGTAAACATCCGTCACTATTTGAGATTTTCTTAGTATAAAAGTGTAAGAAAATTAAAAAATGAAATTTGCCAAAGAATGTAAAGGTTAGTTAGGTTATTTGAATATGGCAAAGTCAAAAAAGCTATTTCCCTAAGAGAAGGGTTCCTTCGTGGATGAATTTCAGAGGGAGGCTAGCTCGTATTCACTTTATATGTGGGAAAAACCAGCCATGCAGTCAGCCCTTTCGCCTGGATTTGAACGCAAGTCAGATCCAGAACTGCCAGTTTTCAGCGGTCTTAACCACTCGGCCACTGATGAGCGTAAAATTAGAAACATTCAATTAAATGCTAATATATTTTGTCTCAGAATTGAATTACAAATTATTCAGTAGCGTGTGCCATGCATTATAAAGTGAATTAAAGCTAGTTTGGCTTTGCCATGAATTGGTGTTGCTCTGAAAACTTCCTGGTTTTTAAGATTTCAAGATTAGAAGCTATGCTTGTCCTGGGATGTATTCTGCCAATGACAAGCAAATCCCTACAGACAACTAAGGACGGCACTCGTGGTAAACAATAAGCACTGGTCACCTATTATAATTACAACAGAACGAGACATTGTTACTTTTGCACGCAACATTTTCCAGACACCCGAATTCTTGCTACATGTGTATACTCCTCCCCTGCAGATGACACTACAACAACTGAGCACCGTTCTCACCAGCCATAACAGTCCCCACAGAATCAAATATGGGGCTGTCCATGAAATATCCCAAGAAGCATTACTATCTTTATCAGTTCTAACAACATAATCACCTCACCTTCACATCTGCTCATGGGAGAGGACGGTCAGACCTTAACCTTAAATGCTCACCATCTAGCAAACAAAATAACTAACCGAAAATTAATTGAAGAGTGCTCCATCTGAGACTACTAATTCATCTCATTCACAGATGAACAGGAAGAAACAGCAATGCACATTAAGGGTTCCAAAAGCAACAAAACCTCTGAAAAGAAATTCATTCAATCCCTGAAAACAACCGCTAACAAATTAATTCGAGATTTAAACTCTTGCAATACCATAAAATAACTTAATCTCAAGAAAACTAACTTCACAAAACAAGTCGAATTCTGTGATGAAACGTGCCATTCCAAAACAGTAAAAAACAGCACAACATTAACTGGTGGATTAGGAAACATCGAACGCTCAGGCAAATGACAAGAGCCTTTCGAAGGTTCATGAACAAGAACAAGTGAAGAGGAACAGAAAATAAGTCCGAGTAAACTTAATACTCGTACTTCAATTATAAGACTAATAGTTCAACAGATAAAGAGCTGTTTATAAAAGAAAAACTCCTGAGGCAAAACTCAGTTCAAGAAACAAGTACTTTAGCAACAACCAAGAATCCTATGGCACTTTGTACAAAATGGCCACATCAAAAGTTTTAAAGAGAACTCAATTCCACATCCCGAGACATCTACGAAATCCTGCCGCAGCTAATAACTCAACAAGCACGGCCATCCTAAACCGGCATTCTAGATGACGTCTTCCTAAAACACAAGTCGTTATTAATCTGTACACCAAAAGGTATATGGCTACGCCTACTTCACTTGATGTCGGATAATCCCAGCATATTAGTTAATGTGTTGTCTTTAGTCATTTACACACTTCGAAAATATTTTCTTTTTTCTGTTGGTACATGTAAATGAACTTCCCATACTTTTTCTGTTAATTTTCTGTTTGAGTCCTTTAAAATACTTCACTTAAAAATATATTTATAGGTCGATTATGTTAGTTTTTGTGACAGATTTCTTGAATTTTTTTTTTTGAAAAAATAGGTATTTATTTTGTTCACACAAATGAAACTGGTGTTTTCTTTAAACTTTAGATTTTTTTTTCAGAGTATTAGTTAATTTATGACCGAATCCTGGATCTTTTGTCATTATTCAACATTCATGTGAACTTCAGTATCCCAAATCTTTCACGTAGTTGTAATTTTTTCAATCAGTAATTAGAAGATGACTGAAGTAAATGCAGATATACAGACTTGAAATAAAATTTTGAATTTTGAAAAAGTTCTTCAGATATAGGAAAGTGAGGTTAAACAAGGCTATGTAAATATTTTTCGGATTCGAAGTTTTTTTTTTTTGGAATGTTATAGCATATAACACGTAAATTCACTAGTAAAGAAATAGTGAAGGATAACAATTCTGCAATATTTGGACGGTAGTTATACAAAACTGATTATACTGCAACTCTTCCTTAAGGATGTATCTGAGAAAGGTAATATATGTCTGCAAACTCCTTGAAACTAAGTGAGCAGCTGTTCTAGCTCTTACAAAACTTTTAGCAGAATTGTAAATTCTACATAAGAACACATCTGGAAGAATCCTCATTTAGTTTCCTTTCTTGCAAAGCAGAAAAATGTCTTTCGAAGTCCTGCATATTATTTTCTGATTTCCCGTGAATGACTGTTTCACTTGAAAGAAATTTAAGGGCATCTTTAGAGTGCACATTTGTTGTGAAGGTATCGGGATTTGTATTTCTTTTTATCTGTTTGGCGAACATGAAGTGCCCTGACTGGACAGTGAGTTCGCTGCAACTACGTCCTATGGAGTGTAGCAAAGACGAGAAGATGAGAAGGGTTAAAATTATCCTTTATTTTTTTTCACGTTTTCACAGTCGCTCCCGCACTTCGGAATACAAAGACAAACCACTTGTGGTCTGAAAGTATAAGACTACTAACTAAAATTTAAATAAGAGCTAACGTTTAATATTTTACATAGATGAACAACACTAAGACTGGCCTTTTAAATTACTACGCTTGTAGTACGCAAACGGCGGAAAACTACAGTACGTCTTTAGCTTCCAAGAGCACTAAAACCTCTGGCCTTAAAGGCGGACAGTAACTGCTGGCAAGCTCGCGTGAAGATTCGTGGCAAGATGGCTCAGTCTCCTTCTAGTACGCTCTTGACAAAAAGCCACAACTTAAATACTTAAACGTTAGGAAGTACAATTTGCATAAACATATTCACGCGTTACTTCTGGCCGGAAGTGGAAAATAAGAAATGATAGTAAAGTTTTAAAGTAAAATAAATGTTAGTCAAACTTTAGATCCTTACGTACTTCGCGCCACAGTTAATAAGTTTGAAATTAAGGTCTAAACAACCTTGTTGAAAACTTTTAATTCTAAGTCTAACGCGAAGCCAATCTTTTACAAAAACTCCTCACTAAAACTATCTAACCTATAAATTACTTAAAAAGGAGTTTAAAAAGCAACATTTTCTAGAAGGACAATTATTCTTCATCTATTTTAATACCTAAAAACAGGAACTTATTTTCTCTTACCGATTCCTTCCAGATCTCTGGAAGGAAAACTAGTCTAATCAATTTGTCAAACAATTTAAATGCCACGTAACATGAACACGTATATTTTTTTCTTTTAAAACTCCATTTTTATTTCATTCATACTATTATTTAATTATCTCTCCGTGCTCTTTGACATGTGTTGTAAATAGAGAAACACCAAACATGGGCGTGTCTATGTACAAGTGTTCAACACTAACGTGTTAAAAATTCAACATAACAAGACCTCAGAACACACCTTACATTCATCTCTGAACCCTGAGGTACTATTTTAAAATAAGTGGCTAACTCTGCAGTGTAGCGTCAGAAAGCCTAACTACCTTCATTCATTCCAAATTTAACACATATTCACACTGCGTAAAGCTTTTTTTTTTCAGTCATACCATTAAGTTTTGAAATTTGGCATTTATACAGTGTTTCCACTTTTAACATATCGCAGTACTTCTTAAATTTTAACGGAACAGTTCACATGTATATAAGAACACATTAACATACCATTAATTCCACACATTTGAAAACATACAGTTAACTTTCTCCTACTGAAAGCAAGTGCTATTTCTTTTACATTTAACAACTACATTTCACTAGTCCTTCAGACTAAAATGTCTCCTTAACAAAATCTTTTAAATAAAGCTTTATACAATATTTTTAGGATGTTCTTAAGGTACTTTTCTTATACAGTTACAAAATCTTTTATAATACTCAAGTATTTACACTTTACTATTATACAATAATTTTAGATAACTCGGGAGTAGTTGAAAAACATAGTAACAAATAGGTAAAATTCATTTCTCGCCTTTCTGGCCATAAAGGTAGACCTCTCATGAGGTAAAACTTCTTTTTAAATTCTGCCACTTGTAGTAAGAACGAAAAATTAAGTTAAAGTTTCAAAGTAACAAAGTTTTACTTATCTTTGTGATAATCAGCCATGCGTCTTGCCGTCCATTCTTGAAACGTTGCGCAGACAGCAGTTTGGTTCAATCGACGTCTGGCTCGGGACTGAACATCACGCTCCTCGTCCTGCCATTTTCCTTTGGGACGTGTCCCTTGACTCTTGAAGACCTTCTTCTTATCTTCCGATTGTTGTAACGGTCGCTTGGTGGGTGGTATCCTTGAAGTTCTCGGCACATCTTTGATACACTATTGCCGGGTCCTGTTCGCTCGCTGATCGAAATTCCCGTCCCGCCTTGAGTCTGGAACTGCATTCTCCGAGTGAATTTCGTGGGCACTCTGCTGCGTAGAAACCTTACAGTCGATTCGTTATTTTCTTTCCTCACAGATGCTATGACTGCGGCCATTTCTTTTTGCCTTTTTCTTACTGTTAGAATTTCTGTTTTCCTCCTGTTGCAGCCGGTCGTGACATCTCTTTTCTGGTCGAGGGATATCTTCCTTTTCTTGTTACCCCCGGTCTTCCATAGGGGGATTTTCTTTTCTTGTTCATATCTTTACTTGTGGCTGACTCTGGCGGTCGTTTTTGTTGTGCCATGTCTTGAGATGGTGCCTGCCGTACCGGATCCTGCAAAAGATCTTGAAAGAGTTTCATTTTATCTCGACTGTAAAACGGCTTGATTTGGTCGATATTTGCCGTAAATGTTTCACCATTCTTTGCTCTTAAAACCACCACTGCCTGGGTTATTTTCTCAATAGAAAACGGCCCTTCAAACCGTGGACGGAACTGAGCTACCTTATCTTCTAGAGCTGAGGAAAGTGAATGTTTCATCTTAAGTACTTCATCCCCTACATTACAAGTTACTTCCTGTCTTTTCACATCATAACAAACTTTTTGTTTCCTCCGTGATATTTCAGTGTTTTCCTTTGCCTCCTTAATTAACTTTTGTATATCAGCCATTTGAAATTCAAGGGCCCTTTTTTGAACATAAAACAATTTGTCCAGTGGGGTTGTAATCTTACTGCTTAAGAATAACTCAGCAGGAGTTTTGCCCGTCGTGTCGCGTTTGGCGGTCCTAAGGGCGAATGGTAATTCATTGACATAGTTATCCCAGCTTTTATGAAAATTTTTAACATAACTACGAATAATTTTAACTATGTTTCTGTTGACCCGTTCCGCTATATTTGATTGCGGCCGATACGGGACCATTAAATGACGTATGCCCAGTTTTTGACACATGTCTTCAAAAATATTGCTTATAAATTGAGGACCATTATCCGAATTATTATTATATTATTAACTTTTAGGGGCGCCCTGTATTTTTAAAATATATTTATTTAAAATAGAATCAGTAACTAATTTCGCAGAGGCTCGAACAATTTCGGTCCATTTACTAAAGTAGTCCACCATAACAAGGAGATACCGATTTTCATTTAACTGACTTTTCGGGAAAGGGCTCAATAAATCGACGCCAATTATTTCATTTGGAAATTCTGATTTAATGCTAATGAGAAACTCCGGCCAGACGGAAATAAACATAATTTACTAGTTGGCATGTTGGGCAAGACTGGAGATACGCCATTGTTAACTTTTGCAGTTCAGAAAAGTAAACTGGGTCACGTACGCTTTGGATGGTTTTCCGAATGCCACCATGAGCTGCCAAGGGCGAATCATGCAGTTCCCGTAATATATTTAATCTAAGACTAGTTGCTATAACAGGTCGGTTTCATTGTTATTATTCGTAGTTTTCGTATAAAATAATAGACCATCTATCAGTTTGTAATGGGCCGCCCTATTTCTAATCGCCACAATATCTTGATGGCTAAAAGTTTCAGAATCTCTTAAATAATCATATATATTTTTTAATTCCGGATCCTTGCCCAGTTCCATTATTACGGTCTCACGGGAATGTATCATATGGAATGTGACCATTGCCAATTTAACACTATTCCCTTCTTCATCTACCATGATTCTAGACAGGGCATCTGCTACGAAATTTTCCTTTCCCTGTGTGTGTTTAATTATCAAATTATATTCTTGTATAAGTGCCGATGTTGTTAGTCTTTGCTATAGATTCTATCCTGAATATAATCTAGCGACCGCCGCACGGTCATAGTAGACCGTTACTGGAGAACTTCCAAAATAGACTCGGGAACTTTTGTGTCGCTAACAGAACCGCAAGTGTTTCCCTTTCTGTCGCTAAATAATTTGAGTATCATTTAAAGTAGGACTAAAGAAGGCCACGGGCTGCCCATTTTGGGAAAGAACTGCCCGTACGGCATAATCCGAGGCATCGGCCGCGATTTCTAAATTTTCCTCATTTTCGGGAAATTTCAACACATGGGCTTGTGTTAACGCTTGTTTTAATTTTTCAAAAGCGGTGTTAGCTTCGGCTGTCCACGAAAATCTTGCCTTCTTTCGTTTTAATTTTAATAACAGTTCGGCAATGGTGGCAAAATCCTTCATAAAGGACCTATAGTGTGAGCAGAGCCCTAGAAAGGTAGATAGCTTTTTGCCGTATTTGGCGGCGGATAGTTCTGAATTGCAGTTATTTTTGATTTGTTGGTTTCGTTGCATTTCTAGAAAATTTTATACACCAAATAACGTATTTCTGTAGCTGCGAATTTCCACTTTTCAGCATTATCTTTTAGACCGGCCTCATTTAACAGTGAAAACACTTCTTTTAAGTCTTTAATGTGTTGTTCTAAATTATCACTAGTAACAATAATGTCATCTAAATAAATAAAAGTGCTTTTCCAGAGGACGAGTCCTAAAACAAACGTTGGAATGTTGCTGGCGCGCCTGACAGACCAAAGGGAATACGCAAAAATGCATAAGTGCCAGACTTAGCTATGAAAGCGGTCTTTGGTACATCTTCAGGTTTTACGCCTATTTGAAAATACCCAGATGTTAAATTTAGTGTAGTGTTAAATCTGTTTAGTGGAAGTTGTGTTTTGCAAGATTTCCTTAATAATGGATAATGGATAAACGGGATACTTAGTAACGCTATTTAGTTTGCGGTAATCTATTGCAAAACGCCACCTTTTTGGGTTTGTAACCGTATAATTATTATTCTTCTTACATAAAACAACCGGGTTAGCATAACTACTGGAGATGGGCGTGATGATCTTTTTACTTAGCATATCTTTAATATGCCATTCTATAATTTTTTCTTTAGACTTGTCATAGCGGTAAGCCTTGTGGCGACCTGGAGTAGAAAATTCACTTACCACTTGGCCTAGTTTTTCTTGCTCTTCAGTTGGCAGATGTACGAGATTCAGTGTGTATGGGGGGGGGGTCCGCTTTCACTTCCGGGCACCGGTTTCATGGTCAGTTTAAGTGATGCTTGACTGAAATCGACTGTTGCTTCGGACGCAGAAAGAAAATCTATTCCCATTATTATGCTTGCTTGAAGATTTCTTGCAATAAGGAACATAATTTTTACCTGCTCGTCTTTAAAATGCGGATATACAGTGATACTTTACCTATACATTTGCATCTTTCCCCCTGGGCTGCTATCACCGTCGTATTATCCGAACTGTAGATTCTATACCGACGAAAATATTTAAAAAAAATTCTTCTGCCACAAAGCTACAGTGAGCTTCTGTACCCAGGAGCGCGGTGGCTGGAATATTGTTAACTAACACTTCAGTCTTCGGAAGAACTAAAGTTTTCACAACAACTGTTGTCAGGACTGTGTGTTCTGTGCATGTTCTTTGCAAACATTTTGAAGTAACTCCTTCTAAACTACAGTCCTGCTCTGGAACATGAGCTGAAAAAATTAGCTTTGTTCTGGTGTAGATACTGTGCTGGAGAATAACTGCACGTGAAAGGGATTTAAAATCCTCTTTTATTAAATCACTATTATTTACACACTTCCCAACTCGAGAGGGATACAGAAAGTAAAAGACCACACTTGGGCCTAACTTAACAATCAAATAAATTTAAATAAATCTCTAAACCTAAATAGAAATGTAATTAAACTTTGCTCGCAGAGCAGATCGCAGAGTTTGGCCTCTAACTAACTGGTGCGTAGCAAGAATTACTAATACTAGCGCACTTCAATTTATTGCAATATGCAATCACGTAGTAAGCACTATGGCTTATAATTTTAGCTGCTAGCTGGTCAGGCGAACGTCGAGCAGAATGACCGTGATCTGAGACTAAAAGCTCTCTCACACTGAGAGGTTTCTACCTCTGGTTTAAATAGTACTTGGCTGTACTTCAGAATTAGCATAAACTGAAAACGCGCGCTTCTTCTGACGGGAAGTTGAAACAGAGAAGATATAGAAAGATTTAAATTAAAAGAAAACTTGGTTAGTTTAACTAAAACCTTACACTGTGTTGATCTTGATGGTAGAGGGATTTTCTTGGCTTTCTTATTTCCACATCCTCCCGTCAGCAGAAATCCGTTTCAGTTTAAATCTTCTTTCTTCTTTTCCGGGCCTTTCCGCTGGCCTTCAAACTTTTTGTCTGGCTTATTTTTGGAATCGTCGACGATCGCTGGTTGTTTTTGAATATTCAGGTTACTTTGACCACTGATTCGACTTGCTTCCGTAGCCGTGCTCTTGCCTCTGCTGTGGCCTTGGCGCACCAAATTGGTTTAGTTGCTGGTACTAGCGTCTTCTTTCAATGTCCGCCGTTCCGCTTTCAAACTGGATTGCGAGCTCAAATAACGTTTCCAAAGTCAGATTCCTTAATTCAATAAAGTCTTGTACCTGGGGAAGTAACCTAGGCAAAATTACTTGTATTATTTCAGAATCCGGACGGCTTTCACACAAAAGATTAAATAATTGTATTTTTCTTAAAATGAAGCTTGAGAAGCCCTCAATTCTTTGCTGGTATGTGCTGAAGAGTTCCGCCTTCTAATTTCGTACGATTTCTTACTACTGGGAAGGCCTTTACTAAGGAGGTCTTGAAATTTTCGTAAGTAGGACTTTCCGATTGGCCCAAAAGACTTTTTCCGATGTACTTGAACCAATTAAGCGCTTGACCCCTCAAAGCGCTAGTAGCCAAAGTCACTTTTTGGAACTCATGAACTGGATACAACATAAAGTGGTCATCCAGGTTTTCCAAAAAGTTGTTCACCGGTGAATTCCCATCGAAGCTCGCTACTGACTTCATTGATGCTCGCATGGTCTGGACGATGTACCCAAATCCTTCTAGGGTCGCAGTTGGCATTTCTGAATTTTGAGCAGATACCACGGGTTCATCAACTTCCTCTTGAAGGTCGGCCATGGGTCTTCTCCTTCGGGCGCCACTATCAGGACTGGTATTTCTTTTTATCTATTTGGCGAACATGATATGTCCTGACTGGATGGTGAGTTGACTGCAACTATGTCCTATGGAGTGTAGCAAAGACGACAAGATGAGAAGGGTTAAAATTACCCTTTCTTTTTTTTTCACGTTTTCACAGTCACTCCCGCACTTCGAGATACAAAGACCAACCACTTGTGGTCTGAACGTAAAAATTTAAGACTAGTAACTAAAATTTAAATAAGGGCTAAATTTAATATCTTACTCAGATGACTAACACTAAGACTGACCTTTTAAATTACTACGCTTGTAGTACGCAAACTGCGGAAAACTAAAGTACGTCTTTAGCTTCCAAGAGGACTAAATCCTCTGGCTTAAAGGCGGACAGTAACTGCTGGCAAGCTCGCGTGAAGACTCGCGGCAAGATGGCTCACTCTCTCTCCTTCTACTACGCTTTTGACAAAAAGCGAGAACTTAAACGCTTAAGCGTTAGCAAGTACAATTTGCATAAACATATTCATGCGTTACTTCTGGCCGGAAGTGGAAAATTAGAGATGATAGATGTTTTAAAATAAAATAAACGTTAGTCAAACTTAAGATCCTTACAAAGGTATCTTCGGATGGTTAAGGGTACTTCAAATAAAGTAAATGAGAAAGTGAGAAAATTCCAAATAAGAATGAGGAGGGATTAATTAAAGGATAGAGGTTCGAGAACCAGACCTGAAGAAACATTGAGAACCAAACTTAGAGAAAGTACTACAAAAATATTGTCCGTAGTGGAAGGAATGTCAACATACTGCTCAATCTATTGATAAAAAACAAAAACAAAAAACAAGGTCTTAAAATATATGTAAATAATAAGGATTGCAACATGGTAAACCCCGAATAAAAGAAATTCGAGTAACAGAAATTATTCCTCAATTTATGTGAAAAAAACAGTCTTGATGTCCAGAAAATTTAGTGTATGTAATGTGAGAACATCAGTGAATACAGAATTTTCATCAAATAAAGCCATTTGAAATCATTAGATGAAACGTAGAGTATGATACTTTGATACTTTGTTGGTTATTCTGGCATGCAGCGGGAAGTGCATTACTCCTGCTCTTTTCAGATTCCTGAATGAGTTCCTTTAGCGTCCTGACGTATGTAAAAGTCCAAAGATGAAGTTTCTCCAGTTGAGATATCCATGTAAAAGAAAAAGAGAAGGGAAGCCCAGAGCTTCGGTGATCAGCAGACCATGTCTGGAGCATCTGTAGAAGGACAGCGAGGTGGGGAAAGCTGGCCGAAAACACGTGAAGAAGTTTGTCGAATCTGAAACGTGGTGAGCTTGCAAACTACAGTAGGATACGAAAAACAATACATGTATGTACAGACATTAAAGAAAAATTCTATGTACAATATAAAATGACATCTGTTCTGAGAAAACAGCAATTAATTGGTAGTGATTGCTTCTTGAGTAAATAACAGGAAGAAATAATATGGGATAGCAACAAAATTTTAAAACTGCTCTTTTAAGGGCAAATCAATCAAAACACTGTGCGTTTGCTGGTCTCTAGTAGCCAAGAGTAGCGGCGTCACAAAATCCGGATGTTCACAGCACTAGAAACGCAAATATTGTACTTTGCGATAAAAAAAATGTCATAAATATCGAAAATGAGCCCTTAAATTGTTCGTAAAAATGAGGGCGACATGTGTAAACGTACAACAGGTTCATAATTTCACAGATAATCCATAAAAGCATCAAACTTAATTAAGTAAGTCTTAAGTGAGTATGCTGAGCTCTCGTTGGTCGATTTAACTAGAATGTAACAAGTGAGCGGCTAATGGGCGAAGAAAATTTTATCTTCATCAAGTATTTCGTAACTTAAGATATTAGCGATATTAGCCGGTTGTAGCTAATTGCTCTGTTGAAGAATTTTTCATTGATGCGATTAATAAATTCTTGAATTTGCTCTAAGTTTAAATGCGAGTGCAGACTACGATTTCTGACTAAGTAGGGAGCTCCGGTGATTATTCTTAAGAACTTGTTTTGAAGGACTTGGAAGTTTTTTGTAGTCCTTATCTTTTGCGTTTGCCCAGGCAGGGGAAGGGTATGTGAGAATCAGTCGAATGGCCGCAAGATAGAGTTTCTTTTTGAGATAATATAGCGATGAACGGGATAAATGAGCCTTTATAACTTTATTGAAAGGAAGATTTAAGATTAATTGAAGATTTTATAGCTGCTTTTATTTTGACAGATTTGAACCTGAAAAAGCTCAGGGACCAAAGCTATGTGGATTACCTTCGTTTAAGAATATAGTGGCTTTAATACTGAATCATTGTCGTTAAAACTTTTAAATAGTTTAAAATTTAAACTTAAAATTTTTAAAATTAATTCAGGAATAAATTCGAAAAGCGGTAACTTATGCAAAATTGTAGTCTGCTCAATGATGAAGAGCTACAATTTTTCATAATGGCTACATTTGTTGCTTTCATTTTGTTCCTCTCAATTATTAGAGTAGGCTTTTCTTTCTTTTTATCCTATGCCTATCAGGTTTGCTAACCATAAAGATTAAAAAAGTTCTTACAAATTTATTTGCTTTATCTCATTATTTGTGGCAGCAGTTTGCGTACACCTAATGGAACTAAGATTTTAAATATTCTCTTCTATATTTCCGTTATGTATAGAATCCAGAAAATTATTTTCTCTCATCAGCATTCTAGTTTCAGTCTTCAGGAGATAAAGTTGGTCAGGAAACATCAAACTTAAGTATATCTTCCCTATATTATTTACCGAGGTTAATGCTCATTCGCCACTCTTTTTTTTACATACCCATAGTACGAAGTGTACATGCTTCAGTTTATGGGATCAAAGAATAAAATTTAACAATGGATTTGAAAGAAAATGCATTTCGTCAATTATTACACGTTTAGCTACTTTTACTTTTTCTTGTTTGAATACAAGCCTTTAATAATATGCTGATATATTGAAATGCAGGTGTAGCGGAAAATTAACTTAGTCCTAAACTGAATAAAATGATTCAGAAAAGTCACCTGTGGCCTGTCATGTCAAAGAGCTTGATTCAAGACCGAAACGAATTGGCTTGAATTAGGCAAAGTGCATGAGGGCTATCTGTCTAAGCTCCATCTCTGTTTTGATGAAGTGACCCCGAGGTGGAGGAGGAGGGATGAAATTTGAGGCTTACGTATTTCTTGAGAGAAGTTTCAGCTGGACAGGTTTTAAACTCTTGTAAGTTTGTCACTGTGCAGTAATAACCGGAATTCGAAACTAGATCAACGCCATGAGAATCCCTCAGCCTGTAATGACTACCATATCTTCCTTAGTAGCTAGAACACGTTAAAGTGGGTACCTCATGATTTGTCACCTCATCAATTTCAAAACTGTGCATTACTGTATTTTAAGCCTAACAGAGGTCAGTTAAGGATTTATATGCGTTCAAATAAACAACGAAAAAACATATTACGCTCATAATTTCCTTTATGATCCCTGTTTATAAACGAGATTTTTCGCGACGCCAGATATTAAATATAAAAGAAGAATATAAAATAAATATTTTACAGTAAATAATTTATTTCTTTCGTAAAAAAATATCCGCATAAATGTAGTCGTTTTAGGATTTGCTTCAAGTATATAAAATGAATGAAAGAAAATTATGTTTTAATTAGACCGATGTGCTTGTTTTTTGCTGAATAACAAATTAAATTTTGGTTCAATATTGGAGACTGCTGTAAAGCTGATTGTTTGTAAGTCTTCAGTGTTTTTCAACATTGAACGTTATTTGGATTTAATAAATGTTATATATGAAAAAGTCGTTTTACTTAAGTATGTGGTGTTGAATGACATTCATTTCCATTTCAGAAATTGTGGGAAATTCTGTTCTAGAATCCAGAATTCAGTGAACAATTTTTGTGGAAATTAAAATTTTTTAGTCTGTGTCATTCGACAGCTCAACAGATTCCTTTTGGGCTTAATGATGACTGATGATTAATCTTATTAATGTCAATTGATGTAATACCTTTAAGAGTCTCATTTATGTAATTTCTTTAAATTCTTGTACGTGAATAAATTCTTGAGACCTCAAGATTGAGCTCTGCGACCCTACTTGGGATCGCGATCGACAGGTGAAGAAACGCTGACAGTTAAGAACCACCATCATTAGTCCATTGTATTGTCTTTTTTTTGGAAGACAATTTATTGAATTCTTTGTTGAATGTTTTAAAAAATGAAGATTCTTACATAACAGTGCAACAACCTACAATCATCCAATAATTAAAGACTTAGTTGACGATTTATTTTGCGATTATTCTCTCAACTTGCCTACAGTCCTGTACTTTAACTTTTAGATTTCGACTTTATTTGCTAAACTGAAGACTAAACTTCATACTACACATTACAATAATTGATCTAAATTTAAAAGCTTCAAACGAATTAAATCAATTAAATGCAATTCACGATGTGCGCCATCTAGCGGAGAGTTGGCAATGTGAAAATTATTGACTAGTAATGTTTGCGCCTTTGACGTAGTACCAAGTGTTATGTAATACATACTTATCCTAATTGTAATGCTTATCTTAATTCAGTTATCAGTAATTGAAGTTACACTTATTTTAATTGTAATGCTTACCTTAATTCAGTTATCAGTAATGGAAGTTATTAATTTGATTTAATTTTGCTGTGTTGAAAAGTAATTGTTGTATATTTTTTTTAAAAAAGGGCAGTTTTGGTTAACTCTGAATTTAAGTTGCTTGTGTTAGTTTTTTCTCTTATTCTAAGTGTTGTTTGATTAACCACTAAATTTTTGTTCTTAAACTCAAAATCTTAACTTGGTTTTTGTACTGTTTGTTTAATTTCTGGTTAGGTTGGCCCTTAAGGTCATTTTTACTTAAATTTTAAAGTTCTCTGTTTATTACACTAGTTGGTTTAAAATGTTTATTAAGTTTGGTTTAACGTACCCCTCTTTCTGGTAAAGTTTTGAATCCATATTTTCTGACTCTGGTGGTAAAGTCGTTTATGGTGTTGAAGAAACATTCTTAAGAAACTTGAATTTAGCTGTGCAATTATTATATTTCAACTGTAAAAACATTCTTAAGAAACATGAATTTACCTGCGTAATTATTGAATTTCAACCGTAGAAACATTCTTCGGTGTTTAATTTAATTTAGTTAATCAAATGCCAGATTTTTGCAATTCATTTTCGTAAATTATTACTTTGTGATGAAAGGGCATAATTTTAAAGCCTTGTTTTCAAAATTTTCCTGGAGAAAAAAATACCTTCCGATTCTGAGAATGCTTATCTCTGCCAGACAGTTGTCTGGGAATTCCTTAACCAAAAGGCTGATTTCTGCACCATCCTTCTAAAGTTTTTTTTGTATGCATTTGTGCTGCGCAGGGGTTTTGTCACGAGGGTAATTGGGAGTTGGTTAGACTTCCACCTATGTAAGAGTGACACCCTGTGCGAGGATAGGTTCGGGATTGTGTTTATATCATTGTGGCGAATAGTTGAATGACCCCATGCTCTAAGAAAAATTTTCCAGTTTCGAGATGTCCGCCAACCGCTGGTTTCATCTAAAGATCTTTTCCACCTTCTGCCATGGATACTCCTCTTAGGGTTGCCTTACAATTGGCGACTTTTGGAACATCATCGCCAAGCCGGTGGCTGGCGAGGAGAAGAAAAAGAGCCTGCAGCTGTTTTCGAGAGGAGGGGGATCGGAAGTTTTCGCCAGGCAAGAAGCAGTTGCTGAGATCGAGAAATTGATCACGAGAGCAAGGAAGGCAAAAGCGGAGAGAAATGGGCAGCATAACAGTCGGAGGGAAGCCATGGAGAGGAGGAATGCTGAAACTAAAAATTATTCGTTCTAATTTCTCTTATTTTTGTTTTAGAGAAATTTCTGTACCGGCGAAGAAAAAAATGCGCCTCCTTTAAAGAAGCATGTTCTTTCCACTACTGAAATTTATCTGATATGGTGGGTCCACCACCCTAATGTATTAACTTAAATGTAAGGTATGTGAATTCATTTTTATTTAGTTCTACAGACTATGTGCCACCACAAGAACTTGTAATTTTCTTAAACAAATACACTCACGTTTGTGAAAATTGCAACACCAAGAAGGAATCGTCATAATTGAATGCAATTTAATACACAGTTGAGTGGTAGTGGTACAAATAAATGATTAAATGTTCAAAGCAAACAAACAAGAACAAGAGCTCAGAATCAGTATTTTGTGTGGCCACCACGCGCCGCAATAAGTGCTGCTACACGACGTGGCATGGAGTCAAACAAAGTTTGAATGTCTGACTGAGGAAGAGCATTCCATATCGTTTGTACGCGTACCCAAAGTTCGTCTGCAGACGCAACAGGACGAGGATCACGAGCAAGACGCCGACCAATGACATCCCACACATGTTCAATTGGCGACATATCCGGGGAACACGCAGGCCAAGGAAGAAGCTGTACCTGCTGCGCTGCAAAGAAGGATTTAACAATCCGAGCAGTATGAGGGCGGGCATTGTCCTGTTGAAATACAGCGCCTGGCAAGCTTTGAAGGAAGGGAACAGCTTCGGGCTGTAGAACTTCACGGATATACCGGTTGCTGTTCAGATTGCCCACAATTCGTAGCAATTGAGATCGTCTATGATATGCTATGGCGCCCCAGACCATAACTCCGGGTGTTCGTCCACTGTGGCGTTCGATAATGCACTCCGGAAGGTGGCGTTCACCGGCATAGCGTCTGACACGAATGCGGCCATCATGGTACCACAAATTAAAGCGGGATTCGTCAGAAAACACGACATGCTGCCAATCAGCACGCCAGTCTCTATGCTGATTGGCCCATTGTAGCCGCAGGCGGCGATGGTCGTGCGTTAGGGGGATCCTGTATAAAGGAGTCCGTGCGCGCAGTCCACACTGCAGCAGACGTCTACGAATTGATGAAGCACACAATGAAACACCTGTAGCTATTGACCACAGTGCTGCCAATTGTCTAGAGGAAGCTGTACGGTCCGTCCGCGCCATGCGGACCAGGTGTCTATCATCGCGAGCTGACGTCACATTTCGGGGTCCACTCCCGGATTTCCGAGTTGTCCGACACTCGTCCGTCCACTGCTTCCAAACGCGCATCACTGTGCTGCTGTTACGCTGCACACGAGAGGCTACTGCACGATACGACAATCCAGCTTCACGAAGGCCGATGATTCTCCCTCGTTCAAACTCTGTAAGTTGTTCAAATCTCGCTCTCTTTCGTCGACGAGGCATAAGTACAGATTGAGTTAACGTTTACCACTAGCAGATAACCACCGATAACCATACACGCCTCGCTACAGCCGTCTATTTATTCGGATCCATCAGCCGTTCAGAGGGCGCTGCTCAGCATACGCATGCGCTACGGATTTGCAATTCTAATCATTTGCATATCATGCGCTACTTTGCATTTCCTGAAAATTTCAGCTCACTCGCGTAAGTCCTTCATGGTGTTGCAATTTTCACAAACGTGAGTGTATTATTGTCGCGTGGGTTCGTGTTTATCAAACTAACCATTGTTTCCTGCTTTAGTCACAGTAGATGACTTTTTCTGTTAAACACCTATAAAAAATGTTGTAGAAATTTCATGTTTAATTCGTAATAAACGTTAAGCTTAAATTTACCTAAACTTGTTTGTTTTACTCATAAATGAAGAACACTGGGCCAAGTTTACTGAACGGGTTTTTTGCATATTGTACACAACGCATTAACGTGCAATATTACACTTGTTGCATTATCGATATGGTTTTGATAACTATACTTGTTTGATACACATTTACCTTACTAATATTTTGTTTTAATGTATGTCACTCCTTTCACCTTTCTGCAGTGTATTAGTTAGTGTTGATATGATTACTCTAGCAAATGTTAGTAGTAGGTTGTACGATCATGGCACTCATGAGTAAATTAACAATGCTAAATTTAAAAGTAAGAATACAACGTTAAATGGTGCCGTGACCAGGATATTTAATTTGCGATAACGAAGAAGATGTTACATTTCAAAAACATTTCGCTAAATGATATTTATTTGATTGTGGGACTACATTTGTTATGACATCTATAGAAACATGTATTTTATTCAATAGTTGTTAAAATTTCATGATTTGAGTACTTTAGAGTACTACGAAATTTACTTACATAATAATACTGAAAAAGTAGTTGAAGGAAGTTGAATTAAAAAACCATTTAGAATAACGAAGCTAAAAAAATTGGATCGGGTACAATAATACAAATTTTAGACAGTACAGTTTCGTAACTGTGCAACTTACATATATTAACTCCGAATATTTCTCCAGTCTTCGCACAAATTGTAAGTAAAGCAAATATTTCAAAAATTTATATTGTTTTTGAAAAAATAAAATAAAAATAAAAATTCTTAACTAAGTAATAAACGCAAAAACTTACGCTCTTTATTTCTGGAGAAACAAACCCGGGTTCAAATATTAACAAACGGGATGGCTGCATGGTCGTTTTGTTGGTTTTACCAATGACCCATGGGTAGAAGCTAATCTTTCTGTCCAACACGAAGCATAATCTTTCTTAGACAGATTGCTTTCATATGCTTTGCCATAATCAAAAACAGTCGTCGTCTTTGAGTAACAAAATTAAGAAATAAAATTCATTCTAGTTTCTTGGAAAAGAAAATGCTTAATATAATAGGTTTAAAAAGTGAGTGATAGTCATGAAAGGCCATTTGAATGAATTTAAAAAGTATGACACGTAAAATATAGGATTTAATTTAAGCCTTATAAGATGAAATATTACAAAACATTTTAGAGTGGCATCTAGTGCTGATTTTCTGTCTTTGGATGAGAATACCAGTCCACATTTGGCAAACCTAGTTGATAATTTTTTTGGAACATAAAGTACTGATAATAACATAAAGTAACAAATAACTTGGTGAACCTAATTTTCAGCTTTTAATACCATGTAGAACTTTCGGGACACCCTTCGAAGAATTGTTACGATGGGGAATTTTCGTTCTAGAGGTTACATTGCTTTGATGATCATCCTGGTAGAAAAGCGGAAATTACTGCCCCGAACTCTAATTAACTGTTTTATTAAGAGCATGAAATACTGTTGTGATACGGGAGTACGAGTCAAGGGAGATCACAGTGACAATAATTTCAGTAACGTCAAATGTACGCGATTATTTGTGAGGCACACATTTTTTTTTCAATAATTTCTCTGTCATACATTACATGAACTTTATTTGTTTTTTAATCTAGTTTTAGACAGAGTGCATTCACGTTCCGATTTTTAGCTTGTACTTATGCCTTAGGGCAGTATGTACCATCGCGAAACAATTCATTTTACTTTATTCAGGAATTTCTTAGAAATCAGCATATTGTTGGAAGTAAAATTATTTTGGACACCAGTATATAACCAGTGTAAACAATTAGCAGTACATTGCAAACTGTTAAATAAAATCGTCCAGCTGAAATATTAATGAGGTGCTCTGGGCTAAGTTTTGAAATCTCAGTATATAAATTTTACTCTTCTCAG
>KK118980.1:0-44638 GCA_000611955.2 Stegodyphus mimosarum
TAATAGGGTTGCCGTAAAATCTGGCTCCCTTCAAGTGCCAATGAAGATTTTTAATCTTCAACATCATTTTATAAGTACCTTAAATTTTTCTTCTTAATGGATTTTTGTCTAAGAAAAACCTTAATTCCTTAATGATTTTCTCAAGGCATTCTGAAGATATATCCGCAATACGTTTTTCATTTTGTATATACCATACTTACTTTTGATACACCTTGTTTTCTGCGATATTCTTATGAATAGAGGTGTCGCCTTTCGTTTCATCAGTAGTTGGTTAGAAAGCATTTTGAAGGCTTGAGATTAAAGTAAAGACTAGTTTAATTAACACTCAAAACATTTTAGCTGATATCCATACGCAATTTTAAATTCAATATGTTCAAAAAACTCGGCTGAGACATCTTTGAATTCTCCGTTTGTGAAATGATATGACATTCAATGGCGTAATTAAAATTTATACCGAACTTCAGTGGAAAAGCAGTCACCCTGCACGATGTTATTTCTGTCTTTTTCGCTACTATAGGTCTATTCGCTGGAATATTTAACGTACTGAGTGAAAAACCTCAACAAAATATGATTTGAATCTCTAGATAATTGTCCTTGAACACGCGATTTCTTTGAAGCCGTTTTCAGAATTTTCTTCTTTCAAAAACATGTTTTCAGTGTTGACACAAGAATGTTCAGGTTGGTTTTTTTGATATTTATGTTTCCATAAATTTTATATTCTTATGAATTTCTTTTACTTGTATCTTTCAGAGAGACTGTTTTTCATCTTCTGGACGTTTTAACTGTAGACTAAGCGTAAAGTAAAATCTGGAGAATATCCTGTCCCATCTAGTGATCCGATATCAAAATCAGCTGCGAATTTGCTAAATCATATAAATTTCAGAATTTTTAAGACCAGTAAATGAAATATTAAACGGCATACTTTTTAACTGTAATAATAAGAGGGAAAACTAGCTATTTGAAACATTCTTTGTAAGTGGATTAACATAAAATGCATATTTCATATACTTTTACTAAAAGACGAGCTATGATTACAGCCATCGATCTCTTAACTTACATTGTTAGTTTGAAAGTATATGTTGCGATATAGGTATATTGTGCATAAAATTTTCGATTTTAACTTTTATGGAGAAAAGCAAATAATCAGTCCAAATATAGTCAAATTTCATCAAGCCAAAACTGATGGGACACATCCCTCAAAAAACAAATATTAAAAATTCGACTTTAAATCAGTATCAGTTTCGAACAATATTGTTACGAAGTGCCCAGCTGCGGTAAGACAGCTTCCTCACAAAGCGGGTTTAGGGTTGCCAGAAAGTGGTAAGGAAAGACAGGGGTGCCAGATTTGTGTCGAAGTCTCCCATTTGGCGATATGCCATAGACGGAGTGAGAACATTCTAGAACGAATTCTTACTGGTTTTCCCCAGAGTGTTTGCGAAGACAGTTCAAAAGCTATAAATACCCTCTGTCTGTACGCGGAGTAGCAGTTTATCGCGGAGCGATACTCTTCGACGACTGTAACGTGTTTTTGGAACTCTCCTACGTAATACTGGAGAATAAATTGTGTTTTGATCCTTCACCAAGTGCTGCGATCAGTCACTCTAAAAACACAAATCCGTAGAAGGCAGCAGTATGCTTTAATTTTCTTTCGAATTTCTAGTTGCTATAGTCATTCCGACTAACTATACTTCAAGTAACCAAAGTTTTATTAGGTATTTCTCCCGCCTCCTTAGCATGCCTTCATGGTGTAGTGGTCTGCATGCTCGACGCGTAACCGAGAGGTCCGTGGTTAGATCCCCGGCGAAGGCATTGCATATTTTTCATCTCTCTTGTTCCAAAAAAAAAATACCTAATGTCTCTACAATTTTAGTGTATATTCACGGCATGGCAATTTAGTAATCAGATCGCATTAAAAAAATAGTAACGTAGCAGTATTTACATTGATGCAGCTTCCTGTCTTATTACAAATACGGCAGGTTGTAGGGATTATTTAAATTTTCTAATAGTTATTTTTTTATTTTAAACCCTTTCCTATATTTTCTTATTTTCCACTTACAATTGCCTGCCAGGATAAGTTTTCAGTATCACGTTTTTGTAAATGAGGTAGAACTAGTATTTAATGGGAAGTTTAGTCACTTCCGTAGAAGAACTCAGAAATTCTCAATACAGCGTGTTATGTCTTCTGGCCACGTCGCTGGTTTAAGCCTATCTTACTTACGTTCAGCCATATTCTTACTTGATGGAATTTAAATAAAGGCCAACTCCGTTAGTTATTTTTTGTACAGCTTCCGCTAAATTTTAGTTAGTTAGAATTAATTTAGTTTTTAATTTTTTATCTTAAGCCCAAGTGGAGGCTTTCCTGTAAGCTCGAGACAGGGTTGGCTGTTATTGTTCTTTGAATTGAATAAAAGGGTATTTTAACCCTTCTTTGGACTTTGTTGCTTTGGTTGTAAGAAGAACAACGAACAGTCGCTATACTCTTCGCAAGTTCTGGTTTCCAAGGCCACTAACTAGAACTCTGTAAGGTAATTAAAGAAAAGGCTTGTAGAAGTCTATGTTTCTAGCATGGCTGTAAGAATAGGATGTCGCATTCCTTTTATCTCTTCTATATCAGAAAAAAAAAACCCTTTAAAAGGACATTTGGGATTTTTGAAGCGAAAATAATTACAAAGACAAATCTAGAGAACACGCGGGATGACTAAATACACATGTTTATATTCAGAACAAAACTTTTCTACAAAGTGATTATTGACCAATGGGAAGATGGATTATCCTGCAATGCAACGATTTCCGAATGAATAATATAAGAATAAAAATCATCCGCTTAATTCTCAGCTATTTAAGCCAGTTGCTCAACAAAACATCTAAACTTGCAGCATTGTTTTGACACCTCAGCTTCTAAGAGTGTGTGTGACATAATTTAAATAGCCGTTTAATCTTTCCATAATGAATAACGCAAGGACATGATCATTCCGTCACCATGTAATTGAACGTTCGTTTGCACTACGACTTGGCAGTTTAAAAGCTAATGCGTTAACAAAACTCTGTTGTTTTTGCCTGAGAATATAATAATAGTTTAAATAAATCAAATCGTAAATTAGAACCTATATTCAAATATGAAATACCTTCTGTTTACCCACAGTGTAGTAAAACTACATCAAGACAAAATAAGCAGCCGCATGTCAAATTCCACTGTTAATTTCCCGGAAAATATGGAACAAAAAACGTGTACCAGTGTACCAAGGCATGCACCCTTCACTCACATCCCTCCTAAATCTTCTGATGTTTCATCCATTGATTTTTGCCCTTCTGGAGTTTTAAAAAGGGAATTGTCCAAACGTGGACCAACAACCCATCTTGAACTCTGGAAAGCTGTTCAAGAAGAATGGAATAAAATGCCTCTTTCGATACTAAAAAAAAAAAAAAAGGCTTTATGAAATTACGGTGTGAAAAGATAAGGAAGAATAAGGGTTATCAAATGGAACATTTAAGACACAAAAATTTTAGGTTAAATATTTCTGCAAATACAATGAAAATCTTCTAAAATGTGTGCAAACTCCCTCTGTATTATCTGTACAAGCCAATGATGAATTTCTGGTGTGCCTACCAGTGTTGCCAGATCGTGCAACTTTTCGCAAATTTGAGACTTTTGGCAACTTGGTGCTACTAAACTTTCAGCATTTGTGATTTTGCGAAATTTTTGCTACGCCCATCATTTTCTTATGCTATTTTTTGCGACCTCAAAGACTTTTTTAATGGATTGTAAAATGCTTTTTTGTTAAAATAATGTACCAATTAAAAATAATATATATAAAAAAAGTTCATTTAGGCTTAAATAGAAGTTGGCATCTGGCAATCTTGTATACATGTGGGCCTTTTCAAGCTGCACAGCCTAACGTCGGCATAATAAGAAGGAGGTATGAGAAGGGGAAAAGTGGGAAAGAAAGACAAGAAGCTGCTTCAGAACCTCTCACCTTTCCCCCCTCCTCCCCGGTGAGTTTTGTTTTTCAGTCCATAGTTCTACGGTGATAGTGAATCCAACAAAACAACGTGCAGCTTGCGCGCCATATATTAAATACCCAAACAGAGAAAAAAATGAAATTCGTGCTTCTGATCATAATATGGCTAAGAACTAACCAATGGAGATGATTTAAACATCAAAGCACCGGCGTTTTTCTAAATAACAACAGAAATAAGTTTAACAATGAAAGAACAAGGCTTTTATAAGCAAACACAATCTGAAATTGTGAAAGACCACCACGCAGAACTAAAATATCACTGAAAAGCAATCCTCAATTAAAATATTCACAATTATTGGGGGGGGAAGAAGAGAAAGAAAGAAAAAAGAAAAAAATTAACTGCCAACTCAAAAGAATTTAGTACAAAAGCGCTAACAGTCTAAACGCGAGGAATTTCTTAAGAATGATTATGCACGAAATAATTTAAAAATAGAAGCCTAAATTAAATGAGAATTAATTAAAAAAGAAGTGGATAATTAAACAATTGAAAATGAGCAATACAGTTTTAAAAGTTTCATTAAAGTTACGATACGTAATTAAAAAGACTATCACGTGATCTCTGACGTCATTTGCGATTTTTGCGACTTTTTGAGTCTTCTTTTGCTATTTTAGTTGAAAAATTTCTGGCAACACTGGTGCCTACCTGGGGTACCTGTCGTTTTTCTGAGACTATTTTAAATACATACAAAAGTCGTAGCCTCCTAATTTGTGCAATATAACGACATCAAAACTTGAATTTTCCAATTATTAAGAAAGTCGAAATAAATGAATAAGCGCTAATGTCGTTCTCCTGTAGGCCCATTTAAATTACCTATTTAATTACTAACATTAGAAGTGCCGGATCCCTACGGAAGACTCATGAAGGAAGAAATACGTAAATAAATAAAATAACTAAAAAGTCTGAATCTAACTTAGAAGTCTCAATCTCTGTCCAAGATTTATGTCCGAGGAAAAGACAGGTCTGCATTCGGAAGTTAGAATCGATTTTGAAGGCATATTTATTATTAAAATAAGATTTACTTTCTGAAATGTGGTGTTCATCTACTTAAAAGAAGTGCCAGAGCTCCTTTATTTAGGGCTCCGGTGCGCTTCGGCTAAAATTATGATTTGTCTCAAAAACTGAGAAGTGCTGGAGCCGGGCTCCTTCGGTGGGCCTCGGCGCAATTTAAGCTCTGTGTAGGCCGATATATGCGGGTCGATCTCACAAAGGGGATAGATTCCACTAGGAATCATTCAGCCAATGTCGCCTTGTACGGAGCTATTAAAAAAAATCCAAATTTGTTTGGGTGTTGGATGGCCAAGAAAATTCGCTACACAAAAAGCACTTATTGAAATAGCAGTATCTCCCGCAACTGACGGAAAACCTTGTCATCCCAGAGGGACAGTTTGTCCAGAAGGGCTATTAATTTCGGTTTGGCATTTTGCATTGGTTCATTATGAACGGCCTTACTCTTTTCAAATTATTGCCGTCAAATATTAGAGCCCTGCATTGTATTTAAAGAAATCAAACAATAAAGAATCTCATGAATGTATGTATGTTTCTCGCACTGTGAAAAAACAACGGTACTTAGAGCTATCAAATTTTGAATAACTTAATCTTCCACTCGAGTATGGGATCTGGTAGCCCAAACTTGGAATTTGAAAATTGTTTTATTATCTATTTCATATTTTGTAAAACTTTAACGAATTTTTGATTAACAAACTCAACGATTTCAAAGCGAACAATGGCAACACTGTGCGGGAGAGGGATGAAAAAGTATCTTCAGCATGCGAGACTGTGTATCGGGAATTCTAAAGATATGCTCTTTTTAAATAATTGTGTGATACCTCTGTTGAATTGAATTTTATGGTTTAAGTGCGGAAAACATGATATTTAATAAATAAAGAAAGTAAGACACAAAACGTTTAAAAAATACGCTCCTTTGGGAGTAATATAAAATCTTTAAAAAAAAATTTTTTTTTAAATATTTTTTGAGCAGCAGTTGATCAAGTAATGTAAGATGTAAGATTTTTTGCTACTTAATTCGAAAAATTAATTAAAAAAAATTTGAGTATTAATTCGAAAAATATTCTTAACAAGATAGAAACGAATATTTTACCTTCACGTTGCTACTTTTATTTATTTATTTATTTATTTTGGGGGGTAGACGAATTTGAATGCAATAAATCTTTTCTATATAACAGCTGTTGGACTAATTCTGCTAAAGTTTCTTATTTACTGGCCCATTAAGTGCATTTGAGTAAAGAAAGGGCTCGGCCTCGCCATTTGAAGAACTATTACCATCTCATTATGACGTCACGATCGCGCAATTAACATATTAACTGGGCGTGCTCGAGCAATTAGAAGAAACGATGGCGCTCATTTAAAAACGTTTGGAGCTAGCATTAGGCCGTGCTTTTTAGCCGATTGCGAAGGCTGTGTTATTGAATGCGCGTCATAATCCATATTCATTACATGGGTCTAAATTGAAGGCCGCATGCTGAGAGTCGAATATTGTTACTTAGTTTGCTCTCTGTCATGATGAAAGCTCAAGATTCCACTAAAGTTCGAAAGTTGCAAACAGTTTGATCCCTCTTCTAATTTTCTATTTTTCGGTTGTTCACACACTCTTAGGATGTATCTTGAAATACTGATAGTTCGGCTCTATTTCACCGCAATAAAGTTAATATCACAATAAAAAGACACACATGACTATTTTGATCTTTACTGATGTATAAAAGTTATGATAAACAGAGTATTTATTGTATAAAACAATAAGATTTATTTATTTCCTTATTTATTATCTATGTGCTCACTGAAGGAGTCTTTCTGATTCCTTGAAAAATCTTCAGTCATGGTTCAGCTATTTATTTGCTGCAAAAGATCTGTATTTGATCTATATCAGCTTTCAGCATGTCTTATAGAGATATCTAACTTTTGATTATAAATAAAAGAAATGCTATTTTTGTACCTCTTGGGCATGTAGGGACAATTACAAAATTATTAGTAAGGCTGATTTCAATATAGCATTTATAAAAATGTTTTAAATATTGCCAAAATCAACAGAATGTGTATTAAATATATTAAATTTACAAAACTATCGTGCCATTACTTCAAAATCCTGACATGGACGATTTTAAGAATTATTGTAATTAAAAAGAAAATTAGCATTTAAAACAAACAGTGCATTCTTAAAATTCCATGTTAAAATCTAAATCTTGAAGAGTTTATCATTAAATTTCAGAAAGTTAAAAAAACAGTACTGTTGTAAAGTCTTCCAGCGTGTTTTTGGAATATAAACTGGTAGACCCTACTAGACCCTACTAAAGGACGAAGTAGCGAATTCTCGCAAGGTCTTGAAAAAACAGATGACTGCAGAAGTAGGTTATAACAACCATTTTATTTTAACTAAACAGAAAATAGTACGTAAAATCACAATAAAGTAAGTTTAACTACACGACTGGCTCCTATTCTATCTAAACCGCTAAATCGTCTGCACACAGCAAAGCCGAACGTAGTATATCAATGTAATCTAAAGAAAATGACTAGCATGAATTGTTTACTTACAGAGCTATTTTCAGACAAAACTGGCATAAATCTAGAACTAACTCTTCCGCACACCGAACTCTTAAAATTTGTAACTTAAATACTGTTTCCGAACTTACTTAAATTTGCATATACGTCATTAAATTGAAATCAGAAGGGAAAGGAAAGTTTCTTAAACTAAAAATAATTGGTTAGAACAAAATAGCGTCTTTACATTGTAGTATTATAAACATCTTGCGGATAAAAAAAGTTGCAATCTGATTTTGACATGCAGGTTGGAGTTCCACACATGAAGCAATTTTAAACTAAGCAGTGGCGAAAGGGTTGCGAGTTTAAGAATTATTCTTTCAGAAATTAAAGGTATGAAACTTAAAATCTCATGTATAGTATTGGCTTCTTAAAACTTCAAAATGGCACAATTATATGCTAGAAAAAATTGCTTTAACATTAATTCAACATAAATTAATGCCTTGTTGATGTATGTGCACATAAGAAAAGCCTTCTTTACTGAAGACTTAACTATGTATTTATTGGGTTTTAACGAAAGTTTCCCGCCAGCGCAAATATCGTCTGCGCAAACAGTTTGCATTGCCATGTTTAATCATATTTTGTCAAACGATTTTTAGCACTCGAAAGAAGGAGACTTGCTTTAGAACACTGTGTTCTGAAATTTAGGGGAAAAAAACTTTATTATTAAGTACAGGGTGTCTGAAATGGAACTATCGCGCTACCAGATTAGAACCATCATTTATTTCCACTTCTGTTGCAAAAAGTCAGCTACAGATTGTCACCAAATCATGTGTACAACTCTAGGTACTAATGTTGTATCATATGAAACTGTGAAGGTTTGGTGCCGAAAGTTCAAAAACAAGGACTGTGATATTCAAAAAGCAGAGCGCTCTGGCAGGCCGACTGATGTTGATGAGGTTCGCCTGCGAGAACTTTTGGAAGGAGATCATTATGCAACCATTCGAGAACTTGCTGAGGAGTTAGAATTTAGTGCCATCTGCATTAGTCGCGCTATGCATCTCATAAACTTGACCTACAAGTTCAGTCGCTGGGTGTCGCATGAGTTCAAGCAGATAAAGACAGGCGTGTTCGAGCCTGCACTAATCTGCTCGAATATCAACGCAAAGACAAAATTCTGGGCTGGATCGTCACTTATGATGAAAAGTGGATTTATTTCAACAGCACAAGCCGAACGTGGAGTTGGTCCACGCCCGGTCAGCCCGTCGACAGAGTCGAAAACCGCAGTTTGACTAACAAAAATATTATACTTTGTATCTGGTGGGATTGCCGTGGTATTATCCATGAAGAGTATTTGGAAAAAGATAAAAACCTCGACAGTAAGATGTGCAGCGAGACGCTAGTCCGTGTTGACGCTGCTATGGATGAAAAACTTCGAACTGAGTTCCGGTGCAAAAATATAACGTTCCATCAAGGTAATGCAAGAACACATGTGTGAGCATTAACCGGCTGGACTCTGTATGAACTCGGACAGGATCTTTTGCAACAACACCATATAGTCGCGACATCGCTTCTTCGGACTTCTGCTTTTTTCCACGCCTGCAGCTACATCTTGCTGGTATTATCTTCCATTCTGCACAGGCTGTCCGAAATGAGGTTGATCTGTTTTTGGACTCGCGGCGATCAAGTTTCTGGGCCCGAAGGCTTTGAAAAACTACCAAAACGTTGGAAGAAAATCATAGATTTGAGTAGTGATTACTACCCGCACTAAAGCAACTGCTTTCATGTTTTCTTCTAACTTTTTTAAGGGCGTTTTTTGGCAGAAAACTTTTGTTGCAACCAGATATTTTACTGTATCTCTTGCCCAGGAAACTTGCAACAAAAATATCTTTCTAAGGGCGATACTTGTATTTTGATAGGGCACGAAATTCGCTTATGGATAACAACAAATGTCTCTGAAATGTTTAACGGTAGTCTTTTGAAAATATAAGTAACAAATATGGAATTTAACATTGAATAGTTAAGCTGAGATGATACAGCTGTTATTCATCTTACCGCTGTTATAAAACGTGGTAAAAATGTTACGAAAATTCTCGAAAAGTACACAAATATGCAGATGTGATCAGTAAAATGTCGCTGACTGATTTACTTGATGCACTGTTGCCACGAAATTTCTACTTGTAAAAAAAAAAAAAAAAAGCAACGCTTGCGAAGCGCAACAAACCAAAGCGTCATACAACGAGGTATATGTGCAAATTTTTGAAAATCTTAAATTCTAATACATTCAATGTGGTCGTTATTTTCGACATTTAAGGAATATCTGAAATATCTATTTTACAGAATTTTTTTCAGCCCCGTAAAAAGTAATAAAAAGAGTTTACTATATTAATAGAAAAGAATACTTAAAATAATAATAATAATAATATTTTTTTATTCCGTGATTATTCATTACGGGGGAGAGGGATGGGGGGACCTTAGTTGTGAGATCATTGAATATCGTTTACACTGAATTTTAATAAAAAATATGTTTTTCTAAAATGTCTGAATACTAGACCTAGATCTATTTTTTATGTTAAAAGAATCTTTCATTTCTGTCTGAAAGACATATAATAATGAATTTATTGGCAGATGCAGAAATTTAGTACAATGCTGCTAATAAAAATATCAATCATTTTGGGTGTAATTCTGAAACGGGAAAAGGAAGGTCAAGCGGAGGTAATGAATGCTAAGCTTCTGATCGCACAATCTAAATTTTCATGCTTTAAAAAAATTTCTTCTTCAGAAATCGTGAATATAACACCTGGAAACATTCATCGTCATGGTTTTGTGTTTTTACAGATGTTAGGTAGAAGCATGAATCTGCTACTGGAACGTCGGTATATGTGAGGCTATAATTCTATTTATACTCGAAATTTTAATAAGTCTTATTTCCTTTTATTTCTGCATTTATTACTATACATTGTGATGTTATTATTACTAATAATAATAAAAGCCTTGATTTTTCGTGAAAAATATTTCTGACTATTTCATATTCAGCTGCGGAACAAAGCCTTGAGACTTTGTGTTCTTCGTCTTTCATGCAACTGTGTTCATGTTATCATGTATTATTTTTTTGTGAAATTCCAAATTAAGAAAGGATCTCGATACGATATTGCCCATCTGCGCAATATTAAAGAACAGTGGGAAGTTATGTAGTTTTAAATATTAAGTCATTAAGAACGTTTTTACCGTTTTTGGAGAGTAATAGAATTGGTGTCCTTACCACATATTGTTCTTTCTGACCACGTAAAATTCAGTTTGTTGTTAATTTATTTATGCATTTTAAAAATTGTCTTTAATTAAAATTTAATACAAAAATTTAATACAAAAGTACTTTTTATTGTTATCGTATATCAGTTTATATTATTTACGTACAGATTATTTTTTATATTAATAAGAAATAAGAGGCTTGATTTTAGTTGGATATAAAAAGGTTATGTGTATCGTTTTCTTCAAAGAAAAACGTTTCCTTCCTTTCATTTAGTGTAGGAAACGTAAAGGTACAATTATGTGCTTAAGTTAATAACCCACATAAAATTAAAAAAAAATGAATTTCATTGTTTTTTACTTCCTTGTACGAAGTAAAAAAATTATTGTAATCGCAAAAAATTGAATATCGTATTTCAACGAAAATATCCATTTTGACTGCTCTCGAACGATGTTTATGAACGATATGAACGATGTTTTTTCATGAGGACTCTTTTTCCCAAAGCGGATTGTAAAATGGATTTAAAATGGATTCACAAGAAATGTTTTCAAGACGTCTGTATGTACGTACGTATGGTTGTATTCCGCATAACTCAAAAACGAGTAGCGTCATAACGTTGAAATTTTGTATATGGGACTGCTATGACATGTAGTTATGCACAGCCCTTTTCGGTTGCAAATGGTCGCACCAAACATGTACTAATGGGTGTTACCCAGCTGGGTGAGCTCAGTTTTTTTTATCATATACGTTGGGAAATTGTGCATTTTTTGCTTTAAAAGTGATTGAATTATATTGTTCTTATGTTCCGGTTAAGGTTTTTATGCTTTTAGTTAGTTTACATGCAATAGCTGTAGAATTATCAACAATTTAAAAGTTAAGTGCTACTAAGCCTAACGAGGTTGTTTGTTATCATTTTTGCTTTACATTTGAAACTCACTAGAATTGTGAATTAAGTCAGTTTCTGCATCTTTATTGTCATTTTGCCTATTGGGACCAAAATTAAACTTTCGGTTTTGTGCACCGAAAAATATGCCTTCTTGCCCGCTGGCCGAATTGCTGGTTTTTGCTTAGAATTCTTATAACTGAAACTCTGATTTCAAGTGTAAGAATTTTTTTTAACTGTTTTTGATGTTTTATATTTTTCTGTATTTTACAATTTTGAATGCAGATGTTTTGAGGTTTTATATATTTTTGGCTTGCCGCGAAGTGAGAACGGAATTGATTGTATGAGAAATATATCTTTGAGGGAATTTGAGGAAATAAGTTTAAAGATGTGCAGCAGAAATGTGTATAATTTAATAGGCCGCACAAGGAAGTGGTATGGTATCCACATCAGATATTTTTTAAACACTTTTATTTAGCCTTTTTATATATTCTTAAATTTAAACAGCTTACAGCTCTTATATTTTAAAACTTCAAAAAAATTCACATTATTGTTATGTATTTGCTTGTATAGTATATTCATATTTACATATTCGTTTTTCAATGCAAATTTTTCTTTTTTAGTGTTCAAAAAGTGGATTAAGTAGAAGATGGTGCTTACTGTTGAATATGTGGCAAAATGTTGTATGGTTTCCGTAAAATCCAATGAATATATCTACCTAAACAGAATAAATTACAGCGGAAATCATTCAGTTTTACGCCTACATTTCCCGTAGACGTTTGTCAGTACAACTCATCTGGTGAGTCATATTTTCATCATTTTTATACGTAAAACAATGTGTAATAATTTTTTAATATTTGATGCTTAATTTTACATTTATAGCATATTCGTAGTCTATAAACAATATCATGAAGTTTGCAATAATAATCGTTTAAAATTAAATTTAATTTTTATTCTTCATTATGATTTCTGTTACCTTCTTTAGTATGAAAATTTAGTAACTTTGAAAAAATAATAATCTTGCGTATGTACTAAGAGCTAGTTGCTTTACAAAAATCAAAAATTTAAATGCGAAGATGCTGCATAATAGAAATAGTAAGAATCTAAATTTTACGGAATCCGAATTCTAAATGTTTTTTGAATTTCTCAAATCCTTTGAATCTTGTATTTCTTAAATCCTTCATGTAAGAATACTAATGAAAACAAGAAAGAAGGGCGTTATCATTAAAAGTTTTCATATAAAGCAAAATTTGAAATATGCGTTTAATAAAAAGTAAATTTAAGAAATACGGTTTTAAAAATGTACGTATTTTTATTAAAAAGACACGAATAAAATTTAGGAAATGAAGTGCACAGTGAAATTCTAAAGCTCTTCAACTGATTTTCTCAGTATGTAGCAGCCAAATATCCTGAGTTTTCATTAAATCTTCTGGTAGATGACCGAATTTTGCGGTTTTTGATTTTTAGCCTCTTCCCCCCAGCAGTAAATGAAGATTCAACTGAACAGATTTCATGCTAGTTATTCTATGCATACAATTTTTCTTTTTAAATTTTATTTAATCTGAAGTGTCTTACTGTACTGTAGACATTTGTAGAATATTTTACAAAGATTCAACCAATGTTTATTATGCAGTTGTATTTGAATGTTATTTTGTCATCAGTATGTGATTATTAAATTTATCCATCCAATACTAAGTATGCTAATTATTAATTTTATTTTCATTGTGTTTAAAGGTACACTGTGCTCTCCCCCCCAAAAAAAAGAGGGGGGGGCTGTTCTATATCTCCCGTTCTAGTGGGTTGATTAACGAAATTCGAACTGCGTTTTGCATGTCTCGAAAGCGCGACGTAGTATATAATAGCATTAAACTAACATAGCTATTTTGACACAAAATCAGACTTTTTCTGAAATAACATACCATTTTTTCCTATATTTCGATCCTACGACTCAAATTGTGCCTATATTAAATTTTATAATTTTTGGTGAGAAATTTATAGAGAAATTTAAAAATTTATTTTGGCGCATTTTTTCAGTTTGCGTTCAAGAATAATTCACTTGGCGAACTTCTTAGTTTATAGCAACCTATTTTCCTTCCTTTTTTTCATTGTACACGAGCGGGAAAAACAGTCATCTTTCATACTTTCAAATAATTGAACATAGTGCGTAAATCATATTTGGCGTTATTATCGCGTATAACAAATATACCAAATTTCAAAACGCGCCAATCTGTAAATTCATGTATATATTATAAACTTTTGAATAAAATACTGTAATTCTTTGCAGGTGTGCCTAGAAATACATCTACTTTAAGATAATGGTAAAAATTTTATGGGTTGCAATTCAATATTTTTTCGAAAAATTCATAAAAATTATTTAAAAATGCAAATTTTAAAAGTGATCATAAGAAGTGGGCGAATTTCATTTGAAATGAACCTAAATTTCGAAATGTGAAAGGAAGAATCAAATAAGTGTAATAAAAAAGAGATATTAATAAATGTATATCAAATTCAATTAACATTGAGCTAAAATTTTGAGACCTAATTTTTTAAAACCTACCTGTGCGATTTTTACAAAACCTGGCAGTTTGGTATAATTTGAGTCGTACAATCGAAATATGGAAAAAAATTGACATGTAATTTCAGAATAAGTCCGATTTTGTTTCAAAATACCTATATTAGAGGATTGCTATATATAAATCTCTCTCTCTTTTTTTTTAATATCTCGGAAGGGCGACTTAGAATATATATTAGATTTATATATTCAGAATCATGCTATTTATATATAGCATGATTCTAGCATATGCATTTTGATACAAAATCGTACTTTTTCTGAAATAACATACCGATTTTTTTTTCCATTCCTCGATTCTACGACTCTCAAATTATTCCAAAGTGCCAGGTTTTATAAAAATCGCTCTAGTAGTTTTTAAAAAATTAGTTTTTAAAGTTTTAGCTTCTCACTGTAAATTGAATTTGTCATACATTTATTAATTTACTAATCTTTCTTTATTAAACTTAATTCATTCCTTTTTTAGCAGTTCAAAATTTAGGTTCAATCCAGATAAAATTCGCAGATATTTCCTGATTTATTTTTAAGTTTGTATTTCTTAGTAATTTTTATAAATTTTCCGGAAAAACGTTTGAATTATAACCTATAAAAGTTTTGCCGTCACCTAAAGCAGATGTATTTCTAGGCATACTTGCAAAAAAATAGAGCGAAATTTCCCAAGATTACGTGAATTTATATATTGGCGCATTTTGAGATTTGGCGTATTTGTTATCAGCGATAATAACGTCAAATGTGGTTTACGCATTTTATTAAAATTATTTAAAAGAATGAACAATGCACCTTTTTTCCCCCACTCCGTTACAATGGAAAGGAAAGGAAAATAGTACCATAAATTAAGAATTTCGCTAAGTTAATTATTCTTGGCCCAAACTGAGAAAAGTGCGTAAAGATAAATTTTTAAATTTCTCTGTAAGTTTCTCACCAAATTTTACTAAATTTAATATTTAGGCGTATAATTTGAGTTGTAGAATTGAAATATGGAAAAAAAAATTCGAATGTCGTTTCAGAAAAAGTCCAGTCTTTTGTGTCAAAACAGCAGTGTTAGAAAAATGCTATATATAAATTTAATATGTATCCTATGTCACGCTTTCAAGACATAAAACACGCAAATTAAATTTCGTCAATTAGTTCAATAGAACGGGATATATAGAAAAGTGTCCGTTCCCTTTTCTTTTTTCTTTTCTTTCTTTCTTTTTTTTTTTGTAAATTAAAGCTTTTTTTTCCCCTAATCAGGATTTTCTCAATACGAAAGCAAAAGAAAATTACAAAATGGTATTAGAAAAAGAACATGAAATTTAGACTATCTAGTTAAATACTGATGTATTTTATATCAAAATCATATTTTAAATAGCTGAATAATCTACCGATCATGCGTTATGAAGCGAATTTAAATCAGTCTGGAGTTCCTTAGAAAAGGTACTACCACGCAGCGTAAACCTCCCAAAATCTCCCTGTTGCATAATTCACAAGTGCACATCAGTATCGCCATTGAGGGAGGGGTTTCAAAAATAGACCAATGAGCTTCTATTGCTCTTGTGACGCTGAATCTGTGAAACTATGTACATGAACGCATGTGGTTGTTTACGTTTTATTTTGCATTTATTTCATAGTTATACATGTATGGTGTATAAATACTTCTATCATTTTAGTAGAAAATTTCGTATTCTTTGATTTTTATAAGCTTATTTAATCGTCAACATTTCACGTTCGCGAAATTTATCACGCACTGATATTCGGATTAATGTTCGTGGCATATTATCGCTCTTTATGTAGAGAAAATGCCTTGAAATTAGCCTCGAATATTATACATTTACTGACATCTGTGGATTGAGAGGATTCAAGTGTACCATTTTTTTATTTAGCTGAGAATAACTGGAAGTATTACAATAAATCTAGCATTTTCTCATCTCAACGCGTGCAATCCTTTGATTTTGAAACTATGTTTTGTGAATGATCCGATTATACCTATTGTTAACATTAAAAGTTATATATGATTAAATTAAATACATTCGTTGTGAATAAATAAATTAATTCTGTTTGAAGAGCATTTTTTGTGCAGGCATAATACATTTAAGAGTGAACAGTTATTAATGTGAAATTTAACGCACTAAATGTGTAGGAATGCGAATTAGGAAAGTTCTTTTTGAATAAAACTGTGCATTGCTTATTATTATAGAACATCTTTTCCGTATAGACTGCAATAAAAAATGCTAAGCCTTCTACTATTTACATATATAATTATGCTTAAATTTGATTTAACTTCGCGTTGAAAATTTTCACAAGAAATTCACGATGCTTTAATTATTTTGCACAGGAAATAGCGTGGCAAAAGATTTACAACCATCTTGCTTAAAGCGCGGCAGAGATCGTGTGAAATGACAAATATATAAGCCCATTGGTCCACTCCCTCGGTGGCGATACAGATGTGCACTTGCAAAATATGCCTTCCGGTTTGGATCACAAGAACCTCCTGATTTTTCATATATCAAGGAAAACTCCTTATTTCCCGTTGATTAGAAGCCAATGCGATAATAAAATTTTTGATTCCTCATTTGCACATAAATTTTAAGCTCACATAAATTATGGGGTATTACGTTGGATTGAATAACAGATCAGCATCATAATTCATGTGCTTTTTATATGGATGTGCGCTTTTGGCAGATCTAATGCGAGTCACGCATTCGCGCAGCAAAATCCACTTTTGTAATTTTTGTTTTGTTTTGATAGCTATTTGTACGGTAAATTAACTTGCCACACCTCACGTGACTTCCTTGAATTGCTGATGCTTGCTTTGCTTAACCTTACAAGTTTAAAGTGGTTACAGTTGATTTCTATGCCATGTTTGTATTTGCACGCATACTATTATTCTGGCTTGTTCGCAACTTCCTTTTTTGTTTTCCGAAGAGTGTCATTTGCCTTGTCGCTGATAACGATCTATTTTCCAAAAATGTCAGGCGTAGAAGGATAAAAACAAAGGTAGCAGAAACAAATTCTTTCTCGTCTATTTTTCCTTTTTTTTCATTATTATTTTTTTTTTTAATTTCCCGTCAGCTTTGCTGCCAAGATCCAGTAACCGCAGCTGTTTTGAGCTGAGCCACCTGGCGGCGAATAATTGCATTGATTAATGAGCCATCCGAAAAAATGATTCGAGTGGCCTTGCGTCTTTCCATCTCATCTGCATAGTTATGTGGATTCTCAAATAGCGAGCCGTGGGGTGACGCCATTATCGGTCATGCAATAACTTTTAAACATTTAAATTTTTATGCTCAGAAAATTTGAGAGTATTTATTGATCTGTTGAAATTAATTTGTGTTCTAGAATTATTAATGTAGTTATTTATTCGTTTCTGTTCTTTAATAAAGGACATCATAAAACAGAAAAGAAATATTATCCTTATCTATTTAAAAATGCATTTTTGTATGATATTGGTCGAATATAAGGGCATTATCAAAACATTTAGAAGTGCCCGATTTCTGTTCTTTTTTTAAGCCTTAGAATTGCATCCCCCTTCTGAACTATGAGTAATAGGAAATTTCTTGCATAACATGGATTTTGTGAGTATCTGGACATTGCGCTTTTGTCCCAAGCTTGAAAAAGTCTGACTCCATGTATTAGCTACACTCGCAAAAATAAATTTGTAATAACTATTGCTTGACCATGACTAAGCAAACTTCGAAGTGTTAATTATCTCAGAGTTAAGCTGCAACTTTTCCTTTTTTAAAAAGAAATCAAATATCTTAAGTATTTGTTTCAAACCGGAATACTTTTCTCCTAATCAGAAGCAAATATGTGAAATACGGAGACACGGTTCCATATCGCATTAGCTTAGGCAGTAAGCAGTATATATTTCTGCGACATTCTGTTAATTGTTAAATTTTTCAATTTCTTTATTATTACTATTATTATATAACAATTATTGTATAGTAATCATGTGGTGATTAAGTGTTTGCTGAGTCGTATTTTTTTATTTAGGCAAAACAGAAGGTCTTAATTTAAACAGAAGGTTGTCGTAGGATTTTTAATAAATAATTTTTTAAAGTGCGAATAATAATAAAAAATGAGTACTTACGTAAAACACCGTCTACTATTTTTGCCTGTTAAAGAAAAGATGCCAAACTACGCGATTTTTCACCAAAAATGGAAAAGTCTTCTTCAAACACGCTGGGTTTGGTGTAACCTTGATTACAGATGTTAGTTATTATGTTGGTTACAGGTGTTAGTTATTATTCTTGAGTAAAGACTCCTTTTTCCCCCCTCTATCACGCATTTTTTGAAAAAAAAATTTTTTAAAGATTAAAATTTGGGACCAGCCTACTACAGAAGAGCATGTTGTTGAATATTTCCAAAGTTATGGAATCTTACCGGCCTCAAAAAGATGTATTAATGGCCACGATATGGCGCTTTATTTTAAAACTGAAAAGCAATGGCGTTGCAATCGTAAGGCTTGTGCGAAGCGGGTGTCAATTCGAAAGGGAACGTGGTTCGAGGGTTCTACTATTTAATATTTTATTGCACTCCGATTCAGGATGCGGCAACCGTCCAGGAGCCTGATTGAAATAAATGTATTTAACACCTGAGTCTTCCGATTCATTTATAATTGGTGGAGGGAATTGACGACTATTGAATGGGGAAAAGAAGATTAGAGTTAAGTGACAAGACTGTTATGTATTTAGTAATTTTTTTTTTTTTTGGTTTGGCGTGATTGGCGCCGTGTCTTGTGGTCGACGAGATTTTTCGTAAGTACCAAAAAGGGTTGTTCATTCAAAATCTACACCAACTCTAAGATAACTTTTTTGCCTATTTTAAATTTTATATTTGGAAGTTTCTCTTCCAGTTTGACTAACACTGTATGCTTATTATTAAAAGACACCTCTGTTAGCCTGTTTGCCACCCGTTGCAAGTTATACGATTGAGTTCTGCCATCCTTTTCCTTCCTAAATTAAAATTTTCTTCTGTCTCTAAATTGTACCTCCCACTGCTTCTGCACCCGTTACACTGGCTCTGAGTCTTAAATTTAAGTTGCGTAACTTCGTGTACCGTTAAAACTGACCATCTTTAGAATTTCAGTTCTTAACCTGTACCCATAAAGTATGTTACAATATTGTTATAAATTGCATATTGTGTTTAATATAGAGGCTGTTGTGCGTTCGCGATATTTTTAGTAATTTCAACGAACAGGCAATCAGTCCTAAAACATCACTGAACATCGCGCATTCCGAGGCGGAAGCATTATGGTGTGGGCAGGGATTTCATTAGGATACCGTACCGACCTGCATATCTTTAAACGGGGTTCTTTGACGGCTGTCCGGTATCGAGATGAAATCCTAGAACCCATTATGAGATTGTAGGCTGCAGCAGTTGGCCCTACTTCTGTTTTAATGGACGATAACGCACGTCCCCATAGAGCTTGACATCGTCGATGACTACCTGGAGATTGAATGGATTGCGCGTATGGCGTGGCCAGCATATTCGCCCAACCTTAATCCCATTGAAAATCTTTGGGATGCTCTCGGCCGTGCTGTATCTTCACGTTTCCCACCTCCAGCCACTCTTATTGAGCTGGAAACTGCCCTCCAAGAAGAATGGCGATTGCTTAATTCTGCGGTGGTTGACCACCTAATTGAAAGCGTGGTCACAAGGTGTAAACTTTGTATACAGATGAGGGGGAATCACATACCCTATTAATGTCCTTTTTTTAAATTTTATGCTGTTTATTTTCACTTTATACATAATTCTGTTCAAGTCTCCAGTATGTCATTAGCTGATAACTTGCAAATATTTTATATTGTTTTCATTTCTGTATATAATTATTGATTTTGTTTTATGCATAAATATATATGCTACTTTCCTGCCGAATTTTGTGTCAATCAAAGCGGTATTTGTTGATTTTTTTTGCATTTTACATCTTCGTGCTTAACTTTTGGAAGTGAGTGTATTATTGAGTTGTGGATATAAAATAAAAATGCTTAAGGGAAATCTGCAGTGTTACAGTTCAGGGATTCCGAACCCCTTTCTTGTATCCACCCTCTTACATTTTTCTCTATAATATACGGTATATACCATATTCATAATACAAATAATTGAGCATAAATAATTTATAGCTAACATTTAGATTAAGAGTTTCTAAAAAATGGATTATCGGATTTCGTATCTCATTATTTTTTACTTTATTCTTCTTATTATTAATTTTACAATTAAACAAATTTTCAGAAACAATGTCTCAGATTCTTATTGCACAGAAGTTCGATTTTGAATTAATGTGATAGCTGCGTTTGATGTTCTGATGTATTTCTAATTTTTTTTTTTAAATGTTTGTCATGAAACTTCTGAACTTAATTCTTAAATCAACTCGCTCAAAATAATTCAACCTGTTTCCTGTTTTTCTTCTTTCTAGGTTTGCATTGCTATATTTTTAGTTACGTTTTCTTGTGTTCTTGCGTTTTACTTTTTTATATTGCAGTTATTGCCTAAAAATTTTGTGTCATTAAAAAATATATATTATTGATTTTTTAAAAGCTATTAATTAATTTAAGGGTATTTTTTGCCTTATATTTGTTTTATATAATTTTCTCTCGTTGTATGATATAGTTTTATATCAGTAAACAATTAATAATAAATTTTATTATTATTATTATTTGTAATCGATGGGAACTTGATTATGCTGATCAATTGTCGCTGCATATTCAGCTTTCGAATGCCTGATCATCAATGACCCTCTTTAAATTTCATCAACGCCCAGGGCGTCAATACCGACCCCGTTAAGTGCCCCTGCTCTAGCGGAACTCTAGGCAAAGACTTTTTTTTTCTTTCTACACAACAGAAAGTTTAGTGTAATTTCAAATTTTATGCATATGCAGTGAGAAACCAAAAATTTCTTATGACTCTTTTTATTGCAATTGGGGTGAATACAAATCTTACAATAAAACATCGTTGAATTGTTAACGCACTGCCAATGGTATTGTGGTTAAACATGGCTTCTGTACGAGTTTTGCATATTTTCTTCCTATGTGATCAAAAATTTTCTTGACCCTAAGCCCTGGCTTTCGAACGGAAAGCCTTATTTTCGTGCTCGGAAATAGTTTGCCACACTTTTTTTAAAGTTGTTATTTGAATGGTTGAGATATGGTTGTTTAATAGTGTAAATAATTGCCGTCCTTGTGCTGAGTTAAATTTCAATTATGTATTTTACTAATCATAATAACAGCTTTATAATTGCGGGGAATCAAAATGTCTGCCGTCTGGCCTCGAGGTTCATTTGCTGTGGATGAGCGGCATAAACAATGACGCCATGTAGAAAAAAATTACTTCGAATAGTTCTTTTTTTAGGGGGGGAGGGAAGGGAAAAAGAAAGGAAAGAAAACTAATTTACAACCCTATCCTTAATAAGCGGTTTAATTCTTCTGAAATTTAATTTATGATATTTTCCCGCTTTCTTTATGAAATCAAAGAATAGAATTAGACTATAAAAAGATTTTTAGGAAAATACACAGGAATTAATTGCAGTTTCTGATATGACAAAATGATCTTCAAAAACTAAACACTAGAAAACAGTTATTAAAAATTTGAACGAAAAGTTAGCATTTGTTGAAATTAATTCTTTTTTTTATAGGTAAAGATGTAATTAAATTACAAAATTTTCCAATTTCTGGTGCTATTGTTGCTAATAATAAAAATTAAATTCTGATTTTTTCTTAAAAATAAGTTGCTGTTTATAGGGTATTTTGGCCATATTCATCAGATGTAATTAATTTTGACATTTCAGATTTCTGAGACAATGAAATCATAATCTCAAACGAAAAAAAAATAATAATGATATGCATAGGACGTTATAATAATAGCCTTGTAAAATTAAAAACGTTAAATCTTTTCCTTTAAAAACAATCTATAAATTATATCAATAAATAAAATTTGAGGGAGGATTTATTCCATCCCCCCCTGAAATGTAATCTCCGGTTGTTCTCCTTAGCATTTCATCATACTGATCATCACTCTAAATGTAAAAGCAAGTTACTGCTTTGAAATTCCACAGAAAAATATTGATTTGCATCACAATCAATTATAATCTTATGAGTTATCATTAAAGCAATGTTTCAGTGATTGAGAATATACTAGAAAATAAACAAATAAATAAATAAAAAAATTGTGAAAGCTTTCAGATTTTATATTTGTGTATTACCTTTATTTATTAAATATCATGTTCTTCGCACTTAAACCATAAAATTTAATTCAACAGTAATATCGCAAAATAATTTTAAAATGAGCATATCTTTAGAATTTCCGATACAAAGTCTCGCGCGCTGGAGATAAAAATGTTTTTCTTTTTTTTCGTACAGTGTTGCCATTCCTCGCTTTGAAATCGCTGAGTTTGTTAATCAAAACTTCTTTAATGTCTGACAAAATATGAAATAGATAATAAAACAACTTCAAAATTAGGGCTTCTAGGTGCTCATATTCGGTGGGTAACTAGGTTATTCAACATTGGATAGCTCTAGGTACCGTAGTTTCATCACATTGCGAGAAAAATACATACATTTATTCAGATTCTTCATTATTTAATTTCTTTAAATATAGTACAGAGCGATAATATTTGGTGGCAACAGTTTGAAAAGTGATTCACCGTTTATAGTGAATCAACGCAAAATGCCAAAAGAAGATTAATAGCCCTTCTGGGCAAATTGCTCCTTCGCGCTAACAATTTGGAGTCTGTGTTTGAGTATTTAATACAAGATCTATGCAAATAAATTATGAAATTGTTGGATTGTAGGTGATTACCCTCAGTTGCTTCCATGCTTCATTTAAAGAAAGATTTTAATTCTTGAAGAATATCTCTTTGATTGTTAGGCATATCATTTACACGTGGTTTTCAGGGACACTAGTGTAATACTAGAAATCGAAATGTAACGAGAGATGGAGTTTCATACCTGGCATTTACTGTAATATTTTGCAGCTTGGCTTAATAGTGATATCGTTACTTCAAGAGTTTTGCTTTGCGGCTGTCTGCTACCTTCCGTTCATGCCTCACCTTTGTGCTGACTGGTAGCAGCTACCATTCGACGTCACACCGTCCGCACGCGCTATCCGCAGGCAATCTGAAAAGAGAATCCGCCTTCGAAAATAAACTGAGTCAGTGCTCTGAAGAACTTAAAAATAACTTCCATCGTTTTCCCGCTGGTGACGTCAGATAGCAGTCTACTGTTCTCGTGCCAAACCCTCTAACTCTCTACAACTGCCTCCCAACCTGCGAAACATTTCTTTCCATCGAAATTATTCGACGCGTCTAGAAATTTCCCTTACGTTTCTTTCTTTTTAAGCTTTTGATGTGATACACAACGCGCTGCTACCCGTCTTGAAAACTTCATCAGAAGGATTACGCTTCCATCACGAACAGCTGCTACTCGCTCATCGGAAGTTCGATTATGTAGCTGTGATATTCTGAGGTGCGTTTCCCAGGTCGGTATTTACAATCAAGATGGCGGCACGACACAAACAGGAGACGACAATCTACATCCGACCAGTCATCGTGAAGGTAAGATTTTAAAATAGACGACTGTAAGCTGTCATTTGCTCGAATTCAGGTCTAAGTGTTAAAACTGATCTCAAGCCTCCAGTCGGTTTTCTTCACACATATACTAGTTTTTCATAGTATATAATATCGCTTTTTCCAAGCATCAAAGTAAATCTAAATCAGTATCTTACGAGTTTTAATCGCACATATGATACCATTATTAGTCCAAAGGGGCTTTTTGTCCCTGGAGGACTATTGTTTTCGTTTTGCGATTTAGCGTCGTAAACATTATATGACGGTTCACTTTTCAAACTGTTGCCACCAAATTTTGCAGCCCTGTATTATATTTAAAGGAATTAAATAATGAAGAATGTGCATAAATGTATGTATATTTCTTGCATCGTGATAAAACGACGGTACCTAGAGCCGAATTTTGAATGACGTAATCCTGCTGCGAATATGGGCATCTGGAAACCCAAATTTGGTATTTGTTTTATTACCGATTTCATATTTTGTAAAATTTTAACGAATTTTTGGTTAACAAACTCAAGGATTTCAAAGCGAGCAATGGCAACGTTGTACAGAAAAAAACATTTTTTCTCCAGCGTTTGAGATTGTGCATAGGAAATTCTAAATATATGCTCAGTTTAAAATTATTTTGCGATATTGTTCTTTAACTGAATTTTACGGTTTAAGTGCGAAGAACATGATATTTAATAAATAAAGGTAACACGCAAAATGTTAATTTTGCTTTTTGACTTATTTTATTTTCGAAGCGTACATTATTTGTATTTTCATTAGCTGTAGAAAGTTTCAAGTGGTTTCAAAAACTTTTAACATCCGAAGTTTTGTTTTACATTTTTCTATTTATAAACCACATTCCACTGCGAGATTTCTGCATATCTGAATAGAATTGTTAGCCTTTTCCCTTGAATAACACGGATTTAATTACCCATCTTCACTTAATTCCGATTTTTTTTGTTCAAATGTATGAAGATTTGAGACAATTTGAAAAGCTAGTATGCGAAACGCATAAATTAGAAATATCAGAGACGTAAGAAAAAGTGTGTATGTCACAAGGTAGATAATATTCTGTTTTATTTATTATATACTACAATAAAAAATGAAAAAATATTTTTTAAGAAAACGGTAAACGTGGAGTTTAAATGCATGTTCACAGTTTCTTTCTAATGAATGTCCTCTAAACGTTGTTCTTGCAATCTTTTAAGAACATGTCTTCTGTCCTTTGAGTTCTACACTAAATTGTATACATCTGTTTCAAAAACTTTCTGCTAAATAAATAGTTTTAGTACTAAGTTTAAACTCTTCATTACTTTCCTATAAGATTACGCTGATTTCTATTTATAATTTTTTGAGTAACATTTTCTTATTTGTTGGCTAATTAAACGTAAGAATGTAATATACAGAGGCTGTTCGCATATTTTTTAAACGATTTTCATTATATTTACAGAAATATTTTACCATCAATTTCGTGTTTTAAATATAATATGTCCATACCCGTATTATTCATTATCTTTCTACACCGTCATTTCGAAGACAATAAGACCTTTGTAGTGTCCGAAGTGATATTTTATACCATTCAGCTTGAACAGTTTTCTAAAGTCCAAGAAGTGTTGTAAGTCGACGTTTAAACAATCCACATTTTAGAAGTCCAAAAGCGAAAAAATCCATGAAGTTATCATCAGGTGATTTAGTAGGGGTATGAGTGAAAGATATGATCCTGATACCCGTTTCTTATTCCATTTTTCTTCAGGAAATTTACACTGGATTTTGACGTATGGTTACTTGCTTTGTCTTGATGCAATTCTATTGATTAATGGCACTGTGAGTAAACAGAAGGTACTTCATATTTGAAAATTAGGTATAAAATATGTTCCTGATAATATGTGGAATTGATCTTAGCATTTTTGTCCACTCTCTTTATTTTTAATTTTTCGTTATATGAAAAACCAACAACAATCATAAATTCCTTTGAAAAACTTTCTTTAGACTTTTCAAACCATATTTAAGATTTTTTTTTCTCTTCTATGATAATAAATGAATCTCTTTTTATTGCAGTCATTTAAATACATCCAAAATAAATCTGTTGTGACAACATTTTTTCCATTTTTGTCCGGTTAAATGTTTCTAATAAAGAATTCTGAAGCGTGTACTGCTTTTCGGTGATATGTCGTGGAGAAAGACGATGCGCATTATGTCACTGATGTGTTGCAGTGTTTCTCAATATACCTCGGTTTTGGATATAATGTAGATTCTGCTTAAAACCACATATACCATTAATGTAGAATTCAAACAACAAAAATCAGCGTTATATTTGCAAATTTAACGCTGATATTTGTTGTTCGAATTCTAAATTAATACTTGTTCAGCGTGTTATTTTATCTTAATCACATATACTATGCTATGATATGAACTGTAAGCATTGTAAATATTGCAATCTTAGCGTAAACAACAAGCAACTTAGCAGCAAAAGAAGGCAAAAACCTTTTCAGTTCGATGAAAAGGCGCATAAACGCGTTGAGGAATAGCTAAACGAAGATGGGAAGGAAAAAACTCCTTCAAATCCCCATCAGAAGTTATAAGCTAGTTGCTTTATTGGTTTCATTGCTTTGTTGAGTTAATGTCTTGAACTTCAAAATATGGATTCTTTTGAACCAAAAACATTATCCATAATTATAAAAGTTTGGTTTTACAGATGAATAAGTCCAAATGACTTCTGAAAATGTCTTAAATTTTTTAAAGGCTTTTATGAGCTATACATATACACTGACGACCCGAAAGCTATACATATACACTGACGACCCGAAACATTATGACCATCCCCACATTTTTCAATGAACTCTTGAATGGGTGACGTGAAGGGCACGTGATTAAGTGGGAATGGTATTTAACTGCTGCTGGAAAAAGTAAGGAATCATTCTTGCACTTAATTTTGCGGGTGATAGGAAAGGCTGCTGATCTAAGCGAATTTGATATAGGGCAGATTGTAATGGCTCAAAGGCTCGGAACGAGTATTTCCGAAACTGTATGACTGGTAGATTGTTCACCATCTGCGGTTGTTAGTATTTGTGCAAATTGAATAAATGACAGTGAAACCAGCAGTAGACGCCAAGGTATTGGACGTCCACGCGTCATTAAAGGAAATGCTCGTCGGAGACTGTCACGCTTGGTACAGGAAAATTGGCGTTTGACATTGGCTCAGCTGACAGCCCAATTCAATGCAAGTCCAAGTGCAAGTGTTTCGGGATGCACAGTTCAACGGACATTGTTGGATACGGGACCGTGCAGCAGACGTCTCATTCGTGTGCTTCTATTGACCAAGCGTTATTGTCAACTGCGCCTACAGTGGCCGGGAATATAGAGATTGGACTATGGGTAAGTAAGTGGAAGACAGATGCCTGGCCGGATGAATCTCGATTTCTCATTCATCATTCATCACGTCGAGAGTCGTGCCTGGGTACGCCGTCTTTCTGGCGAACAGTTGCTTCCCACCTATACAAGTCCATACACAAGCTGGTAGTGGCTGTTGGTTTGGAGGACATTCTCATGGGCGACTTTGGGACCGCGGTAGAACAGACCATGAAAGCTGCAGACTATTTGAACATAACTGCGGATCAATTACATCCTTACATGGCATCTGCCTTCCCGACTGGAAATGGAATCTTTCAGCAGGTCAAGGTCCCATGTCACAATGCTCCAGTTGTGTTGGAGCAGTTCAAGGAGAAAAAGGATTAATTCCAATTAATGTACCAGCCACTTAACTCGTCGGATCTTAAACCTATCTTAAACCTATCCACATTTGGGATGTCATGGAGTAGCAGCTCAGAGCTGAAACACCACCATGTCTGAATATTTTGATTTTGTGTTACCGCTGCTTAGATATTTGTTACAACCTGTCTCCTCCCAAGGACTACTGCTATCTACCAAGAACTTGTATCATCCATGCCAAGGCGAATTGCAGCTGTTTTGCAGGCCAAAGTTCGCGCAACGCCTTATTGAGTAAGAGTTTATAATGTTTTGTCTCTTCAGTGTATGTAATTCCAATTTACGTGGGCATGCATAGGAGACTATAATTCGGATTCACTTTTTGTTTGCCTCTGGTATATTTCACTTTTCTCTACTGTATTTTCTTTTGACTTACGAAGGTGTTGACTTAATGCGTAAAAAGGATTCAAATGATTCTTGGGGCTCACTATTTTAGCACTTAATGTATTTACTGTTTTTACGGTAAGCACTAAACCCTCTGGCCGGGTAGGCCTAGGGTTTCACTGAGAAAGCCCAGGCTGGTCCGAAAATTTTCCAAAGCTGCCATGAGATAGAGGTATTTTCTTGATTTTTAATGACAAAAGTCCGTAGTAATTTATACGTGCATTTACATTAACTTACTGCATTACCTAAAGTTCCTGGACATATTTCAAGATGGACATATATACATAACATATATATATATATATATATATATACATAACATATATATATAAATATATATATATATGCCTTCTTAAAAATGTAGCAGAAATTATTATAGGCCTTTTATATACGGCAGAGGGTTTTAACTTTTTTAGTGTCGGTAAGTATCCATATAACACGGTGGTTAGGATATAACAAATATCGCGTTGTGTGAATTCGTGTTTTGTGAACCCGAAAATTAGTGCACGAAATGAAGTTAAGTTTCAAAAGTTAAAACAAAAAAGTGCTGTTTTCATTTTATACCTAAGAGAAGTTAAGAAAAATTCTTATTTGCGAAACATTTTCATTTTTTTAAAGCTTTCTTCAGCGTAATTTTGACTTCTGTGCCAAAAATCTACTTTTCGATTATTATTATTATTATTATTTTTTACCGAAACAGACATTATGGGCTTCTCTCAATGCTGGAACTATATTTATTGATTTAAAGAAAAACTGTATTGTAAGAATACGATATTATAAGGGCGGCTACCTGTATTCAACTTTTAAGAGGTGGTCCTTCATTTAAAATGCTGATTGTTTGTAATTAAATCTGAGTAGCGCGATTCACTCAGATTTACTGCAAGCTTTGAATCGCGATACCAATAACCTGTTTACCGGGAGCTGAACCTTTTATTGAAAAACCAATAAACTTGATGTTAAAACTTATATAATTAGTTTATATAATTAATGTATTACTTACATAATTAATTTCGAAGCCATGTGAACAATTAATGTTATATGCAGAGTTGTTCTAAATGTCTTGCCAAAAATGAAAATAATTTAAAGAGGCCGAAGTGATAAAATTTTATTATGCAATGTGTTTGCGAAAATGACGCGTTGAGGCGATAGAGAACGCTGTTGGGATCGGTAGGTGAAAGCGGTCCCGCTAGCGTAAATCGTTATTCCGAGTGCAGTTTCGAGCAAAAAACACGAAGAATATGCATTTCATCTATGGGGCTGCGGACGGAAACGAAGCAACTGCCTAAAATTTGTAGAGGGAATTCTTCTCTACTTGGCTGTTGTCAAATCGCTGGACGTTTGAGTATAGTATTAACCGGGAGCCCTAAGAAAGTGAATCTTGTATTACTACTATTGATATAATTTCAAGCACCTATTGTGAAAAGCTGAATGACTAAAAAGTTTGTTTGTTTTGACTTCACTTGTCTTCGGTACTTCCCTGTGTTGTTCATAACTTCTGGACGTACCAAAATTTATATGCGCAATTTCCGCACTCACGCGCCATTATAATTTTTTTTTTTGTCTCCTCCAGCAGCTTTACACTTTTGTCAGGTATTTTAGAATTACCTATTATATCCTTCATCTTTATAACGTGTAAATCGGACCGCTTTCTCCTGCGCAAGAGTTTCTCGCCCCTCCCCCCTAGCACACACTAATCGTACTTTCCGCCAATCAGCTTCTCCTCCACAGCCAACCAGATTCTCCTGCTCTCTTGTCTCCTCTCCTGACTCCAACACCAGCTCTTCAACGGAAATATATTTATCATCCTTCCATACAATAGAAATCACTACAATATTTGAAATGAACTTTCCAAAACGTACAAATTATTCTACAATCGTGCCTCTCATCTACAACTGATTACCTTCAATCTTACTCATGCTATTTTAATATTCGAAAATTTATCTAAGTTATACTGGGATAGGGCCAAGCCCAGGCGCCCATCAACATGACACCGTTCACGGAAGGAAGCATTTATGAATTTGCAAGGTTTCATTATTTCCTTTCTTTTTTCCCCCCTCTCTCCTTTCGCTTTCTCTCTCTCTCTCTTTTTTTTTTTTTTTTTTTTTTTTTTTTTGTGTGTGTGTGTGTGTGTGTGCGTACGTGCGTGCGTGCGTGCGCGCGCGCTCAGTTCACTCGTTTTCTCCGGAATACGTAACCAAATTTTTGAATGTGAGAGAATTTCTTCAGTTTTAGTTCAGAAAAATGCCTCCAGAGGCATGTAACAGGTTGGAAAGGAGAAGTTTCAAAATTAAAGGTCTTTTGCCGATTTAATTTGGAATTTTGATTTACATATATTTTATCTTATCAGAGACTCATTGTAATGAAAACAAACTTGATGTTGTAGAAATATTGATTGCCCAGAATGTTGATCCATAATGAAGAGCAAACTGGGCAGCCGAGGCAGATTAAATATTCATCTTTATTTTAAAGAGCAGGTTGCGGCCATAAATAACTTGGCACATTACTTGTGCCTGTTTCAAAACGTTTACATTTTTGATAGCTTTGCAGTGAGAAGAAAGCAAAAAGCAGTTCTTCTAGGTCGAAATGTAAGAAGTAAGTAAATTCTGTTCGGTAAAAAATCTTAATTCAGAATGAGTTAGTTTCGGTTCTCAGTGCATTTAATTGGATAATTAATATTGCTGTAAAATTATTATTGGTTATTCGAGTTTTAGTTCTATTTACATATTTACATCGCCAGCGTTATGTAAGAGTCGTATAACATTGATTAATGTCGAAATACAGAAAAATATTACTGTTTTTAGAATAGAGAGGGGAAATACCAAATTAAAACTGAGCATTAAGGAACTATTGCTAATTCAAAGTAAAAGTTATATTTACATTTTTTTTTTATTTTGCATCTGTAAGCCGCCCAGAAGGTATAGTGGTTAGGAGAGCCTGACTGCGATACCGAAGGGCCCGGGTTCGAATCCCGGAGAAGGCATGGATGTGAAATTGTCTGTCCCTTCATAGACGGTAGCGGTGGCCGCCCATTAGGTGCCTCCACAATAAAATGGCCAGCACTTCTGGCCTTAGGAGTGGCCATTGTCCTTATAGGCAAGTGCCAGCCATTGGAAAAAAGAAAAAAAAATTGCGTGTATATATATATATATATATATATATATATAATTTAATTCCTGAATGTAACTTCACAGTCTCCTATTCATCTGTCAAGATGTTAAAACGAAAAACATTTGAAATAAATACATAGAAGGGCTTATGAAAGCACCCATACACGAGAACTGCTGTGATTCGTTTGTTACTATAATTTATTGTAGATGTTCTGTTTGGCTAATTTACCATGTGACAAGAGAATTAAAAAAATAAGGCTCGTTGAATACGTTCTCTGCCTTTAATCTGAAGATAATTGATTATTTTTTTACTATGATTCGCTGGCTTTTCTCCCCTTCGTCCGCTATAACCTTGGCGCCCTATGCCTCGTGGCACGAATCTAGCACATTGTTTTTCGAAAGCTTTTCTTTCTCTGAAAGCGAGTGAGCGCAAGTTTAAAAAACCGCAAGAGACGTAGAATCTCTCTCTTTCTCTCTTGATTTTTTTTAAATATTTTCTTTTATTTGTGAATAACGGGAATGAATAGCAACTTGTTTGTTTAATTTTTCGCAAATGATTTTCTCCCATTTTCTTTTTTAATTTTTATTGCGCAGTAATATCCTTTATTAAGTACAGTTTCTTCTTCCTTTAAAAATAATTAGTTTACCGCCATCTTAAAAGTAGTATAATCAGAATGCAGGTTTTGTCAGTGTATTAAGCAGATTTATTATCTCCTGGAATAAAGCACGTTTTATTATTATTTATTTATTTATTTTATTTTCCTCTTTGTAATTGAACAAACTTTAACCGCAACTTAATATATTATTTCAAGTGTTTAAACGCTATTGGAAAATTTTGAACCTAGATACAGTAACATGTTTGCTTCATACATCGGTTTGTACATCGTGCGTTCCCTTGATCTGTATTCCTTAATTGTTCCATATTTTGAGATTGTGTGGTTTTACTTCTTGAATAATCGCTTAAGTGTGTGAACAGAGACGTAAGACTCAAGAAGGGTTAACTACCCTTTATTTCTCAAAATAAATATGACACAATCAGCTCTTTACTCGGAGCATACAGCAAAGCCTCCACTTGGGCTTCAACTTAAATTAATATGAATTTAAACTTAACTAGCTTAACTAAAGCTAACTGAAAGGTACAACCGAAGCTATCAAGATTCTAAATAGTTGGTCCCTAAATTTTAATTAAGTCGGCGAAGCCGAGCAAGGGCCTAAAGTACGGCCGAGCGTAGCAATAGCTTAGAGAGAGATAGCCAAAGGCAAACGCGCGCTAGTCAGGAACTCGGGCTCTCTAACGAAGTTGGTGAAACATCGTCTTAAATACTTCTCTTACTTATTTGCATTAACCGCGTTTCTGAAAATACATTATGGCAGGAAATTGTAAGCTGAAGCTAGAATGGATAAGAAAGATGCACAAACTTAAAATAACTGTTCAATTAGGATAAACCTTACAAGATGATCTATGAATAAAAACATTGTTACTGAAATAATAAAGTTAGCATATGCCAACTAGAAATATTAGTCTTTGGACATATGAGTCTTAGTTGCCCTTCCCCCCAAAAAAAGGCAAAATCCTCTTTTTTTTATGCGTAATATCGTTTGTTAGCCAAGTGCATAATGTTTAGTATCAGAAACATCTTCTGTTAATGCATCATTAGTGCAAATATTTATGAAAACTGCTAATGAAGAATTATATCCTGTAGCTATGTTATTAGAAATTAAAATAAATTAAAAAATAATTATAAATTACATACATTCTCTTTAAATCGCTCAGTTTTGATTTGATAATGAAATATATTATGTGTTTTGTCGAGTTGATTCGATCATTGAAAAGTTCAGAAATAAAAAGGGCATTAAAAATAAAATTTTAAAAAAGTCTGAAAGCTTTCAGATTTTCCATTACGCCCAAAGGAGCGTTTTCTTAACGTTTTGTGTGTTAACTTTATCATGTTCTTCCCACCTAAACCATAAAATTCAATTCAACAGCAATATCGCAAAATAATTTTAAAATGGACATATCTTTAGAATTTCCGGTACACAGACTCGCGCGCTTGAGATAAAAAGTTTTTCTTTTTTTTTCGTACAGTGTTGCCATTCCTCGCTTTAAAATCTTTGAGTTTGTTAATCAAAACGTCTTTAATGTCTGACAAAATATGAAATAGATAATAAAACAAATTCCAAATTAGGGCTTCCGGATGCTCACGTTCGGTGGATAACTACGTTATTCAAAATTGGATGGCTGTATGTACCGTTGTTTTATCACAATGCGAGAAACATGTATACATTTTTGCAGATTCTTCATTATTTAATTCCTTTAAATATAATACAGAGCGATAATGTTTCGTGGCAACAATTTGAAAAGTAAATCGGACATTTATAGTGAATCAACGGAAAAGCCAAAACGAAAACAATAATCCTTCAGGGACAAAGCGCCTTTGGACTAAGTATAAATTGAGACTGTGGAAATCTTTACCAGTTTAGGAGCTCAGGAGGTCTGACAAAACTCATCATTCAGCGAATTGGGAAAATTTTCATCATTAAACTAATCGAGGAAAATGACAATTTTCTCCAGTCAAATTTTCACCATGCGAACAGAAGCAGGAAAAGGGAAACGAAAATTGGGTTTCTAAAAAGAGATGTGCAATTTTAGTTCCATAAAATAAATCCAAGGAGAAATTAACATAATTTCTATACGATAATTTTTGGGACCAAATCGATAATTTGCAAAAACGAGCAGTTCGTAGATTGGATATTCGTAAAATCACAGTCCAATATAATTTGAAAAATGAACTAAAGAACGACCAAGGTTTCGAGCAAAGTCGTCAACAGCTTTCGCAATTGGAAATTTGACAGGCTATGTCTATGACTGATGTTATTGTATCGTAAGGTTATATGACACGACCTGAAAAATAAGGGAATTAAGCTAAAGACGTTTCAGATGAGAAAAATGTTCTTAGCACTGGATTTTAGGATTAAAATAATCGATTTTTTTAAACGAAAGTAGTTCTTTTTTCTAAATCCTGTTCATACCAAATCTGGCTGTAAAAGTTATTATAGGATTATCTAACAAAAATCTCAGCTTTTGAACAAACAGTGTTCGATTCTACAGCAGACGGCAGAACATACCACATGATTCGCGCACAAATATGAGATATGCTTTCATCTATAATTATTTTCTCTAATTAGATTAAATCGTCCCTTCATGAATCTGTTATTTCAATTCTTGATGAGCATTGAATGAAGAAGCTGAAATCTGATAGTCGAAGAAACAGTTCTTCGTTTCGATTTCTGTCTTTTGAAAAGCTTAATGAGATACTACGAATGTTCTCAAAAGCCGCTGTTTTCTTGCGAAATCCTCTGTAGAAGAAAGAGTATAGGTTGTAAAGCTCATCAAATAAGTCCCTTTGTGCGGTTTTTCGACTGTTGATCGACGTTTTTCTTCTTTTTTTGAGAATCTAATCGCTACAATCGTCTGCCAATCTCTCTTCCACAGCTGGCTATCATTTTTCCTCATTTAAAGTTGTCGCTGTAATTTCAGTGGTGAAAGGTGGTACTGATGAGACAGAACATTAATAAAAATAATCGTCTTTGGTGGCAACACTGTATTCCATGAATTCTATACCCATTCGGAGCTTCGCTTTCGTACCAAGAAAAGGGTGGAGAAGATGAAATCGAATTTGTATCGGTTGGTGTAGAAGTCTCATCATCGAGATGTTCGAGGAAACTACTTTTTCCTTTTTCGACCTTGACAGAATCATTTAAAATTTCTTAGAATGTTGAGGTAAATAACATTTTCTTGTCTCGTTAATAGCTGTGCTGCAGTTATTGTCTGCATAGCTTGGTGTTTGCATTTTGTTATTTTTATATGCCATGCTAAAAATGAGGTTTTGGAACTACATTTTCAGTTTTAAGGTAGGGTATATTTATATCAATTAACTTTTATTTAAAATTCACTTAACAGGAAAGAATATATTCAAGCATGTTATATGAGTACCACTTCAAGAATTTAGCGTGAAATAATCTTTCATAACTCACATTTTAAAAACGTTTGCTATTTTGTGGTTGCTGTATTTTGTTTAGTAAAATGTTTAATTTATATTTCAGATTATAAGAACGCATTCTGTGTAACAAATTAAGCCGTTTAAAAATGATATATGAATTTCATTATAATATTAATCAGTATTTATAATACAATTAACAAATATTTAACATTTACATCTTATGCATCTATGTATGCATATCCAATGCTCTTTCAGAGCCCCCCCGGAAAAACCAGGAGACTCCCAATTTTTCATCGCATCTCCAGGTAAATTTTCAAATGCCCCAGTTTTTCATTTATCTGAATTTATCATCGTCTCTCTCGTGTGCAGATTGAGAAGAAATGTTGATAGCTAATTGTCAAAAGAAACTGAAATGCTATCTGATGAGAAATTCATAAAAAAAATCAAAAGTAATGAATTTGTCTCCTCTTACTGAAATTTAAATTGTGAAAATTCCATTTTTCCCGTAACTTTCAAGAGAATTTTTTGTGTTCAATTTGAATTGTTTTAATTCATTGCAGTAATTTGTAGAGCATATAATTTTGCTTTAAATTTGCAAATGGCACATTACTAATTTATTAAATCTATTTTCGTCGCGTTTAAAAGTATTTTGATAAATAAAAGTTTTCTTTCTTACGTAGGTCTTCGTCAAAATAACATTTTTTAAAAAAAATGTAGGGAGAGTGATCCTATATTCGTTAATCTAAATTTATTTTGCGTGCTTAATTAGCTTAATAATCCGAATTACGTACTTTAAATCAAATTTGCCAATTTGGAGTTCTTTAGCTATGGTATGTATATCTTATATCCTATCACAATATTTTTTACGTAGCATTATGATGTACATTTTTTATACTTTTCGAAGAGAGCAAATTTTATTGCCATTGCTTGTGTTTTAATATGCTCAATGTTAGCATAGTAACTAAATAACATTAAAAAAAAAAACTTTCAGATTTTACATTACACCCAAAGGCCTGTTTTCTTAACGTTTTGTGAGTTATCTTTATTTACTGAATGTCGTGTTCTTCGCACTTAAAACATAAAATTCGGTTTAACAGCAATATCGCAAAATAATTTTAAAATGAGCATATCTTTAGAATTTCCAACACAGAGTCTCGCGCGCTGGAAATAAAAAAAAAAAAAAAAAAAAAATTCCCCCGTACAGTGTTGTCATTCCTCGCTTTGAAATCGATGAGTTTATTAATCAAAAATTCTTTAACGTCTGACAAAATATGAAATCAATAATAAAACAAATTCCAAATTCGGGCTTCCAGATGTCCATATTCGGTAGAGGATTACGTTATTCAAAATTTGATTGCTCTAGGTACCGTTGTTTTATCACAATGCGGGAAACATGCATACGTTCATGCAAATTATTCATTATTTAATTTCTTCAAATATAATACAGGCTGTAATATTTGGTGACAACGATTTGAAAAGTGAATCAACGCAGAAAGTGCGTCGACGCAAAATGCCAAAACGAAATTAATAGCTCTTCTGGGCTAACGCCCTTTGGGCTAAAAACTCTTACGATACTTTTTTCTTTGAAGTAGAAATGTAAGTATTTGTTATACTTTTCTAAAATTGATGTTGATCATTTACGAATTTTGGTTGATTGATTTAATTGAAGAAAAGCACTCACAAGGCCTGCCTGTCAAGGAAAAGGTGCATTTGTGAATGCACGTTTTTCTAAGGAAAACTGGCTGGCATTCACATGATATCTAGAGAAAATTATGAAAGAGCTTTCAAACCGAAGTCGAACTAGTAATGTAACGGTTTCATTAACTTGGCTATTGGTAGGGTTCGATTTTGTCTAATAAGACATTGGTCATTATCTGCCTGATTCGCCTTTTGATTACTTTTTGCCTGTGTTAATGTTACCCAAATAATAAGTTATAAAAAATATGCGTGTGATAAAGTGCAGGTATAATTTATTTTTCTTATCGTAACTCAAAATGAATTAACGGTTGGCCAATCTCGGGCGTACAAGCAGCTTCCATTTGGGCTTTAACTCAAAATAGAAAGGTATTTTCTCCAGCCTTCCGGCATGCCTTCGTTCTGTAATGGTCAACACACTCGGCGCGTATTCGAGAGGTCCAGATTCGAGTCCCGGTGAGGGCACTGCTCATTTTTCACATCTCATGCTTCAAAAATAACCTAATGGCTCTACAAGCTATAAACTAAACTAAGACTAGATAAATTTAAATCAAAGAACGCTTCACAGAATCAACTCACGTAGTTGGCCCTTAATTAAGGATCACCGGCTTTTATTAGCAGGGACGTATTAGGTGTCTTTCTGATGTCACACCGACCGCAGCTTAAATACTCGTTTCTACTTTATTTGCATAAATCGTAGTACTGAAAATTCATTCTGGTAGTGAAACATAAGTATGAAACTAGACTGGAAATGAAAGACTAGTTCCAAAATAAAAAATAACTATCAGAAAAATAATAAAACCCTACAATGTGTTTCACAAAGTTTAAGCGAAGAGAATGGAAAATGCATATTTTATTTGTTAGATGTTAATTATTCATTCCTGTCGTTGTAGGAAACTACACAGTCCAGTCACATTAATGTGACCACCACGTACTTTCCATGTCAGAGTTAAATAACCAATCACAGAAGGCAGGTGGCAGCACAGTGCAGTTGAGCGTATATAAAGGGTGTGTGAGGGCTTCGGAAAACATTTCAATCGTTGGCGTAATGCAAAAACGAAGCGATTTATCCGACTTCCAAAAGGGCATGATCATTGGCTTTCGGGCCAAGGGTGGAAGCATTTCCGAAACGGCTGAGTTTGTGAACTGTTCGCGTGCCGCCGTGGTAAAAGTGTACCGTGCATGGCAAAATGGGACTGTCCAAAATCAGCGACGTGGCAAATGTGGTGCACCACGGGCCATAGATGACAGAGGCGAACGACGGTTGCGGAGATGCGTTCGGGCAGATAGACGGGCTACCGTTGAGCAACTGACCACCAAAATGAACCAAGGGGCTACCAAAAGTGTCTCCCAAAGTACTATTCAGCGAACATTGCTGCGTCTGGGCCTCCGAAGCAGACGCCTGGTTCGTGCACCTATGCTGACTGCTGTTCATCGACGGCGAAGGCTAGAATTTGCACGCCAGTACAGCAGCTGGACGTCCACTGAGTGGCGACAGGTTGCGTTTTCGGATGAATCGCGTTTTATGCTCCATCGGACAGATGGACGTTGGCGTATAAGGCGTGAAACCTCTGAAAGGAACCACCCTGCAACCATTGCCGGAACGGTCCAAGCTGGAGGCGGGAGCATTATGGTCTGGGGAATGTTTTCCTGGCATTCTCTAGGTTCACTGATCATTGTGGAAGGCACAATGGATCAATACAAGTACGCATCTGTCCTTGCGGACCATGTTCACCCCTACATGCGCATTGTTTTTCCTCAGGATGATGGCATCTTCCAGCAGGACAATGCGAGGTGCCATACAGCTGCCAGTGTACGTGCGTGGTTCGAAGAGCACCAGGATGAGTTTACCGTCCTCCCCTGGCCAGCAAACTCACCTGACTTAAACCCAATCGAGCATCTGTGGGACCATCTCGATCGAGTTGTTCGCGCCATGGATCCTCAACCGCGTAATCTAGCGCAGCTGGCCACGGCATTAGAGTCGGCATGGCTCAACATCCCAGAGAACACCTTCAGGGACCTATGTGACTCTCTTCCTGCACGTCTCGCAGCAGTCCGCTCTGCGAAAAGTGGTTATTCTGGCTTTTGACAGATAGTCACATTAATGTGACTGGACTGTGTATTTCGTAAACGCAATAATACGGCCTTTCAAAATCGATAATAAAAATTAATAAAAAAATTAAAGAAATAATTGTGGTGTGTTTATTGTTCTCAGTTTTCGGATTTCGCGTTCTAGCAAAGTAGAAAGTATTATAGTTCGACCGTCTCAAACGCAACCCTGGCTGGCATTCTGCCAAAACACATAGACTCGTCCAAAAGGGGCGTTATTAGTTGCTGCGACGTGAAAAGTCACGTGAAAGTCTTCTCTTCTCCTGAAAGAGATATGTTGGAGGGAAAGAAAGTCTCCATTCTTCCACCTTATTTTGAGCATAATTCGGTCCGAATGGCGCATCCGTGTTTGCGCTCATGGTCGCGGATGAGGTGGTCGAACTATACCACTTGAGAGAAATGCTGCTACAAATCTGGAAGATAACCAATTCAGTTAAATAAATGCACCCTTTGATTTTAATTTTTTGATCAACTCATTTTATGTACACGATTTATAATCCACTAAGGCTGTTCGCACACTTTTAGACGATTTTCATTGTAATTACAGAAATGTTTTACCCAAAAATTTTTATACTTTAAATGTTCTATTTGATAACCTTTATTCCTGACTATCTTTATACACCGTAATTTCCAAGGCAATAAAACCTTTTATAGTTTCGGAAGAGGTATTTGATCCCAATGCTGTCGAAGAACTTTCCAAAGTCTAAGGAGGCTGTAGGTCAACGTTTGAATAACCCGCTTTTTAGAAGTCCAAAAGCGCAAAGGTCCGTGGTAATACATCAGGATATTTAGTTACGGGTGTAAGTGAAGGGTATGGCCCTGATACCCTTTTCTTATTCCATTTTTTGCCAGGAAATTACATGAGACGTCAGTTCGTGCATAAAATCCTTTCTCGGCAGCGCTTTATGGACGTTTGCAGAAGCAACATGGCTCAATATTTCTGCAGCGGACTTCAACAATTTGTTTGAGTTGAGTCCATGCCACGTCGAATTGCCGCACTTCGCCGGTCAAAAGGAGGTCTGACATGATATTAGGAGTTATTCCATGACTTTTGTCACCTCAGTATATGAAGAGACAGAGCAGTAAAAAAAAATGACTGATTTAAAATGTGAAGTTAGTATCAAACAAGAAAAACTTCATTTTTGTAATTATTATATTAATGTCAGATACTGAAATTATACAAATATGCAAGATGTAATAACTAGTACATGATAGCATTTAGCAGTTTATTATGTGTTATCATCAAAGTATTTTATTTTGTTTATTTTATATAAAAATTGATTTTTCCATACATACTCAACATTATTTTTTTTTCATGCTTCCCCCCCCTTTATTCATGAAAATTAACGGAATTTGACGTGCGCTGGTTTGCTTTGTCTTGATGCAGTTCTACTGATTGATGGCATTTAATATTTTCCTTCACTCTCTTTATTTTTAATTTGCCGTTGTATGAAAAACCAGCAACCCACAGTACCCCTTAGAAAAATAAATCCCTTAGAAAAACCTTCATTAAATTCCTTGAATAAAGTTTTAAGACTTTTTCTCCTCTTTGATGCCAGTAAATGGATTTCTTTTTATTGCAGTCATTTAAGTACATCCAAGATTCGTCTATTGTGACAACATTTTTCCATTTTTGTTCGGACAAATATTTCTCATTAAGAATTCTACAGCGCTTTCTGCGTTCGGCGATATGTCGCGGAGGAAGAGGATACCCATTATGTTTTTTCACCTTTTTTTAAAGATTCAAATCGGCATTAATCACTTTTACAGCTGACACTGAGCATTTTAATGATTTTGCAATTCTCCTTTCACTTCGCAGATTTAACATTAAAGATCTTACTTTTGCAACAATCGAAACATTCCGTTTTTTTCCTTGGAAACTTTTTTGGAATAATTTTGCCACCTGAAGACAATTTTTTCCCTTTGTTCTTGACAACATTACGTATCGTCGCTTTAGATTGGGAAAAACCATGCTTTCAAAACGTCTTTTAATAACTAGATACGAATAGTTTTCTTTGTAAAGCACAAATACAGCCGTCCTTCCATTGCTTCTTTAAAAGCGATAAAAATAAAACTGTCAAGTAGCAGGCTATAATTTATACTTTCAAAATTCAAAAGTATAACTGCAGTTATAAAATATTCTAAACAGAAGTTTTTTTTTTTTTTTTTTTTATTTTTTTTTACAGCAAAACAAAATCGTCTAAAAAATGTGCGAACAGCCTCTGAACTGATATTTGCATACGAGATTAGGCTGTGATTGCTTTTTAATTATATGATTTTTATAATGTTACTTTATTTTTAATTTAATTGTAAACTCTTCAAGCTTGTAATCTGAAATTCTGAGGTTGCAGCTTTTCTAATAACATTTACAAAAGTATATTATTAGGTAATGTCTCTGTAGTAAAGAATATCTGCAAACGTATCTCTAAAATTCATTTATGTTAAACATATAAGTGAACAATCATATTATAATTGCAAAAGTATATCGTCTGCTGAGTGTGCGTCATCTAAAGTAACCATGATCCAATTTATCTGCACCTGTCGTTCCAGATTTCATTTCCCATGACAGGCCCAAGCCATTGCTCTTTTATGCCCTCGTTTGCAGATTTATCTTTTTCCCTTACGTATATCAAAAAATAAATTTTACTAATGTATTTAAATTTAACTTGCATTACCTGTCCAGTTATGGTATGAATTTAATATAATATGCTTCTCTCACATTCCGAATTTTGTGAATACGGTAACTGTAAAATAGGATAAAGATTTATTTTTTGCTAACTGAAACTATCTCCAATCTTATTAGTTCTATAGGAATATTCCCCACACTTACTGAGTTTAGGTACTCTTGCCAGCAACTAAAACACGAACTTTCAAACACGGATTTTTATGTATCATTTCACGACCTAGATATGAAATCAAGAATATCAGATCTTTTTTTACATAGTATGAAGACTTTCGTCCCTTGCCATGATAGATACTTTCGCTGACTGTCCACCAGTCTGGCGGCTTTGAACTTGAATTCGGAACTGTCATCTTTTACTTTAGAATAAGCACATTAAGGTCATTTTTCTCCCTTTTGGCTTGTCTCGTAGCCACGTGTTAACGATCACCACGGAAGATGGCCCAGTTCTCTGATTCGCTAAAATCCCCTAATTCCCTCTTTGCGGTGATGGCAACACATATTACTATCGTAAATGAGGGCAGGACCGTTACGACCTTGAAGTGCCTATTTTGAAGTAATAGTATAACGTAAGAACTTACAGACATTCTTCGCGTTTGTTCTTGAGCTGTATTGATCAACATATAGAGCTAACAACTGGAGGTTTCGAGTTCGATTCGCAAATAGTTGAAATTTAATGTTCAGCCATAAAATATTTTAAAAGAAATAGTACTTCAAACTACTGAAAACGTTAAGCACAACGCAGCGGAAAGCGCATCTAAAAAGGCGGAGCTCCCACAGAGAACTCTCAATACTACGAACTCACGCTCAGCTACACAACTTTGGATACTTTGATACTATTGCTATTATTCTGGCATGCAGCGGGGAATTTCTGTCCCTGTTCTTTGGAGATTCCTGAGTGAATCCTCATTGGGCCTGCCGTCTGAGGATGTCCATGAATAGTATTCTCAAGATAAGCTGAGGTGGGAAAAACGTCACGTGGTCTGAAGCAGCGAATCTGATGTCATGAAGGAGCATGGCCTGCCGACTACTGCACTAAATGAAAAGATATATGCACATAATTCGAAATAATTACATGAAAGAAGTTCAGAAATTTCAAAAAACACTATTTACATGATGAAGAGAGCTTGATGCTCTTTTATAGTTTTACTCCGGCCGCCGAGAAATCTCTAGTACCTTATATTTTGCGAAATGACAGGAAGGCATACACGGTTAAAGTTGCATATAAGGGCCGCCCGGATGCGGTTACAGTTACATATAGCTATCAATTACAGTTATTCAGTTACAGTACCAGTTAATAGTTATACAGGGGCTGAACCCAAATGTCGCTAAATGCTTGCAATTTTGGCCAATTTTGACGATTTCTCGCCAGATTTTGGGACAAAAATTAGTCGATAAAACCATCGCCAGCTCGGCGATATCTCGCCAATTTAGCGAGACAGCTATTTGCTCAATGTTACTCCTTGTCCCTGTAATTTTATTTTCCCGGCAGAGCTCCTGCTCTTTCAGGCAATTCATATTACATTTTACAAAAGATGTTACAATTTCACATATAATTTCAGTAAAATTGTTTACATATATACAAAATTCGTAACAATACCATAAGCGAGTAACTCTTTTTATGTATCATTCTGTGGGTGAAATAGTAGTTACAAAAAGGCTGTTTTTCAGTAAGTATTTGAATGTAACCTCTGCAGAGTTGCCAACTCTCCCGATTTCTGATCGTTCTCCCACCAACCCGATTTACAATGTATTTCTCCCGACTTTCTCGTATTAAAATATCTTACGATAATACTTCGTTATTTCCTTTCCCCAAAAACGTGATTTGGGGTGTATGAAAGCACCTGGATTTTCTCTAGACTACATAGAAAACCAAAGTAGTTTCATCAGTGGGAAATTATGGAGCGTTTCTGTTTTGTGAGTGAGAATACGTGTCCGAAAACATCATGTTCCATTTCTCCAATGAGCATCGAGTGCCACTGCGTGCCATCTGCCACATATTAGCTAATGAGCAAAAAGCAAAATTGAGGTTGTTATTTCGTTCACCTTGTCTCTGACCTGTGTGAACGTACGTGCTTTCGAGAAATAGTTTAAGAAATTATGATATTTCATGTTAGTTATGTCTGCGAAAAATGTAAAATACTCAGGTACTTTTCAAAAATCATACTCGGATGACTTTTCATCTATTATTTCCTCAAGGAAATATAATGCATTTGCGATGTGTACCGTTTGTCACTGTGATTTTTCGATTTCGCACGGTGGAATTGCCGATGTTCTCAAACATGTTCGTACACAAGAACACAAGGTCAACATGAAAAAACGAAAAGTTGCTTTTTTCTATGGAAAGAAAGGACCAAAAGTTATTAATGCAGAATGTACTGTTTGCATTCAAAAATTAGTAACTAAATTTACAGATATTAATTAGTAACAATTTGAAGTTAATTCATTATTAAAAAATATATTTTTATCATTTAAAAATCTTTTTGTCGTTGAAAATAAATCTCCCGATTTCTAAAAAAATTCGCCCGAGTTTTGAGTGTCATAGGTTGGCAAGTATGCCTTTGTCAAAGTACCTCGTTACATAATGTATTCTAAGTTGTCCATGAATCGTCGTAAGCTATATGCATAGCTATTGATCATAGCAGCCCAGATGTGATCCAAAATTTTGGCATAGTATGTTACGAAAAGCGTTTCTTTTGAATCACCCCCAAGGAAGAATCAGGATATATTAAATCGGGGTACACGATAGTCAAGAGATCGCGCTATAATAAGAAACGAATCTCTATTGAATTATGTGTCATGTAAAATACATATCATACATACTGTGGCTGTATACCAATATACTTGGTGGTGATATGTTAATATGAACGACAAGTAACAGGCAGCTTCCCAAACCGTTTGGAAGTATATGTGATGCACTGCTGTTTGACAGATGTCATATTCAAATACTGATTAATAAATGGCTTTGTTGTAACTACCGTTTGACGTAGGGAATAATAAATATAAAATCTGATGTGGTACTCTATGATTTCATTCTTATGGTCTATTAAATTACACACATTTTTTGTTGCCTGTCAATTAAATTTATTTCCTCGAATTTCGTTAGAAATATATTTCTCATTCAGTTCTCACTTCGCCGAAAAAAAAATTATATATATAT
>KK118980.1:44702-80596 GCA_000611955.2 Stegodyphus mimosarum
TATATATAAATAACGTCTTCATTAAAAATTGTAAAATACAGAAAAACATAAAACACCAAGTACAGTTAACACAGTTTAGAAAATAAATTAATTAATTTTAAAAAAATCTGAAAGGTTTCAGATTTTAAGTTACGTCAAAAGGGGCATTTTTTAATGTTTTGTGTGTTACCTTTATTTATTAAATATCATGTTCTTTGCAATTAAACCTGTAAGGTTCTACTGTCTACCTGTTGTGGATACCTACCTATCTGGAGAAATAGTGATTTCACAGAAGAAGGGTTAAAAAGTACCCTTCATTAAACTCTTTAAATTATTTACAATGCGTCAACTTTACACTAACATACTACGCCTCTGCTTGGGCGGTAATTGAAACAGTAGAATCAAACTCAAAATTGGAGATATTCACAGGTAGTAGAATTAAACTACAGGGCTCATACAATCCTGTATCCTAAAGCGCGTAGATGAGTCTAGTGGCAGCAAGGTAATAGCTATTAAGCCACGTCTAACCAGCAATAACTGCTAAGCGGAAGCTTGCATGTAAGCACACACAGAGATTTCCCAAACTCTCTCTAACTTTGCCTACTGGAACGTCGATATTTAAACTTTTTCTCCCGCTGGTGGAATTTGCATTTCTTACGCGCGCTGCGAAATTTAAATATCCTAGCACTGACAATTACGGGAATGAAGGCTTATAGGAAAGTAACTTAAAATTAAATTTAACTGGTTATTTAAAATAAATATAGATCCTTACATACCATAAAATTCAGTTCAACAGCAATATCGCAAGATAATTTAAAAATGAGTGAATTTCCTATACACAATTACGCGCACTTTAGATAATTTCCCACTCCCCTTCCGTAGAGTGTTGCCATTGCTCGCTTTGAAATTGTTTGAGTTTGTTCATCAAAAATTCGTTAAAGTTTTGCAAAATATGAAATAGATAATGAAACAAATTCCAAATTCCAATTTTGGGCTTCCAGATGCGCATATGCTGGTGGAAACGTACGTTATTCAAAATGGGATGGCTCTAGATACCGTTGTTTTATCACATTTGGAGAAATATACAAGCATTTGTGCAGATTCTTCATTATTTAATTTCTTTAAATATAATACAAGGCGATAACTTTTGGTGGCGACAGTTTGAAAAGTGATTCAGACTTTTAATGTTTCCAACGCAAAATCGCAAAACGAAAACAATAGTCATTCAGGAACAAAGCCCCTTTAGACTAAAAAAAAAAAATACATACATATATATATATAATTAAAATTAGAGTTTCTACGCAAAACTGAAATGTAAACAAATGGTGGCTCGTTAGACTTACACGCCACTTAAAGTTTAAAATTTTGACAGTTCTACAAGAACTGCATGCAGATTAACTAAAGGCATAAAAACATTAACTGGAACATAAACCCACATAGTTCAATCACTTTTAAAACTAAGAATGCACAATTTACCAACGTATAAGAGTAAAAAACTAAGCTCAGTAAAGACATAAAGTAAGAAATTAAGAACTAATTTTTCAAAAAGACCAAAAATTGAAATTAATAATTAATAAATTTTAAAAAATCCTATGAATGCAATAAAAATTTTAAAATGTTAAAACTAAAATTTTTCAAACAAGCACTACCCCAATTCAAAGAATTAAAGAAAGTTAAACGAATATAATAGAAGAGGAAGTCAATCAATTTCAATGCCACTTCGTCAGGAGGAGGAATGTTGAAATCAATTGAAATCTCTACCACAAAAATCTTTGCTTTTCTGTTTTAAGAATTAGTACTTGCTTTTCTGTATCCAGAATTGTACTTCAGTGAAATTAAGTCTTTTCACTGAATTATTTAATAAGGAAGTCTTTTCACTAAAGTTTTATAATTTTACTTACGTTTTAAATTATTTGGATAATATGCTGAAGTAAATGCTATTTAAAAGTAAAATTTTGATTTGAATTTTTCACTGATGTATTTTATTATTTCACTTACGTTTTCATTCTTTAACTAGAATTCTCTTTATTTAAGGTACAAGATTCTAATTAGAATTTACTTCGTTTTTTCCCTTGCTGTGAGGAGAATCCAGAATCTTCGGGTGAACTATTATAATTAAAATACATTTAAATGGTTCATCGGCTGATTCTGGATACAGAAAAGCAGGGATTTTTGTAGAAGAGAGATTTGAATTGATTTCAATGGTCCCCCCCCCCGACGAAGTGGCACTGAAGTTGATTGAATTCCTCTTATGTTTTGTTCATTTTTTTTTAAATTTCATTAATTTTTAAATTGACATATTGCTTGTTTGAGAATTTTTGGTTTTAACATTTTTTAAATTCTTTATTGGATTTATAGGACTTCTTAAATTTATTAATTATGAATTTCAATTTTTGGTCTTCGTGGTGAAAAATTAATTCTTAATTTCTTACTATATATAATGATGGTTACACCCGATAGCAACAAAAAAGGGATGTGCATAAGTGCATGTTATAGAAGTCCCATATGCAAAATTTCAACGTTCTACTGGCTACTTGCTTTTGAATTATGTGAGATACGTACATACGTACTTATAGACATCATGAAAAAAAAACTCTTCTAAATCCATTTTACAATCCTTTTTAGCAAAACCAATCCTTCATTCTGTCTGTACGTACAGATGTCACACAAAAACATCGTTCATATGGTTTCGAGAGCGCTTGAAATGGATATCTTCGTTGATATGATACCCGAAATTTTTTGCGATTACAGTACTTCTTTTACTTCGTACAAGGAAGTAAAAACAGTCTCACATACGGTTTAGTTTTATTAATGCGCTATGAATTTTACCACTTCAAATTAATTTTATATTTACTAATATAATTGATGCATTTGCCCCGTTTAAGCTCTTGTAAATTTCTTCCAATATTTATTCTTATTTTAATCAAATTTAATTATAAGCATTCTTTTAATTAAATATGATTTGTTCTTTAATTTCTCTTTTTTTTATCTCCAAACAAAGCGTATAGTGTTTTCATCTTATTTTCATGGTATGTAATTATAGTGTGGGAGTGCACTCTGCGAAAAATTTTACCAATCCAGCAATGAACATTGGTGTTTGTGTGGCTTAAGCTTATGCGAGATAGTAACTGAAGAAATTTTTATCTTTATATTTTACTGCAAACATCTGATACCAAAATTTTAATTAGAAAGTCCAAAGAAAATTATAACAAATTGAATCGCATATAAAAATATTTGAGTGAATATCTGATAATTAGTTTTTCAGATGAATATTCATTGGTCCAGGTTATTATCCAAACCACATTTCTGCTTCAGCTGATCATGAATTGACCATACGAAGATGTTTTATCGTTCCACATAACTTCTACCCTTTGGACAGCCGCAGATTTTTACTTCCATGTACGAATTAAAAAGGAAGTATTGCAGTCGCGAAAAATTTCGAGTATCATATTTCAACGAAAATATCCATTTTGACCGCTAACGAATGCAATTTAACGATGTTTTTGCGTCATATCTGAATGTAAGAACAGAATAAATGACTCTTTTCCCCCAAAAAAATTATAAAACTGATTTAAAATGGATTCTGAAGAGACTTTTTCTTTGCGTCTTACCTATATATGTATGTATCTCCCATAGCTCTAAAACGAGTAGCCTCAGAACATTGAAATTTTGTATATACGACTGCTATAACATGTAGATGTGCACCTCCTATTTTGGTTTCAATCGGCCGCACATACATTCTGTTACTCGGCTTAGTGAGCTCAGTTTTTTTATTCTTATATGTTGATAAATTGTGCATTTTTTGCTTTAGAAATAATTGAATTATGTTATTCCTATCTTCCGGTTAAGGTTTTTATGCCTTTAGTTAACTTCCACGCAATAGTTGTAGAATTAACAACAATTTAAAAATTGTTTTAAGTGCGGCTAAGCCTAATTATTTTGGCCATAGCGGCCATATTTGTTTACATTTGAAACTTAGCGGAATAGTGGATTTGTTGCCAATCTAGAGAAACTATATAAGGTATATCTCCCACTTTCTTAGCGTGCCTTCGTGGTGTAATGGTCAGCACACTGAGCCGGTATTCCAGAGGTCCGTGGTTCGATTCCCGGCGAAGGAATTGCATATTTTTCATGTCTCCTGCTACTAAATAACCTGATGTCTCTACAACTAAGCTTGGCAACAGCGAAGATAACGCCTTCTTTTATTATTGCAAATTAAATCATGTTTAATCACTTCTGGAATTTATTCGAGGAAATAAATGTTTAAGATTTCCTTCGTAATTTTTAATGTATGTTTTTTGAGTTTTTATGTATTTTTACCTTGTTGCGAAGTAACAACTGAATTAATTGAATGAGAAATACTGAATCGTCTGTGAAAAACGCTTTTTTTTTTGTTTGGTTAATTTTTTTTATACATCGTTTTAGATTTATTGTAGTATTTGAATTTGACGATGATGATGATTTATTGTAGTATTTGCATTTGACGTGGCAACGATTAGATAATTCTTCAGATGATATACATAATTTTTGTGCATTCTGAGTTATAAAATAAAAGAGATTTAACGCTGTTAAGTGAACCTAGCGTCAGAGTGTCACTATGGTATACAAATATAGTGAATTTTAAAAAGTGCATTTATTCTATAGTGGTTTATGCGCTATCGATGAAGTAGGTTTAATTCTATCCGATAAGTTTAAATGAAATGCAAAATGCGTATAATTTAAAATTCTGTACAAGGAAGACATGTGGTGTACAAATTAGATTGTTATTTTAGAATTCGAGGTACGGTGTCTGATTTCTATGGAGCTGCTGACTCTAATCGATGATATTCAGTGATGGTATTTAATTATGATCTCAGAAACACTGATCTCTTTCGCAAGTTAAAAAAAGATTCATGTTTTCACAATATTGAAACAACAGAGCTCGTGCATGCAGTAAGCTGATCATCTACGCATTCAACCCCTGCATATGCGTGATGAGCATTTATTTTATCTTCTCGGAACGCGCCAAAAGATCATCGGCACCCAATCGAATTTCCTCTCCTTCACGTCTGAGCGGCCAACAACGGGAAATTGCTGCCATTTAACTTCGTGAGAAAACTAAAAACTCATCTGGGATTCGAATCGGTTGCATCTGCTTTAATTGACCATCGTCGAATGTACCTCCTTGTCGGGATATGCGTACGTCATCGATGTGATCTTTAATTCACTTTTTTGTTTTGAATGGATGAATGGATTATTCATCTACGGCAAAACACACAAGCTTTATCTCCATTCGGATGAAGTTAGCGAAGTACTTAACTATACATACAGAATGCTTTCCATATCTATTATTAATACTTGCTTATTACCAGTTTATTAAATATGCGAAGAAAAATTATCAGCTTACAGACAGGATTGAGTTTTAACACAGTAAAGGGGTAACGCGCAATTCGGTTTTCAAATCCGAGCATCATACATAGCTTCTAAAACATGTGAATTCTTCAAAAATCAGAAACTGAATATCTATATATATAATGAAGAAAGTCTGTATGTTTGGTTGTCCTCTAATAACCCAGTCACTACTATAGCTATCGTCGCCAAACTTTCTACGGTTCTTTTCTGGGTCTTGGAAAAGGTCGACGCTCACTTTTCCAAGAAAAAGTAGCCAAAATCAGAGATATTAATTAAAAACTCGAAAAAACGATCATTTTCGCCCTCATTTTTCCCAGTGGCAGCAGTTTCGCAAGCTGGAGATGAAAATCTTCTTTATTTCGAAAGTTGTTGCCACTGCTCGCCTTCAAATCCTAGAGTTTTTTAATAAAAAATTTCGTAAGTTTTACGATGAAATAAAAATAGCATTGTCAAACATTAAATACATTATTCCCGATTCCAAAATTTAGTAGGAATGCCATTTCGGATATTTCCATTTTCGTACGATTTTAATCAGCCGAAATATTAATTAAAAACTCAGAAAGCGCTAGTTTTCGCACTCACATCTCCGAGTGGCAACAGTGTCGCGCGTTGGAGATAAAATTGCTTTATTTCAAAAAGTGTTGCTACTGCTCGCTTTCAAATCGTAGAGTTTGTTGATCAAAAATTTGTAAATTTTATAAAATCTGTACGTATAAAGAAGAATGTATGTTTGTGTATTTGTTTGTTTGTTTCGCGTTATTGATTTCTGATTAATTATAATAAACGTTTTGCCAGATTTAATCGACTAAAATTGAATATAGGTGAAATATTGGTTGGAACTTGAGCTTTTCTGACCATTTGATTAGAAAGACGAAAATCATTAAAAACTGCGTGCCATTGTTGCTGATATAATGAGAGAAAATTAGCTTATTTTTCTATCGAAATTTTTTATGTGGGTTCCATATCGCATCAGATTGAAAACTGTATGACTATGAATCGTATTTTTTGCATCGTTATTAGAAAAGGATTACAGCGGTATCGTTATCTCTGATGTTAAATGCATTACTCTCAATCTAACTTAACTATTATCGGGTACTTCCGCTAGTTTTTTAATGGTAAGAAGTATTTACTTATATATATATATATATCAAGAATAAATCATAACGACGCCTTTCTTCCTGAAGTAAAAAATCATTATAACGAGTGATCGCTATGAGGAAAGTAGATTTAATATACTTTCATATCTTAGGGACGTTTAGCATCTGTCATTGTAATAGGACCGTCTTTTTAATGAACGTTCATTAGAGTGAGCAGTGATTGTATAAAGTAAATCGGGATTATTGATTTTGGAAACTCATTTTAAGAGGCGAGGAAAACAAATGGGACAGCATTTCAGCATAAGATGACAAATTTCATTAGTAAGTGGGCCAAGGTGGCAGAGTGCGCTAAGATGGCTTTTTCTGCCGTCTGCTTCAGACTACAACGTTTTTTTTTTTTTAAAACGTAGATAATCGCTCAGTTAGTATTTGTGTATATTTGTGTATTAGTATTTGTGTCAGTTAGTATTTGTGTTTTAAAACAGAACTTAAAGTTTGTTTTATAATCTGTTAAAAATTGTCAAAGCTAGTATTTTTAGCTCAATTTTTAGTATCAGTTAATATTTTTTTATAATTCTTGTTTTAAAATAGGGCTTAAAGCTTGTTTTATGTTCTGTGAAAAGTAGACAAAACTTTGTATCCGATACACTTTTAGATGTTGAAATTTTAAAATAATAAACTTCAAACAGTCCAGAAAATCGCCAAAAATTAAATTACGCTTTTCGTGTAAGTTTAATTGAAAATATTTTTTTCGCTGTATTTGATGGTGCAAACTGTAAAATTTTGATTTGCTTAGTTTGTTCGTTAAAGAAAGATATGTGTAAAATATCGTTTAAACATTTAAAAAAAATCTAAATCAAATTTTGAAAAAAAAGCTCTTGTTTACGATGGCATAGCATTCATCGATCTGAACTAAAATCTGAACTCGATAGCTTACATAGGGTAAGAATCGATAACAAAATTCCACCCTCAGTAAAGCACCATGAATGAACAAAAAATAAAAGCTTATAAAAATTCAATAAAACCATTCAAGTTTGTTATTTTTTATGTTGAACGCTAAATAATAATAGCCGTATAACGAAAAATAAATAATTCAAGAAGCGTACGCTGGAATTTATTTTATTACTTAAAATTAGGCAAAACATCAACCTTAATTCTGGTACAGATTTTAAATAGAACTCTGTTGTTGTTTCGAGGGTGATCAGACAAAATTCTTTTTTCTTGGGAACCAAAAAGAATCAAGAATCATAAAAAAGGAAAGCTCGATGATTGTTTGAATATAAAAAACAATGGACGGTATTTAAAACCTACGCCAAAATAAGATTGCTATTTTTTTTATTTTATATTTGCGTATTTCTCCTCCTGTTTGATTTATTTTATTAATTAATTTAAATTTCACGGCTCCAGAAACATATTTAGTATTTTCGAAATTCTAAGTAACTGCCGTAATACATTTCTTTGAATAATTTATTCAAACGAACATTTTGAATTTGAGGTAAATCTAAAATATAAATGTTGGACGATTCTATCGAAATATTTGATGCTGTTATTCAGTTTTTAAGATATTATTTGATTTTCAAATTTTTATCGAATTGGAAACTGAAATCGCAGAAATCTTGCACTGTTTTTATAGTTATCACCCCAGTTCAATTTGTATTGTTATCGTTTAAGTTCATCTTGTATAGTTATTAAACAATTTAGGAAACGTCAGTGTAAATTTAAATGTAGAAACGGCAACTGAGAGTCGGAATATTATTTTAATGTTTATTTATTGCGTATGTTCAGTTTTCTTCCTTTCTAAATCAACCAATTTTTTTGGCCAATTACGTTTTCTGTTCATAGTGGCTGTGTGATAAAAATAACAACTTTTATCATAGTAACGTTTTAAAGGACATCTTTCGTATTTAATTAACAATGCATGGAAAGAGTCCATGTGGATAATATTACTATAATATTAAAATATGAAACTGGATTTTTCATTGTTCATTACAAACATTTCATTTAGAAAATGTTTGTAATGAACAATGTAATAGTTCAATGTTTGTAATGAATGTAATAGTTCATTTTTTAATATTTTTTAAATATTAAAAACTATAAAAAATAAAAGAGTCTTCTAAATTAAAACAAAAAATTTTTAATCTGTTTATTAATTTAAGGGGATTAACTTCTCTTTTACATAGCTTGTTTAGAAGAAAATTTGCTCGTTAAAAAAATTTCACGTTAACTACAAGTAAATTGCCATGAATGTAAGAAGCTTGCAGTGTTTTCCTAAGCATATAAAATTACTCAAAGTGTATTACTGTTTTTATGTAAAAACTAAATACTTTCCAGAATCAACTTTCAAAATATATTCATCCATTAATAATTTAATTTCTCTGGTGAACCTATACGGTTCCTGTTATTCGTTCGCTTAGGTTATTTATTGGTGTTGGATTTAATCCAATAGTGCAATTCAAAAATTTTAAAAACCTGTTCGTAGCATAAATAAACTACACAGTTAGCGACTAATTATCAATAAATTCCAAAACAAATATTATGATTTATTTTTAACTAGAGGTTTCGCCGACTTAAATATGATTTTGGAACCGGTTGTACTGAATCTGTGCGCACCGGATGGATTCATCCGAGGTTTAATTCCTGTGAAGGGCGCATGAGGAGAGAGCAATGTCAAATCAAAGTTAAGAATTATTAAATCAAATCATCAAATAGAAATTAACAAGGATCTGTTTGCCTATCATGGCAGAAGAGTAGTGAGCTTTTTGGTAGGCGAAGAGGCTGTGCGTACGAAACTCATTTGAAGTACAGAGTATCAGCATTTTTTGTGAAACTTTTCTGTTCGCGTATTTTTTTTTTTTTAAATCCTGTGAAATGCTTTTGCTTTCCCTTTTGAAGTTTCTTATGCAAAGGTTTTGAAATTAATAAGGTTTTTGAACCATTAAGAAAATATTTCTGGAAAGCAAAATTCATCCTCCCACTCGAGAGCAATTTTCGAATTTTATTTTTTTTTATTTTAATTAATTTATTTATTTTGAATGCTGATGTTACATTTGCAGCTTCTTTATGCAAAGATTTTTTTTCAAAATTATTAAGATTCTTGAATGATTAAGAAGATATTTCTGGAAAGCAAAATTCATTCCCATCTCCCCGCATTGAAAGCAATTTTCAAAATATTTTCTCTCTCTATCTTTTTTTTTTGGGGGGGAGGGGGGTATGTTTAAGAAAAAGTTTAAGAAATTAAATAAATAATTTCGTTTGCAATTATACACTATGTGCTGTAATAAATTAATAAACTGTGCTATTTATGCTATACTAAAATTTCCAAGTGTTACGAATGTTATTAATTTTCAGATAACATTAGATTTAGCAGTGATAAGATTAATTCTACTTGTATAAAGTGTCCCTGAATAATAGAATAGTAATTAAAATCAATTTATTTTAATTAAGAAAAGCTTTTAATAAACAAAATAATGGCAAAATGTAACCCCATCATTAAGAAAAAGTAAGCCGTTAACTTTATGTAACCTGCTAAAGTGATATCTACTTTTCATGTTCTTTTGTTGATTAGCGCCAAAGGATGAGGACATGCAGACCATCCTTAAGTGACCACATGAATAAAATACATTAATGCAAAATCTGTGTTAAAGAAACACATTAGACATACATACTGCTTCAGTTCCGAAAACTTAGGCGTGCTCAGTTTGATTATAAGCTTTTCTCACTACTTAACCTCGTAATTAAAATGTGGCCAACTTTTCCCTCTGTTTTCAACAATCATCGTTCACAGTCTTGACATCTAACCTATAAAGCGAAATGTATCTAATAAAAGAAAGAAAAAGTGGAAAGGGGGGATGAAACTTGAATAATCAGGTTCTTCGTAGAACAAGTATGTTAAAGAGAAAAGAAAAATCCCCATAAAAAAACGTGCGTGCTATTACGTACAGTTAGTTCATTTGGATGAAGCAGAGCTAGACAGCGAGAGAACAGAAATTCGCGTAGGTTGTTGTCAACTCCCCACATCTTTTTAAAACACCGCCTCTGCAATTTCTTGTCCGAGCTTCCTCCAAAGCACATCTCGCTCAGATTATCTGCATGTTCTCCCGGTACTCGATTGTGTATGTTTGTCTTGTCGATAGTGCAATTTGTGAATAAGGTAAATCTCAGGCTTATTTTAGGGACATGGACAGCATAAAAAATGCTGTTAAAAGTTCTCTTGCGGCCTTGGCATGTTTCTTCCTCCAGTGAGGTTTTGGCTGGTGACTTCATCTGCCTCAGAGTTACCATTTTAGACTGGGGAATTTAGTGGATTTGGGTTCATGCTTCAGATTTCTTGACATCTTCAGAAAGAGAGAAGAATTTAGTACAACATTGAATGCAACATGACAATTAAGGAAAATCATCGTTTGCTGTTTTCGTATTTAGAAACTCGTTCTTGATTCCGTTATCACTTTCATTTGAATTGGAAATCTGGTTAAACGTCTGCAAACACCATGAAAGCCGCATTCCTTGGAGTGTTTAAAGGGAAGTACCTGAAACAGAAAAATAAGGTGAGATTTCTTTATGTTGTAATAAGATTGCATGACTTGTCACTGAATGAATATTAAATGAATGTTGTAAAATGATTTCATTCTTAAATGGTTTGAGGCTTGCGTTGGTTAAAATATTGATTAAGATTCTACGATTTAAAGCCAGCTTTTATCTTTATATTATCTTTGATCATCGTGAAACAGTTCACGCTTCCCGCTATATGTAATGGTGAAATATCCCTACATTTATCATCATGTTAATGCCATAAGGCACTTATTTGAATAAAGAAATTTCAGCGACTGTTTAAAAACTACATATAAGCAATCTGGTGATCAAAGATGGACTATTTTTCTGAAACATATGAAAACCTATCCCACAGCTATAAGAGAAACAAAATATATGTGAAAATATTTATCTGTTGGAGGCTACGACGAAAAATGTAAAATGTAAGTAACAAAATTTAATCACTTGAAATTAAGAAGCATTACAGCTATCCTTATAAAACCTAGCTCGAACAATGAATTATCGTGTGAAATTTAAAGTAAAATTTTGAAATTGAAAAGAATTGTACTTAATTTTGTTAGAAATCTTAAGGCATGCGTTTCAGCAAGAAATTTAAAAAAGGTCTAACATCTTCATTTCTTTATTAGTTAATTAATATTTCATTTTCATAAAACAGAGAGTTTAGATTTTATAGAATAGCCATTTCCTTTTGTTTATATTAGAATAATTAAATAAACCCACCCGTAGATAATCCTGAATATCCATAAAAAATTAAAAAGAAATCTGTGATTGTAATAATAAATAATTAGTTACCACTAATGTCTAGATTCATAGAATAGCCATTTCCTTTTGTCTATGTTACTATAATTAAATAAACCCACCCATAGATAATCCTAAATATCTATAAAAATGAAAAAAGAAATCTGTGATTGTAATAATAAATAATTATTTACCACTAATGTCTGTATTCATAGAATAGCCATTTCCTTTTGTTTATATTATGATAATTAAAAAAAAACCACCCGTAGATAAACCTAAATAAATATCCATAAAAATGAAAGAGAAATCTGTGATTGTAATAATATATAATTAATTACCAATAATGTCTTTATTCATCTTTTGGTATTTATTTAATGTTTGCAGTTAGTTTTTCAAGCTATTTATAGATCTGAATCCACTGCATTTCAGTCTTTCGATATCGACGACGATATGTTACCATCATATTCCATCTCCTAGAGAAACTTTGCAACTCTATATAGTATACATGACCTTCCAGATTGAGAATTTGATTGGATATAAGTAAATTAAATAAACTTTGATTTCAGTTTGCTTCTAGACTTTACTATTTGAAAGTAAGTTTCGGTAATTCATTTTCAATTCAAATTTCAATAGACAAAAAGCTAAAGTTGAAACATAAGAACTTACGTGTAATCTTTACGTGAATTGGTCGTTCTGTAATATTTAATACGCTTCAATTGGATAAATAAATAAACGAATATAAGCTGTTCGCTGTAAATGGATTTCTAAACTAGCAAGAAGGGCTGTGCAAAGGCAATATTGATGTGAAATTCTGAAGCAGCATTATCCACGTTTGATCGAGAGTAGCATTTTATGAATGGCTACCCAGCTGGGAAAGTGTTTAGTGGTAGTGGCTGTTATACTAAAGGGTTCGGGTTCGAATTCCGGATAAGATATGGATGTAATTTGTTTGTCCTTCATAGGAGGTAACAATGGCCTACCTATTAGGTGCCTCCATAACAAAGAGACCACCGCTTCCGACCATAGTGGTGGCTAATGTCTATAAAAGGAAAGAGCCTACCATTTGGGGGGGGCGGGGAATTATGAATGCTTAAAATTTGTCTCGTATTCCTATGAACTAAATATCAGCAACAGAACGTTCATAAGCACGGTTTTTATTTACCTGCATTTCAATAGATTGTCAAATTTAAATAGAGTTAGACATACGTTTTCTTAATTAGACTAATCGCGAGATTTAAATTTTTGTTAAATATTTGAAATTATAAAACACTTGTGAATGCTGTTATTTATTTATAAAGGACTGTTCTGTTATTCTGAATGTTGGCCAGTAATGTAAACTTCCAATTTCTGTTACCGTAACAATTATAGCATATCAGCAATTAGCTTAATTTTGCTGTTATTATTTATAAACTCTGAAATCCTTGACACTGTGCCAACAAGTCGTCGGGGTGAAATGAGGTCAGTTGCTTGTTACGGATACTATAAAGAAAAATGCTGGTTTTGTCTGGGCAGACGATAATGACGTGTTATATCATGACAAAAAAAATCAAAATTATTCGCTAATGACATTTCTAAACGTTTAAATGAGCGGTTTCTTTTGTAACGATGAGTAATTTTTTTTAAAAGATAAATTACGTGGAAAAATTTTTCTGTCGCAATCCATTAGCAACAAGTTTATTGGAGATGGGCTATTCACCTGAAGTTGAATGATGTAATATCAACCAAACTACCATGGCATTTACGATTTTGATAAAATAATATTTATTTTATTTTTGCATGAAGTTTTGATTTTGATTTTAAATTTTTAAATAAAAATAATTAAGATTATTTAGCTAGAGTGATTTAGTTGAAACCTTGTATAATGCCGCTGTTAACATCGTATGTAATAAAAATTTGCGTGTTAGCGTGACATTGATTTTATTTCGAGTACTGTTTATTAAATATTTATGGCAGTATTATCACATTTTTTATGCCTTTGATACCTGTTATTAGTTTTCGTTAATTTTATCGAATATGGCAAAGCACACGAGGAGTAAAGCAGAGGGATGGCTTTCGTAGGTAAACTAGTTCGCATTCAACAACGATATTTGATGTAATGGTGCATAATTTTGTATAAATCTGCCTAAAATTTTCTACCGTATTCTGTACTATTATTAACAGTTAGGCAAATAAATATTTGTTTCGGTGTTTTAGGAAGTAGCAAAATATAGAATGGTTTCATTTTAATGCACATTATTGAAAATTATTTTCCTAATTATATTTATATTGCACAGTATGTATTTTCTGTGATGATTAAGCATCCTAGCAATCATCAACGGCCTACTACTACTATTTTTAATTGTTAAAAAGCGGAATAGTAAGTGAAAAAAAATTGGAACGTACACTCGGCTGTTAAGCTTGCAATAAGATTTTTAATTCTCTAATTCAGCTGTCCAACTGGGATAGGGTTAATGTCTCTATCTGCAGTACCGCAGGCCCGGATTCGAAACCCGGAGAAGGCATGGATGTTTGTAAGTATATAGTGTCTGTGCAGTATGGGAGCGCTTTACGTATGCGGCGAGCCGAAAGACCTCTCGAGAGGTTAGTGATAAAGAAAGAGGGGGGAGACCCTCGGGATTCGTCCACTCGAGGTGCTCTCTTTGAAAAGTAGGGGCGGAACTGAGCTAAAATCAAGATGTCACCTGTATGGTATTCAAGGCTGTTGTCATCGTGAATACAGGGTGTTTATAAAGTCCCGGACCCATTTTGATGTTTAATAACTCGTAAAATAATAAAGATAAATTAAAATTAATAACGTAAATGGTTAGATAGACTCAAAAAGTTTCATGACCCTTGTCAATGAACTTCCACGTGTGGCCCCTTCGTCGCACGGAGAATATCAAGTCGATATTCAATTTCACGCCAGGTACCGGCAAGCATGTCGGCATCCACAGAGGCTATTGCGGTTGTAATTCTGGCTTTTAGGTCATTGTTGTGTCGATAGCTCAATGATCACCACACTTATAATAAGTACGCTGGTTCGTTACTTCATTAATACACATATTTAAATTACAAATACTCCTCATTAATTAATGGCTGTAACCAGCCCTCACACACCGTCGATGGCAGTTCTCAAACTCGTCTGATCATGACATTACAGATGCGCATGTGCAGATTACCTTACAGATGCGCAGGCGCGAACAGTCATCAATGTTCGACACTCTGCTCTTGTAAATGTTGTCCTTTACAAATCCCAAAAGGAAAAAGTCCAGTGGCTTTATATCAGGTGATCTGGGTGGCCCAAGGAATTGGACCTCCTCGCCCAATCTATCTTCCTGTAAAATGGTCATTCAAAGAACTACGAACGATGGTACCCCCAACGAGGTGGTGCACCATCTTGTTGCAAAAAGACATGTGGCTGAAGGAGAGGAAAGACACATAGCTAAAGCCAAACCTTATGCGGGAGTCGAACCCACATCCTTGGTTTCAAGCTAGCAGTCCGTTTACTCTAACAATTGTGTGGCCAGGATAGTAAACGGCTTAATATTAAACCTCTCTTTATAATTTTCTTGGGCAAAAAATACGATTTTTATTAATTTATAATAGCAGTACCTTATTGCTGCAGTTATGAATCTTTTAAACGCCATAAAACGTGTAGTTTTTAAACCACATTCACGGGTGGCTGTGCAAGGCTTACATCTTTTTTTTCCTTGGAAAATGAACGTTACGATATCCTACGGAATGCAAATTATAGCTCAGGCTTGGAAAGTCGTGATTCAAGTAACCGTGGGAAAGTTAGGCGGTTAGCATTTAATTAGATTTTCTTTTATTTGTTTGAACTAGTTGAGGTAGGAAAAAAATTGCAAATGAGCGTAAAGAAAGATTTTCTGCATTATATTTTGTAATAGCGACTTGAATTTCAAGTTTAAACGCATGATAAAACGCGTGTAGATCGTAAGAGATTCTTCCCATTATTGAGTATGAAAACTATCCGTGCGTTTATTTATTCCAAAATTTGGAACTATTTTCGTGATCAGTTTCGTTTCATATACGTTATGGTTAAAAATATGAGCGAAGTATAAAGTAATCTGGATCCTTATTTCGAATAAACACGATACGAATTTCGTTTTACATGTTATGCATTTATCCATTCTAATATTTTATCTTCAGCTTTATTATTTCCTTGTACGAAGCAAAGAAAGTATTGTAATCACGAAAAATTCCGGGTACCATATTTCAACGAAAATATCGATTTTGATCGCAATCGAATGCAATTTAACGATGTTTTTGCGTGACATCCGTACGTAAGGACAGAATAAAGGACTGTTTTTCCCCAAACGAGTTATAAAAACCGATTTAAAATGGATTCAGAAGAGATTTTTTCGTGTTGTCTGTACGTACGTACGTATGTATGTATGTATGTATCTTGCATAATTCAAAAACGAGTAGCTTTGGAACGTTGAAATCTTATATATAGGACTGCTATAGCATGTAGATGTGCACCTTCCGTTTTGGTGGCAATCGGCCGCACCAAAAGTATATGTATATATATACACATATATATCCACTCTGTTACTCGTCACCGTGAACTCTGTTTTTTTATTCTTATATGTTGGTAAATTGTGCATTTTTTGCTTTAAAAATGATTGGATTATTTTGTTATACTCCAGTTAAGGTATTTATGCCTTTAGTTGACTTGAATGCGATAGTTTTACAGTTATCAACAATTTAAAAGTTGTTTCAATGCGGCTAAGCCTATTTTTTTTTACTATAGCAACCATATTTGTTTACATTTGAAACTTAGCAGAATAGTGGATTTGTTGCCAATCTAGAGAAATTAAGCTTCGCAATGGCAAAGATAACGTCTTCTTTTATCCGAATTAAATAATGCTTAATCCATTCTAGAATTATCATTTAAGTCATTAATTTATCCCATATATTGACTCAGCATAGCGACCACAACACATTAAGTCAGTTTCTACACCTGCAGTGTCTTTTTGCCGAGCGAGACCAAAAGTAAACTTTTGGTTTTGTGCACCGAAAAATCTGCCTTCTTAGCCGCTGGCCGAATTGCTTGTTTTTGCGTAGAAACTCTTAATTTTAATTTAAAAAATTGTTCTTTAATTTGTTTTAACTGTATTTATGTTTTATATTTTTCAATTTTTAATAAAAATATTTTGGGTTTTTTATGAATTTTTGCCTTGTCGCGAAATGAGAACAGAATTATTTGAATGAGAAATCTATCTCTAATGAAATTCGAGGAAGTAAGTTTCAATGAAATACAGCAAAAAATGCATATAATTTAATATTCCATACAAGGAAGTCGTGGTGTACACTTCAGTTTTTTTTTTATTAAAGCTTTAATAAAATGTTAAAGATAATTTTTATTGTTTTCTTAAGGAACCTTCTGAAAACTTTTGATTTATCTTGAGCAATGTGTAGAGTTGTAGAGTATTTTATGTTAATCAAACAGTTACTATGATTTAAACCTTTACTATAACTTCTCCTTTCGAGATTCCTCAACAGAACGCAAATTAGTAAACTGAGTATTTAAATCCAGGGTTTTGAATGCTTTAGAATTAGAGTTTTTGACAGCCTGTCTTTTAATTTATGTCTTTATCATCCAGCTCTGCCAGGGAGTTTTCCGGCTTTAGTAATTTCGCTAGTCGACGTTAAAAGCCCGCAATAAACTGTTGAGGCAGCTTTAATAGGCCAAATTGTGGATGGAATCTCTGGCTACGAAGCTTTAATTTGAATTTCAGCTTATGTTATTTTAAGTACCCGTAAATGGTGAATGTTATTTGTACGCACAAATGGTGCCTTCTGTTTTAATAGAAAGATTATTTTAACCTTGTCAAGACTTTGTTATATTAATTCGGACGGAGAGATAATTTGTTTGTCTTCCTAAATCTGAAGGATATTATGCTAATAAACCCTACTGCGTTATCTCGGATAATTTTGCATTCGATGAACCCCTTTACCATGAAATATTATGTGTTAAATTTCAAGTTACATTTATAGAAATAAGTTATAAGAAAATTATAATTTCTTTTCAATCAAGTCATATAAAGTGTGATAAAAGGGGAAAAGCTAATCTGTTAAACAAACTATTTTTGCTATTTCCTCAAGAATACAGAAACTGTTTTTTTTCCTGTTGTTATTTGAGTCAGAATAAAGATTAAAGAATAAAAATAGTTTTAAAATGCTTTTCATAATGTTTTCTCATACAATTAACAATGAACGTCAAAATACAACAAATGAAAGATGACGTTACTGCCTAGTTACTTTCTTCTATCAAACTTTCACCCTCAACTATTAATTTTACTGTGTGTACGAATTATTAGTTTTGCTTAACTGACTATGGGAAAGAGATAACGCCAAAATGTAAAATGTGAACTTTATTTTCTCATTTCTGGTGAATCATTTAAAATAATACTACACAAAATTTAAGTCTGCTTGACTTAAGCTGCTGGCTATAAACGTATACTAAAACTAACTGGTTACAACACCAGTGCCGCCCAACTGTTATAGCAGTTAGCGACATTGACTGCCGTACCGAAGGGCCCGGGTCCGAATCCCGGAGAAGGCAAGGATGTTTGTAAATTATAGTCTCTTTGCGGCATGGGGGTACTCTAAATATGCGAGAGCTGAAAGTCCTCTTGAGAGGTTGGTGGTAGGGGAAGAGAGTTGGAAAACCCTTGAACCCGTCCGCTCGGGGTGCTCTCCATCAAAATTGGGAGTGGAATTGAGCAAAGTCGTGCTGTCACCTGTATAGGGCTCAAGGGTCTTGTTAAGGACAGGCTCAGTTTTGCACTCCTTGCTGCGATGAATTTCGTGGGCTTGTTCTGATGTTACTGTCAGACAAGTGAGATAAGTCACAATAACAGCAACAACACTAGTGATCGCATGCGAAGCTACAATATCAACTGGGTACAACAACATGAATTCTACTGAAATTCACGCTTACAAAATCTGTGCCGAAAGTTTGGCGTCCACGTTTAATTTAATCAGTGGCTTTCTGTGTAACAGACAAGCAGATGGGGCAGCAGCAGCAGAATTACTATTTCAAGGCATGCTGGTTGCGATTCTTCCTCACAATTTAAACTCTTCCGCTTGCATAAACCTCTGAACTGAGCGAGTACGTGACGAAACAAGGCAGTAGAGGTAAGACTTAAAATAAATCGTTACGGCTAGTAAAACTTATATGAAATGTCGCTACAATACAGAGCGACGCATTAGGCATTTTGCACTCGTCGCCTTACAGTTCTTTAGTTGGCAACATTTCGCGTAATGTACTGAAAGATCTGAATGCTCATGAGTGTCGATTCAGGTAATATCCTATCGATTTGTTGGTTTGTAGCCATTTAGTCCCTTGAAAAGATTGCTTGCAGTAGTGTACCAAAACTACGAGAGGTTGCTTTCGGAGAGGCGATTTAATTGGATATTTCTTGGAATTAAGGGGTCATATGCCCTTGCTATTTCAGAATATGCTTAAAATATAATACAATTCAAAGCTCAGTGTTTTTATAACTAACTGATTTATATTCGTAAAATTTTATATGCTTATTTCGATATCCTTGTATTGTATTGACTCTTTTACTTTATGCGCCGGATATTTTAAATAGAATAAAGATAATATACCCTCTCCATCATCGACATAAAATGGGATTACGTACAGCGTGCAGCGTTATGCACAAGCAAATCACTATTTTAGCTGATTCTTTTTCCAATTAGATAGATAATGCATAATTAAAATTTCCTAAAATATATATATATATATATATATTTTGAGACCCAAAATTCGATTATGTCTTAATATTGTAACGTGTTTTTCAAAGGAGAATAATCAATGGTGCTGTAGGTGGGATTCGAATACCGACCTTTCAAGCTCCGGACATGCTTTAATCATGTTACGAAGGCAGGCGGTAAAGAAGGAAAAAAATCCCTTAGAAAGGCAGTTTCTAACATTTTTTGTGTGAGAAGTATAATTTTTATGTTAACATTTTTATGTGAGAAGGTGGTGATTTTATAATTTTTTAGAATTTATACAGTTGATCAAATTTCTTGAAAATGTAATCAACAAACAGTTTCAGGGAAATCGTGCGCGTTAGGAGGAAAATTGCAGTTTTGAAAAATCTTAAATATACAATTACTTTCAAATCCTATAAATGCGCAGTATTTGTTTAATATTGACAAGGGATTATAAAAGTATAATATGGCCGAATTGCTGGTTTTTGCGTAGAAACTCTAGTTTTAACTGTAAAAATTGTTTTTAACTGTATTTGATGTTTTATGATTTTCTGTATTTTATAATTTTTAATGAAGATATTTTGAATTTTTATGTATTGTTGCCATGCCGTTAAATTAAGAACTGAATTGATTGAATAAGAAATCTATCTGTAATGAAATTCGAAGAAATACGTTTAAATGAAATGCAGCAAAAATGGGTATAATTTAATAGGCCGTACAAAAAAGTCACGTGGTGTTTCGCATCAGATTTTGTATGTATTATTTATTGTGCTAGATTGAAATTAATATAAGAATACCGTAAAATCTGTCAGGTGACCGGCAATGTCAGAATAACGGCACTTATGAAGGTCTAAATTTAAATCGGAAATTAGATCCATGAAATGAAAAATACGTAATGGGTTAACAATTTAAAGATTTATTAAACAACATTTCATAATTGCCATATATATATGTAAAATATGAAAGCAAACTTCTACATTTAATTGGCTATAACCCCTTTTAGTTTTATTTAATTTGGGGACTTTTGCTTTCATATTTTACATATATTATCACAAGAGAGTTACAAATTCCTTAGTATAGCTGCATATAACATAGCTTGCATATACAGCTTCATATTTGCCTGCTTAAGTCTGTCGAAATAGTTTTCAGAATTAGTTGCATATACACTGGTTATCATAAATTAAGGAAAAATCACCATTACTGAAAAAGTTACATGTAGAATTTTATGAAACTTGCCCGCAATATACAACACATAGTAAGGTATCAAATAACATAAGAAGAAATTACCAGACAATTATGGTAGTATAGAAATTAACACATGTATAAAATGAACAAATCGAAGGTGTCAGTTTGCTATAGGAAAAGTACCTTCAATATGGAATATGATCGCCTCTAGAAGCAATGCAGCACATACAGCGATCAGTGATACTTTCAATTATGCGGTCTATCAGTTTCATAGGAAGCGAGAGCCATTGTTCTTGCAAAGCAGTTGCAAGCGCCGCAAGGGTCTGAGGGGGCGAACTGAGAGCAGCTAGACGTCTCCCTAAAGCATCCCAAACGTGCTCGATAGGTTTCAAGTCCAGGGATCGAGCATGAATGTTTCCTGTTGAAGATAACGGTTTGGCGTATTTTTGAGGGAGTTATCGCTATTTTTGTGATTTTTCCTTAATGTATGACAACCAGTGTATAACGAAACTTCATGTACTGGCATAGATAAACATTTCTTGGAAAATCTGAAGTCCTTCATTACCTTCCTCACCCATAATCTTCTTTTGCCTTTAGTCTCCAACTTCCTGGTCCGCTTTCTCCTTTATCAGTACCTGTCAGATTATTTCATCGTCTTTTCGAGACAGTGCGACACGAAACATTATTGTCTACATCCACTCAAGCCTGTGTCTTTTCACAATTACAAACGTTCTCTAAACTAAATTTAAGATATCGGGAACGGACGCCGGACGTGTTATAAAATCAAAAAAACGTGATCGTAGGCCACAGTTTACGACGCGGTTTAAAGTAATATTCTTTACATGTTTCCAAGCTAGAGACAAAGTACATTTGGCGATTTACAATGTGAATTGCTTCTGAAAACCATGAATATTACTTCCAAAATCCACACATCGACGCATAAAAAGGGATCATGTCTATATTCTGGGTAATTCTTTGGTTCATTGGTTAGATAGGGCTTATTACAAAGGTCGGCAGAAACATAGTACAGATGTTTTCCAAATTTAATTCTGTTTTTCTGCAGTATAAAATCATGTATATGGGTCTTAATTTTAAATTATAAGGTATTTTCTCTTTATTTCCTGCATGCCATCGTGATGTAACGGTAGCGCACCCGGCGCGTATTCGAGAAGTCCAGGGTTCGAGTCCCGGTGAGAACATTGCACATTTTTCATGTCTACAGCATCAAAAATAACCTAATGAATCTACAGTGGCGCCCGAACTAAAAGGATGGTGGACGATAATTCGCCACCACCTGGTTTTGGCGACTGGGTGCCCTAATACCCAGTCGCCCTTTAAAAGGGAGTGTATATAAGGTACCAGAAGTGGACACAGCCTGACCCACCTAACCAAACAAGTTAAATGTGCAACATAACATGCCTGTCCTATTTTCTACCTCCTTCCAGCGTGCCTTCGTGGTGCAATAGTAGCACTTCTGGTCTGAATTCGAGAGGTCTAAGTTCGAGTCTCGGCGAGGGCATTATTGCTAATTTTTCACTTCTTCTTCAAAGTAACCTAATGACTCTACAAAATAATCTGTATCATTTTCGATGTTATTGTTTAATTGATGAAACACACGACCAACGAACTTTGTGTGCTGCAGGTTTCTATATATGGGATTAAAAAACTTGAATAAGTAAGTTCTAAAATTATATTTTCAATTATACGGAAAAATCTTTTATAGGAATTGGCAAATTCCGTTGCTGTCGGTTACAAGAGATTCTACTTTACCATTTCGTGCAAATTACTAACTCTTCTTAATTTTAATAACTATTTTATTGTCAAAAGAACAATTATTGTAAAATATTTTTTTTCTTTTTCATATTCTTTATATTGATGTTTTCCGACAAGATAGAGAATAGTTTTTTTTTTTTTTTTTTTTTTTTTTTTAATATTTTTTTTTTTTTTTTTTTTTTAAAGTTTAATTTAAACGTAGTACTAAAATACAAAACAAAAATCATAATTACGAAATTTTCCTCTAAACTTTTGTAATATGTACATTTTTAACAACTATATTTTATTTCTAATTAAACATCATAATTATATTCAGTATTTTATAAATGCGTTGGTAAATTTTTCTTCCGCCTTCTAGCATTTCCTTGTTACTTACTGAGCTTCCTTCCTTCCCCTTCATGGTTGTGCGCATTAGAAATTTTATTTACTCCTGCAACAACGCATTTGTAAACTTTTCAGTCAGTTTGGTCCTGAGTACCGGGTGTTGATTGATTTACGCTAGTGCTGCGACTTCATAAACACATCTAAATAGAAAATACCGTCAAGTCAAAAATACGCTTCGTACATTTAAACTCGTAAATGTTTACGAGTATATGTGATACACTATTCTCAAATCTGCAGAAAAATTTCGTTGCACATAAAATGAAGTAAAGTAAAATAACAGACGATAAAATGGCGAAAGTAAAAATTTACGAAAACGGGGGAAAAAATCTTTTGACTAATATTCTTTATAAATTTCAAAAATAGCTTCTTATATATTATTAATAAATATTTAATATGCATCATTAATAAAAATAAGAATAAAGAAATTCCATATAAATAATCCTGAGTGATAATTTATATTTCTCACGTCTTCTTAGCACGCCTTCGTGGTGTAACGTTCGCTCGACACGTATTGGAGAGGCTTGAGTTTCGAGTCCCGGCGAAGGCGCTGCACATTTTTCATGTCTCCTGCTGCGAAACAACCTACTGTCTACAGTGGTGCCCGAACTAAAAAAGGTGGTGGATGGTTATTCTGCACCACCAGGATTTGGCAACAGGGTCCCCTGATTCCCAGTCGCCCTTAAAAGGGCTAGTAATAAGGTATTTCTCCGCCTTCTTAGCATGATTTCGTGGTATAATGGCCAGCACACTTGGCGCTTGTTCAAAAGGTCCGAGGTTCGCGTCCCTGCGAGGGCTTGCTCATTTCTCGTGTCTCCTACTTCAAAATTACCTAATGAATCTACAAATTTATTTGAAAAATCTAAGGTTAAAAATAATTGTTGTAGTTCATTGAAGATTGTAAATAAAGTGCGTAAACAAAACAACTATGCCAAATTTTAAAACACGACAATGTTCATGTATATCTTCGGAAATAGCGATTGAAAAAAGTCTAATTTTTTGTAGGTATGCCTAGAAATACATTTATTTTTAAGATGATGGTAAAAATTGTATAGGTTATAACTCAAAATGTTTTTGGAAAAACACAATTCTTTAAAATAAATCAGAAAAAGTGTATGAATTTTATTTGAATTCTAACTAATAATAAATAATTATTAAAGAGGAAATGAAGTAAGTTTAAAAAAAAAGAACTTATTAAATATATGCCAAATTTAATTAATATTGCGGGATTCAAATTTTGCATGCTAATTAAAAAAAAAAATCTGTTGCTACGATTTTTGTAGAACTTGACACAGTTTGAGGCGCAGAATCGAAATACGGGAAAATATCGGTCTTTTATTTTAGAAAAAGTCCGATTTCTTGTCAAAATACATATATATGACTAGTACTATATATAAATCTAATGCATATCCTAAGTCGCGCTTTCGAGAACGGGAAAGGGAAGACTGATTGTACATATTGAACACTTGTATATTCAGTGTGAGTATATAATTATTTATTTTGACTAATAGGTAATTTTTAGTTAAAGCTCCTTTCACCCTCCTTTTCATCCACGCTTTATTGCCAAAATGTAAATGAGTTAATGCGCGTTTATTCAAATTTAAGGAAGAAAGAAGTTCTATTTAAGCGAAGGTTTCGTAAGCTGATTTTAAAGCGTGTTTTGCCTGCTTGAGGGCACATTGTTACCGTGACATAACAGCGATTTGATTCTGTGGTGTTGAGTGCTTCTAGCCATTCCGCCGGCTTCTACGAGCCAGAGCCTTACCGCGTGTTTAATTTATCAAGGCTTAAGTAAGGCATATTCAAGTCTTAAGATTAGTTGGAGCCGCGCGCCGCTAATTTCTTAGCTTACGAGTGAAGCAGTTGTTCCAGCTAAAGCTGCAAATGAAATGAAATGAGGTATTTTGTTTTATTATTTAATTATTGATCATTAATTTAACTCGATTTATTAAATTTTTATTTATTTTCATCATTGAAATTTAATTACTGATTATTTTATTATTTTAATTACTGATTATTATTTTATTAGTAATTTTATTTAAGTATATTTGCTCGTCTTTCCAGGAGCTTTCCATAGGAATTCGGCGCTTCTAAATTTATAAAATTAAGCTCTGGTTATAGTATCCCAGATTGTTGTTATGAATTGCCAGGCATCTTTCCTTTCATATAAGTGATCGGTAGTGTATTATAAGTGTTGTCTTATAATTCTGATTTGCACTTTTAAAATCCTTTAGTTCAGCGCATACAGCAACATGATAGTCGTCATCCGTTGTCCAGAATAGCATAAAGTATAGGTGAGTCAACCAATTCTATAATGTCGAGTTGCTCCCGAAGACAATTGCGATAAATCAGAAACCTGAAAAGGGTAACTACGACAGCTGCGGGAAGAATATAAATGACAAAGGTGTTCTTGTTGAACACATTCCAGGCTTTTCCTGCAAAGGGCCAAAAGGGTTCTTAATTTCAAAAATTTCTTTTGAAACTTTGTTAGTGTAAATTTCAACGATTGAAAAGTGTCATTGACCTCAATGGTTTCTGGTTAACAGTAAATAACGCCGCCCCGCCCCCAAAAAATTACCCTCTTTCTCTTATTTCCGTGAATTGTGAAATGAAGTTGAAGAGCTACTATTGCGCCGCTGACTACCCACTAAGAGGCCCGGTGGCGCAGTGGCTAGCGTCTCGCGCAGCAGCACCGCAGGTCCGGGGTTCGATCCGCAGGCTGGGCAAGGTTGACTCAGCCTTTAATCCCTTCTCATCCCTTGAGGGGGTTGATAAAATGAGTACCAAGTTCGCTTGGAGACTAAACACAGGGGATCCTGCGACAAGCTGACCACTTGTCGGGGGCAGATGCTCATGCACGCCGGGGCCCACAGTCTTGAAAGCAGATTTCAGAGTACTGCCGGCTTTGGTTCGAGAGTTGCGCCGCTGAGTTTAGTTTAGTTTTGTATAGCACCCACTAAAAGGAAACTTTATCAATTAAATATCTAAAATAATGCACTGCCGCTTGTTAGACAATACTTGTAATAAATTAGCGTATTCGTTCGAATTTGCTTTGATGTAAGTGGTTATCATATACAACTAAGCAGTTAAATCTGCGTGGTCGAATGTCATAAAGGGCATAACCGAGAAGTCTAATAGTTTGTACATTTTGAAAGTCACGTTTAAGGTCATTAAGGAATCGAAGAAAGAAACACAAAGTGAAAGCAGACGTGCTATGCAGAAATTGCGTTCCGTCTGAAAATTCGACATCTTAAAATTAAATGTTTAACGCATAGCATATCTGTTATGTAAAATGTGTAACGCAAAGCGTGTGTTTATAACGTAAAACGTGTAACGCATAGCATATCCGGTTGAACCTAAATAACTTTGAAATTCTTTTTTTAGGATTTTAATACTTTGCCCTTTCTTTTTTGTCAATCATAGCTCTAACTAAATATGCATTATTCCTTTAAATATAAAAGAGGTTTTCTTACATCTAACGTCAGGCGTCTTAAATCATGACATGATCTCATAGGTATCACAAGCCCAAAGAAAGCTGGAGTATTCCACAAAAATTGACTAATATTCGAGAATATTTCACCATTGCAAAACATTTCAATCCCAAGTCTTTAACGATTGTTTGCCGTGAAAACTGGATTTTCCAGGTAAAAGAAGACAAGGTGCATACGGAAGTGTTATAACCTGATGCTATTAAAGCTAAAAATAAATAAATTTTTTTCCAGCTCTGTAGATGTCAATTATACTCTATCCCTATTATTTATGTAATCACTTCCGCCTGCATTAATATTTCGTAATAGAAAGGTATTCGTCAGCTTCGTAATAGCTAATGCTTCAATGCTTAGTTTAGGTCTTCTGACCTTTGTGTTGTGAAAAGTGATTGCTTAACCAAAAGCATTTTTAACATAATTTTGTCATTTAAAAATCCCGTGTATTTTAATAGCTTTATTGAAAAGATTGTGCAACTTACTAGACCTTGCGAAGAACTGTCTTTTTTCTTTATTGGCAGATGGAAGAAAAAAAGCCGTTTGGAATTGCGTGCAATGTGAAGGTTGGATTGTTGTGTAGATGTAGTCGACATGAAATGTTAACGCCATCTTGTGGCACAAATTTTATTTCAAAGAATATTAATCAAGGTTAACTAAGCCTTATGCCTGCCAGTTAACGCTTTCTATCTCTGTAAAATAATCTTTTGCTCAAATTACAAGCGTGCCATAATGGTAGGCTGAAAATTATATAAAGTTCGAGAAGAAATTTATAATCAACTAGTCATATCTTTCTGTAAACTTGCCAAGAACTTTTATCGTAATCGTGAAGCCACACAGCAGCCAATTGAAAATTTCGGATTAGAATGTGAATGACTGCATGAAGCTTCTAGGGATACTTTTGAGGGCGCTATTATAATTTGTACGGGACCTAACTACTTTAAATGTTCATGGCTTCGTGAATATAGGTAAGCCAAGCAACGTCAGCAGTCGCTGCCAAAACGCTGTCTCTAAAATTCAAGAACATTGCTCTTATATACATTAACTGATTTGCATTCTGGTCGGAGCCGACGAAAATAGGCGTGCTATTGATAATTTTCTTTTCATGTTCCTTGGCGAACCAGCTGGGAGTTTTCGTGGTTTTTCTCATATGTAGCGTGGATACAAGCCGGTTACCTTAAAAGGCCTCCATAAAGGTATTCCTCCCTATAAGGTGATAGCGTCTGAGTTCTTTTGCCTTTATCAGTTATCCCTCAAAAGTTAACTATTTGTTAGTGCGGGTGTGGTAATCTGTATGTACACTAAAACTTCAAGGGATCACCCCGTTGTTGAGACAGGGACATGGAGCCATTGTGATGTTCCCTTTTCAACTCTTATCTGGTCCTTTTTCATCTTTTCCTCCCTGGTGTTGTTCCTTTTCGAAGGTTTGGGCTCAAAGAGAAATGCTGTTACATCTCTTTGTTTCTAGCACAGAGTGAATGTGTTTGCCTGCATTGTGACTCGTAAGACTGGAAAGGAGGGTCCTGATAATTGAAGGGCTGGGTGTTGTCACCAACACACTGCTTTGGCCTCTGCTTCAGATCAAAACGGGAGGCACTTAGCTGTCCTTCCTAGTATCAATCGGCTATTTACTAGTTCTTAGAGTCAATGACTGCGTATAGACCTGGTTAGCCCTGGCGCAGGAATAAGTGTTCCCTTGTTGGACTCCGTGGTGGTTGGTGCCGCCGAGTCCGAATGTTTCATTTCTTTCAAATATGACTCAAAATATTTCACGAAGTTTCAATGATACTATTTCTTCTTCTGTACAAGCAAAAACAATTGTGAAGGGAAATTCTATATTAATAATAAATCACACTGCAAATCCAACAAATCCACCACTTTTCTAGTAGTAAGGAATTCTACTAGCGATCTTCAAAAAATTTCTTCGTTTTTTATTAACAGATACATTCAAGCCTGCGTTGGGGGACACAAAAAATATCAAACGGCTGCGCTTTGGAGCCGTTTTAATTCAAACCGTTTCTCCATCACAATCCATTACTCTAGCTGGATTAAAGAAATTAGTGCAAGTCGATATCAGTGTGTCAGCGTATAAAAAGCTAAATTTTGTCTTGGTGTGATCTCAGAGATCGACCTCCTTGGAGCTTTATTTTGAAGGTTCTGTAATCCTAGTTGCATCCGAAGTGAAACTTTTAGGGATGATGTTCAACCGAAAGCTTACCTGCCTTTCACATGTCCAGTAAGTGAATAAAAAGTGTCTTAGAACTCTTTCTTCTAAAAATCTTGGCGAATACTGTTTGGAATACAGAGCATGGATCGTTGTACCGCCTTTATAGGGCATTTATCTGCACTAGATTGGACTACAGCTGAGTCGTCTATCAATCCGCACCATCTTCTATATTCGTAAAATTAGATCCTATTCAAGACATCAGGCTCTGCGAATTTCTTCTAGAGCTTTTAGAACGTCCTCGGTACAGAGCTTGTATGTCTACTGCTTAAAATGATCGCTTCAATTGAGATGAGAGCACTTGTCTCTGTATCACTATTTTAATATAATGTCACAACTTGACTACCTAAACATCTGTATGCTCTTGATAGCTGTTATAATTTATTATTTTCAGCAAGGCTGTTTTGCATACTTCCGTCCAGCCACTGATAGAAAAACACTTCATGTCTGGTGTGAAAATCCAAGAAGTAAAGTATCTTGGTATCCCGCCTATTCAGCTTTTAAATGTTTTCAGCATCTTGATTTAAAAAAAAAAAAAAAAACTAATGAAATAATATATAGCCAACTTTTTGTTGAGCAAATACAGCAGCTACATTCCAATATATATCGATGATTAAAAAACAGCAAGACATGCAGAGGCATTATTTGTGATTGGAAACTATATGGAGGGCAAATGTCCGCATGAGGCTTCCTCTGTATTCACTGCTGAAGAAACTGCAATTAAATAATCTCGATGCGACATATTTGAATAGAATGTTCAGTGTGAACAGTCTCCGTGTGAAGCATTTTAGTAGTTCTGATGCAAGTCGTGATCATTTAATTGGAAAAGATGTTAATTTTAATTTATTTCAGTATTTAAAGAGACTAGCGTTTATTGTTAAATTTGATTTTAATTACTTTTATGTATTAAGATTTTAACCACTTTTATATTTGTGTATATCCTGTGCATTATACATTATAGCACAAAATAATACTCATCAGTTTCAATTTATTTTATTTTTAATTTTGATTTGTTTCAATTGTTTATCATAACATTAATAAACTATCATCTTCATATTACTTGAATTATTTCTAAAATTTTACGGTGTACCTTAACAAGAGCTAATATTGTTATCACGCGTTTGTTGTATATAACGATACAGATTTTGTACCAGGAAAATCCACCACCTTAAATCAATTAACCTAAGCATCTTTACATGTCTCCACGCTATTGTCTTTTGATATACTGCACTATCTATGAATTCTAATAAAATAAATATTTTCCATTTATCCGCTTTCCTTCTCACTTTGTTGCTTAATATTTAAACATGTCCAAATATTCCTTGCACGGGTATCTCTTTCCTTTTTAGCAGTTTAGAATTCGAAAATACTCGAAATACGAACCCAGTCTTTTTCAACTTGCCAATCACTGAAAAATCAAAACAACTCACTGCATATCGTGTGTAAATGCTTGAGAAAGTTAAATAAGATAATTTGTAAGCGAAAAATACTGTAAAATGAATAAAAGTTTACCAATATATTTACAAAATACGAATGGCCAAAAGAAAGAATTATTTGAATTGATATTATAAATGCGAAGATTCGAAAAGCAGTGGATGCCTGTAATTGAATTTATTTGTGCAGTTCCATGAAAATAACCTCACTTCAAAAGACAACATTCACTTCTTGATGTTTTAATTTGAAGCCAAGAAGCATACATTATCATTATCATGCTCAAACCATGATCTGTGTTTTTACAAATTTCGTTTAAAAGCATTTTCAATACTTTGGTTAGGCATTTCTTAGGATTAATCCCAAAGACATATTCTGCGATGCATATTATACGAGTTGAATACACAATTATTCTATACAGCTTGTTCATAACTCTATTGCTCATAACTCTGAGTTTCTCAAAATCGAGTGCGTGCTGAACTTTACACTCGGTTCTTCTGAAAAATGCTCTTTAGTAGATTCGCGTTTTTGGCATGGTTCCAATGATATGTCAGTACTTCTCATTGCGTATCTTCGTGTACTATTCCATCAGACTTTAGCAAGCTCTTTATACTTAAATCTCTTTAAGTACTCTCGCCTTTGAGCTTAAAACAATCACAACCAATTAGTTTTAAAATCCTCCACTAATTATCCTGTCCTGTATGAGGGCCGAGAAGCGCATGCTTTCAAGCTCATACCTGTTTGCTCTGGCTGAGATGATCAGGTCAAGGTTGAAACACTCCTCTACCGCACATGGTAATGAGCTGTTCGTTGGGTGCGCGCGCATCGCTCTGTAGCTCACATTCTTGGTGTCTTAACAGGTTAAGTACAAATAAAGATAAACAAAAAGAAAAACCGCTGTCTTCATTTTGAGGTATTGCGAGCGGTAGAAGTTCTTGTGCCATTTTTGAGAAATAAAACTAAAAAAAAAAAAAACTTGATTTTAAAGTATTCCCTACGCTTTGTGTGGGATGCTTAGCGTTAAAAAATTTGAAAAACTTTTAACAGGACAATCATGTTTCAAATTTTTATACTACGTTGCGTGTTTGAATCGATATTTTTTAATATCTATAACAACAAGCTTAAATAAGTAACTTATTTTGTTTATCTTTGTTGTAATGGTTTTCCATTTTGTATATAGTATGACGGAGTAAATGTTTTCTAACAGGTCTGCTAAATTATTTCTTCATCTTTGCATGCTTTCTCAAGATGGAAGCAGACAAGTGGATTAAAATCGTCAGCTTAAAAGAAAAGTGTCAACAATTTAAAAATGGGTTTTCACACGTAAATATATCTTCAGGCACCGATATGCATATTAGCAGACACTTGGAGACAAAATCAGTTTTCTTTAAAATTTAAGAAGAACCTGACTTTTTTCGTAAGACAGCAAATACGATTTTTGATTTTTTTTTTAACTTCCTTGTGCGAAGTAACGAAACTATTGTAATCGCGAAAAATTTCGGCTATCATATTTCAACGGAATTATCCCTTTTTACGTCTCTCTCGAATCCATTTCATAAAAATGTTTTTGTGTGACATCTCTACGTACGGACTTGTATGCTTTTGCGTGACATCTGTACGTACGGACAGAATAAAGTACTCTTTTTTCCCAAAATGGATTGTAAATTCAGAAGAGATTTTCTGTACTTACGTATGAATGTATGTAACTGGCATAACTCAAAAACAGGTAACCTCAGAACGTTGAGATTTTGTATATTGGCCTGCTATATTATGTAGTTGTGCACCTCCCTTTTTGGTTGCAATCGGCTGTGCCGAACGTATTAGTATATACCCGCTCTGTTGCCCGGCTCGATATTTTTATTCTTGTTTGTTAGTAAATTATGCATGTCTTGGTTTAAAATTGATAGAATTATGTTGTTCTTACGTTCCAGTTAAGGTTTTTATGCCATTAGTTAATTTTCATGCAATTCTTTTAGAATTGTCAACAATTTAAAAGTTTAAGTGATAAGTTAAGGCTAACGCGGCCGCCATTTGTTTACATAGTAGAATAGCGAATTAAATCATAGCGTAATGCGCATAATTTGAAACTGCTTTACAATTTATTACTCTCACCAGTGCATAATATATGCAAGGTATGACAGAAATGATGGTCATAACGTAAATGTGTAATAGAACATGGTAAAAGTAACAACTTTCATAACAGAATGTATGGTGAAATGTGAACGAGGAACCGCAAATAAGTACGAAGAACATGTGTAACGAAAAGTTATTTTAATCGCGCATATTTGCAAGAAATAATGTTTGATATTTATAAGAAGTGTTCAACTGAATGACCATCAGTTATTATTGTTATATAAGTGCTTCGTCCTAACGCACTACACGGAAGGAAGGGATGCCTTTTTGGAAGACTTTCTAAGGAAAACTGACTAGTATTAACACGTTACTCATGGGGAAAACCACGAAAACACCCATGCAGCCAGCCCGTTCACGGGATTCGAGCGTCGGACCGAACTACCAGTGTTCAGGGACTTTACCGCTCGTCTGCCTGGGTGGGCCAACAACCATCAGTTGCAATACATGCATCACAACGATAACGAAGTGATTAGGGTGCACTTAGAAAGATTATTGGCATGCCACGTACTTTTGCGGTAGAGAGGCTAATGCAGCCGACGATTTAATCTGCACAATTGTAAACTAGATCCATCGTCGTTTTGATATATGCATTGTAGTTCATTTGAACAGCTCTTGTAAATATTTCATTACATTATTTTGTATTATATTTTGTACATTATTTCTTGTAAATATCTGTGATTTAAACAACTTTTCGTTCTGCATATTCTTCGTACATCTCCGCTTTCACATATTATATACCAGCACACATTGTATTATTAAAATTGTTATTTTTGCCGTATCCTATCTATATTTCAAGTTGTGATCATCAGTTCTGTTACACCCTGTATTATACAGTTTAGTTCTAGGGTCTAAAATTATTCTATTTCCTTTACGTAATAACGAAACTTTTGGAGAAGTTTCAGAAGTTTTAATAATTTTTTTCTTAAAAATATTCCTATACGTTTAAACCATTTATTAACCATCAGAACTTTTTAAAAAAGAAAAACACTTTTAAAGATTTCTACAGACATGAAACACGTGTGCATTTTTTAAATGAAGTGACACATGTGCATTTTTAAATGACGATTAATTAATCGAAACATTCATTGAGAGTTTTTTTTCCCCTTCCAAATGCATTTCTATTGATGAATCAATTTCATTTACTTGCGCTAGAACATTCATTCAGTAAGTACAGTGCTTAAAGCTTTTAGATGATTAAAGTGCTACCGATGGTGACAGTTTAAAACGTTGACTGCGACGATGTAAGTGAAGTGAGAGAGAGGAATTGAATCATCTCCCTAAAAATATCCTGACACACGTCTAAATGAGTACATTACTTTGATGGTGATCAAAATCGAGAAGATGTAGTATCTGTTGGAAGAAAAACACGCCAAAATAAAATTTCAAAGTATGCAAAAATGTAACCTAGGTTTGGTTAGTAGGTTACTTGAATACGGCAAAGTTATGAGGACTATTAGCCTAAGGAAGGGATGTCTTCGTGGAGTGTATTCACGGTATAAATCGGGCAAACCACCAAAATCAGAAAAGCAGCCAACCCGTTATGCTTGTATTCGCACCCAAATCAGATTGAATTACTAGTATTCAACGGTCTTAAGCACTGATGGATCATACAATCTTGCGTAGATTTTCTTGAGTATTTGGCTACATGGGCTAATTTTAATTTTCTGTCGTGTTGTTGTGACTTAGCTCACGTGTCTGACAGGAACATCAGAAGAAGCCCGAACAAACAAACCCACAGGCATTCTTCTTTATATATATACATTTAAGCGGATAGCAGTGAACATATTTTTATTAATTTGTGAAAGTATGCTCCTAATTCGTTCTCAAAAGAATGATAATAACGCAACTCCACATCAGATTTCTGTATCTATGCTATATCAAATTGCGTTTCTTTAAAATATCATTCTTGCTTCATCAAGAACTAACATGCGTGTCTTGTAATTTCAATTTTCATAAATACTCCAAAAATAGAATAGGTGTAGAATCAAGAAATATTTCAGTGTTGAAATTTTGTCTGATTTATAAATTGTAAAAATACATGAGTTTCATCAGACATTTTTATGACTTTCTGTTATTGAGTTTATGAATAACATGGTGAGCTGAGGAATTTAAAAAACTGCTATAATGCGAAAATAATTTGCTTTATCAAATAAATTCTACTTCATTCCTAAATTTAATTTTCTTCTTCTGTTCTTTTTTTCACTCACTGTCGGCCGGGAGGTAAGACTGCTGAACATTGATAGTTCAACCAGGGTTCGAATCCTGGCGAACGTACTGGCTGTATGGAAGTTTTCATAGTTTCTCTCGTGTGCAATGTGAATACAAGCTAGTTTCTGCTTAAAAAGTTCTTTTTGAAGGCAAATTCTTAGGCAGATAGTACTCTTGTGTTTGCTTTATTTCAATCTCATGTTTTACTTTTTTCTTCTTTTTATTCATTCTTAATGAAAATTTTCTTGCTAATTATTCCTTTCTACTAGAATATTTTATTCAGTTTGTGAGACTCTCTGTAACCGCTGTATGTAACCGCTGAAATACGTGTAGAAACCACATAGGAAAAGGGTAAAAAGAACCCTTTTTTAACTCTTTTAAAATTCACAATGTGTCGACTTGGCGCTAAAACACTACGTCTCACTCGGACAGTAACTCAAATAGCAAGAACTAAACTAAAAATTCGAAGATAGTAACAAGTAGTAGAATTTCTGTGCAGGGCTCAGGTTTCCTAAAACCGCGTCAGATATCTAGTGACAACAAAGTAATAGCCGCTACTCCATGTTAACCAGCAATAAATGCAAAACAGAAGCTCACTCTACAAAAAGTGCAGTGTTCGCCCAAACTCTCTAACTTCCCTTCTAGAACTCGGTGTTTAAACTTTTTCTCTTCAAGGGAGAATTTGCATTATGTCACGCACGCTATCAAAGTTAAATATTCTGGCATTGACAATTAGGGGAAATGAAGTCTTATATGAAAGTAAGCATAAAATTAAATTTTACGCGTTAGTTAAAATAAATATAAATCCCTATAAGTTACTTGTTTTGTTTATTCATTCTTCTTCCTGTGTTTAATTTTGTTTACACGTTCTTTTGTGTTTATGATCTCCCTGAAATTATTCTTTATTGGTTTATGCTCTTTTAGCCAGCTGTTTTACAGTAGATTTCTTCTTTCCATTCATTTAAAGAAAATTGCAGTCGAAAAGTGAAAGAAAAAGTGCTGTTTTTCTTCTTGATCTCTGCTCCTTTATCAAACGAAATGTATGCGGGAAATTTTACTACAGAATAATAGTAACTCCTCAGCATTTATTTACTCGCACATTCTGTTTGAAGTCTGTCGACATAATCCACCGCCTTGCGTTCGTCAACCACACTTACGAATGCGTTACAATAAACCGCGTACATGCCAAAGTGTGTGTAACTCAGATGCCATGGGTCCCCTTTTTCTAATAGACTACGTGAGGAAATCCACGTATTTTTTCTTTTCTTTCTCTCTCTCTCTCTTTTTTTTTTTTTTTTTTTTTTTCTGCTGTTGTTGCAGGATTACTTTCCTCCGGCATATTGTATCTACGTGTTACTCATGGAAAGGGTGTCTCCTCAGTATAGATGAAAACATTAACCCACATAGTCCTGTTACATTCATTCTATCCAACTGAATCTGATGGTTGTACTTTTTAATAGCGAGAATGTTAGTACGTGTTTTTTATTAGAATCTTTCAGCAGCCATGTAATTTGAGATTGATCAGCTTGAAAGCAGGTAAACTTTCATAAAATAATTCTATTTGGCCTGTCTTGAGTTGCTGATAATTATATATAT
>KK118980.1:82747-93836 GCA_000611955.2 Stegodyphus mimosarum
AGAGGTAGTTATTTCATACCATTAATCTGAAACAGCTGTCCAAACCCTAGGGAGGTTGTAGGTCGACGTTTGAACAACCACCCGCTTTTTAAAACTCCAAAGGCGCAAAAATACATTGATGATAGATAAGGAGATTTAGTAGACATGCGAGTGAAGGCTACGGCCTTGATACCCGTTTCTTGGTTCCATTTTTTTCCAGGAAAATAACAGTAGATTTTGACGTGTCGCTGCTTTTTTTTATCTTGATACAGTTCAAATGATTGATCACACTGTGTGTAAAGAGAAGATATTTTGTATTTGAAAATTGGGTATAAAATATGTTTTTGATAATATGGGGATTTGATCTTGACAGTTTTCTCCACGCTTTTTATTTTTAATTTGCCGTTATATAAAAAACCAGCAACAATCATATAAGGTATTTCTCCCGCTTTCTTAGCATGCCTTCGTGGTGTAATGGTCAAGCCCACTGGGCGCGTATTCGAGAGGTACGAGGTTCAAGTCTCGGCGAGGGTATTGCTCATTTCTTCAACTTCCTGACATCGAAAATAACCTAATGTCTCTACAATCATAAATTCTTTTGAAAAACTTTCATTAGATACTTTGAACCCTGTTCTAAGACCTTTTTTCTTTCGCTTTGACAATAATAAATGATCTCTTTTATTGCGGTCATTTAAATGTATCGAAGATTCATCTATTGTGACAATATTTTTCCATTTTTGCCTGAATAATTGTTTCTCGTAGAGGATTCTGCAGCGCGTTCTGCTTTCGGCGATGTGTCATGGAAAAAGACGATGCACATTATGTTTTTTCGCCTTTTTAAGATTCAAATCAGCATTAATCATTTTGGGTACTTACGTACTATGACGACTACCTTGGCGACATTTGGAGATAAAAATCTTCATTGACATTTTTTAGTTTATGTTTATAAATAAAATAAAAGAACTTCATCAAAGCAAATTAATTTAAATTCTTTTAAAAATGGAAGCCCCAATTATAAAAGAACAAAAACTTAAAATACTAAAATCCCGAATATATATATATATGTATACATATAAAAAAATGATATACCAAATACGAATAGAAAAAATTAATCTTTTTTATTTTTACTACTATAAATGATAATTAACAATTATTAAACTTACTTCTGAATAAGCTTCAGTGAAAGTTACATAAATAAATTATATTTTTGATACATAATATGCGTACAAATTTTTAAAAAATTGAGAGGCATTTAGTGTTAACTTTAAATAACAGATGGCAGCACAATATAGTTAACTTATTTAAAACTGGTAATACTCTTTATTTCAGCGCCCTCTATAACCTATATTAGGGTTAACCTTTTTTTATAGCCGCCCAACCGGTATAGTGGTTAGCGTCGCCGACTGCCATGCCGAAGGGCTCAGGTTCAAATCCCGCTTATAACCAATGTTAGGCTCAACCTGTATAACATACAAAGGTCGCCAGATTTGGCGAGATATCTAGGTAGTCGTCATAATACGTAAGTACTTCATTTTGTTTACAATTGACACTCAGCATTTTAATGATTTTTCAACTGTGCTTTGACTTAATGGAGTTTCTTTTAGCATTAGAGATGTTACTTTTGCAATATTAGAAATATTACTTTTTTATCTTGGATACGTATTTGGAACAATTTTTCCACTTGAAGCTAATTATTATTATTTTTGTTGTTGTTGATAATATTTATCGTAGCTTTAGCTATCGAAAATCCATGGCTTTCACAACATTTTTTAATAACTAGATAAGAATAGTTTTTTTCAGAAAGAGCACAAACATAGTCTTCCATCCATTGCATCTTTAAAAGCATATTTTGCATGGAAACAAATCTGTCAAGTAGCAGATGATAATTTATACGTTAAAAGATATAGCTGCAGTTAAAAAAAATTCCAAGCTAAAAATTTTTTTTTTTTTAAGTCCAAAGCGGTTTTGTACCTGAAGGGACTATTGTTTTCATTTTGACATTTTGCATTGATTCACTATAAATGTCCGATTCGCTTTTCAAATTATTGCCACCAAACATTATCACCCTGTATTATATTTAAAGAAATTAAATAATGAAGCATGTGCATAAATATACGTTTCTCGCATTGTGATAAAGCAACGGTACCTAGAGACATCCAGTTTTGAATAACGTACGTTTCCACCCAAATATGGGCATCTGGAAGCCCAAATTTGGAATTTCTTTCATTATCTATTTCATATTTTGTAAAATGTTAACGAAATTTTGATTAACAAACTCAAGGATTTCAAAGCGAGCAATGTCAACGTTGTACAGAAAAAACATTTTTATCTCCAGGGCGTGAGACTGTGTATCGGAAATTCTAAAGATGTGCTCAATTTAAAATTAGTTTGCGATATTGCTGTTGAACTGAATTTTATGGTTTAAGTGCGAAGAACATGATATTCAATAAAAAAACGTAACACACAAAACGTTAAAAAAACGCCCGGTTGGACGTAATTTAAAATCTGAAACATTTCAGATTTTATTTTAGTTATTCATTTTTTTTAAATAGCAAAGTAAAATTCTCTAAAAAATGTGCGAACAGCCTCTGCATGTGCTCACCTAGTATAATGGATAGCACATTTTTCTTGAACATGGAAGTAGCAATCTCTCTGTTTCCTACCTCCATGGTCTTACAAGCCTAAGATTTTAAGTTCAAGGTCCAGACAGTGTCACAGTTTGGGCAGGCTATGATACGTCACTTGAGGTTATTCTTTTTTGTAAGTAGTTAGTATTAAAAATGATAACAATAATTCATTACTGAACTGGGATTAATTCATTGAATCAATCGATTTTCCTCTCCAGTCGTAGGCGCAAGTGGGATTAAAGAATTAAATTCTGCTGCATGCTATTGTTAAAGACTACGATTCTTTCTTGTTTACCAGAAAACTTCGTATCATCAATAAATTTAGCTTTTCATATTCTCAGTAGTTTTCAAAAAACAGTTTTTTGTGAGAGCAGAAACGTTGGAACCGTATCTGATTCATTTGCAAGTCAGCAGAAACGTATTTGATTCATTTCCAAGAAACTTATCAGCGATGTCTACGACACTTCATTGCGGTATTTTTGTGAGTGTATTTGACCATAAACATGAGTGTCTTTCCTCTTTCTTGGAAAAAGCCGCACTAATTCTGACTCTCGAATCGATGGTTTTAAGGTGGATGTAAGAATGTAAAGATGAAACTGATAGAGTGCCTTTTAAGAAACGTGACAAAAAAGCGAAGTCAGTGCTTAAAATGACGTAATCGCAATGGAAAGATAAAACATTAATAGCAGTTATTTTGAACACTCAGGTTTATATCTCTATCGTAAATATTTGTTAGATGAAGAAGGGCTCAGTAACATAATAATTGCTTTGAAATTAAGACGTTTTATATTATTGATGAGATATAAGTAAGGATTTGGCAGAGTAATGAATATCGTTATCATCAACTGATCAAATCAATGATCAATTATAAATAATGATTTTAAAATCCAATATTAAAATACACAAATGTAAAAAAAAGTCAAATTTAAGCGAGAAAATTAAATTTTCACATTCTGAATTATAAAATGAGAGTTTTCGATGTTTCTGATCAAGTTTTCATGAAAATCGGTTTGTTTAAGCTTTTCATGTTCAAAAACTTATATACATTGAATGTCCGTTTGAAAGCTGCCAACCAGACAAGCATCTAATTTGACCATTCAAATGAACTGCAGTTTTTGTTAATTTCTGAAAATTTCATTAAAGTCTGCTTAAGACTTCTATAACTGAAAAAAACTGACACATAAATGCTGAAATTTCTTCACTAAAAACCGAGTTTTTCTAAGATTTTGCACTGAAATGGGAAAAAAATGGATTAGTTGACCTTTATTTGTATATCAGCTTCATACAGCAACCAATAATAAATAAATTTATCATTATTAACAGATAAATTGAATTTAATGAAATTATTTGATTGACAATTTATATCTGTTGTATCTGAGACCATGCTACAATATAAGTGTAATATTATGCTGTATTATAGTTGTTAAGGTTTTTTAAAAAGTAACAAATCTCAATTATATAAAATTTCGTGATCATTGTTAACCGTTATCGTGATTATTGTGCGTGATTAAGAAATGCAGTAAGTATTCCGGGCTAATTAGCTACATTGCATAACAGAGTGCTAGATTTTTTTACTGTCAGTTAATCGATTACGTTTGCAGAGCTTTACTATTTCCTTTCTGTGGATTACTTTCTTTCTATATATATACATATATATGTATACAGGGTGTTTCAGCAAATCGGTTACTAACTTTCCGGAGAGACAGAGTTACACCTAGACGATGGATATAAAAATACACAGCAGTGCATGTCCGAAACCCTTTCCTGGCGCGGTAATGACGACACAAAACACGAGAAAGAAAAGGCACGAACAGGTTGAGAATATATATCCTTTGTCAGAAAAGTTCCAGGAGAATTTTTTTTATTTCTGAGTGTCAGTACTAAAAAGGAACAAATTCTGTTTTTATGTTACCTGGTATGTATTCTTACTTGACATTACCTTGGCCACGTTTCCATGCAAACTTACTAGGTGGCAGGGCTGTGTTTAGCAACACAGTGTTCGAATTGTTGTTGCAGTCGTTAAGGTGACGCAATGGATGTCGATTGTGAGCAAAGAGTGAACAGTAAGTTCTGCGTTAAGCTCGGGAAAACCCCTAGTGAAAAGTGGAACATGATTAGGCAAGCATGTGCAGGCGGGGCACTTTCAAGAAGTCTTGTTTTCGAGTGTTACAAAAGGTTTCGCGAAGAGAGAGATTCAGTGCAAGACGATCACAGAGCTGGCCACCCGTCTATAGCACATACCGACGCAAACGTGGAGCGTGTGATAAGGCAGTTGTTGCAAGAAGACCGTCGTGTAACTGTACTTATATGATATCAGAAGAACTGACTTTGAATTGTGATGTGTGTTATAAGATTTTGCGCGAAGATTTAGGGAAACAGAAACTTAGTGCAAAAATCGTTCCTCACTCACTACCAGATGAGCAGAAAGAGGAAAGACGAATTTCCGCTAAACTATTGGATAGAGCCAGACCTGATCCCACATTTGTGATTTTCTTCTTGTTTCCTTGAGATAAAAGGTGAGTGATTAGCTTCATCAAGATGATGGCAGACATCGAACGGGCTGTGACAAATGACCTTGCAAGCATTGATGTTGAAGATTTCCCCGCTTGCTTCCAAGATCTCCAGAAACGGCGGCAGTTGTGTATAGATAGCCAAGGGGACTACTTTGATAGCGCTAGGACCATTACTTGGGAAATGTAATTTTCTATTTTTTACGACCTGAACTTTGTTCTGAAACTTTCCTGACAAAGGTTCTATGTTTATTATGCTTAGTGAAGCGCAAACTATTAAATAAAAACAAACACATACGAACAATGAGGGGTTCATCAAAGAAGGTGTTCGAAACATATCTTCAACATGGGATCGGCAGGGGTGGTCTGGTGCTTTGGCCAGCAAGATCGTCAAACCTCGCTTGCATTGGCTACCTGCTGTGGGGGTATGTCAAGACAGTGGTATACGAAACCCACTTTATAAGTGCTGAGAAACTTGTTGTACGCATCTTGGCAGCTGCTGGAAAGGTCCGGGACATGCCCGGTATTTTCCAGAATATCAGATCTTCCATTTGCCGGAGATGTCAGACCTCCATCAGGGTACGGAGTCGTAATTTAGAACACCTTTTTTTGATTATTTAGAACATCTTATTCTATTTTTGTTCTTATTTTTTGAGTTCTGCTGTAGCATAATAAGCATGTTTCCCCATCTTGTCCATGTTCTTCCTTTCTTGTGTTTTCCGTTGTCACTACCGCGACAAGAAAGCGTTTCTGACCATGCATTGCTATGTGTTTTTCCATCGCCTAGGTGTACGCTATCTCTCCTGAAAGTTTGTAACAGATTTGCTGAAACACCTTGTAGAGTCATTAGGATTTTTTTGGAAGCATAAGAATGAAAAATGAGAACACCTTCGCCGGGAATCGAACCACGGACCTCTCGATTACGCATCCAGCGTGCTGACCACTACACTACGAAGGCATGCGAAGAAGGTGGGAGAAATATCTTATATACTCCCCCTTTTAAAGGGTGACTGGGGATTTGGTCCCCAATCGCCAAATCATGGTGGTGGAGAATCATCATCCACCACCTTTTTAAATTCTGGCGAAAGTTGTAGTGTCATTAGGATTTTTTTTTGGAAGCATAAAAATGAAAAATGAGAACGCCTTCGAACCACAGACCTCTCAGTTATGCGTCGAGCGTGCTGACCACTACACTACGAAGGCATGCCAAGAAAGTGGGAGAAATACCTTATAACCTTATACATGTAGTATACTGTATATATGTGTGTGTTAGTCGAAAAATAGAAAACGATGTTCTCTGCCTCACTAAAAGTGATTATATAATCCAAAGATAAAAACCAATAAAATCACCAAAAGTGGTTATATAATGGAAAGACGAGCAAATTAATCCATTGAAAGATGTTTCTTGTGTATATGCCATTTTTAATGTTAATTTCCTAACTATGTTTTAAAAATATCATAGGAAAACTTTGACTGGGGAAATAACAATAGTTGAAAACTCTTTGTGTTTCATCAAGCACTTCAGAAGGTGGAAAAGTACACATGTCACTTCTGAATGTCTGTGGGCCGGCAAAAGCGACTCTAATGAGTTGATGTGAAGCAGGTTAAGTGTCTGGAGAAAAAGAAAGATTATGAAAATAAGAAAAAAACAATGAATTAATGAAAGGAAAAGAAATGAACTTTCCGCCTCTCAAAAGGTCTCCAGTTTCCTTTGGATGCAGGGGACCAGAAGTAATGACACACATTAACAACCTGTCAGCAGCAGACAAAAAGCTGATTCTTTCAGATCTAACGCGGGTAGGAACTGAAATACGATAAAAAACTAGCACCAGTAATTAAATAAGTAAAGCACTATTCCAGCTGTCTTTAAAGGGTTATTAGCCTTTTTAAAGTTTGAACATTTCCTGAAACTCAAAAAAGAAAAAAAGAGAGAGAGACTTTAGTGTTGCTTGTTTTTTGGTATGTTTCTTGAAAAACGTTATTCATAATTTCCAGTATGTCTTTCATCAGCAGAAATGTGTAAAGCTTCAAACAAATTACTGTGGATTAAATCTGAAGTCTTTCAAGCACAAAGTGGTATGGGATAATCACAAGTGCTGATTCACATACAGAATAACTAAAGCATGGCTTGTCTCTTGTATCTGGATGTTTGTGAGTTCTCGGAATACCTATAGAAAAACGCTGCTGAATAACAGCTCTTTGGTGTGGCCTTTTGCACCTATTATTTACATTTCAAATGTGAGCATAAAATGTGGAGATAAAGTGAATTTAAAATATTGCTGCTATTTGTGTATTTCGACAGGATGCTGAAATAACGTTATGCGTTAGAGTAACTGGATTCAAAAAATAAATCATTCTGTACAAAAAAAATCGTATTATTATACACGATGAAAGGTGGCTATGACCTTTATTTCTGTAAATAGTTGCCTTACACATTCCAGAGTTTCTCTAAATATTGCAGAAAATCATCACGGGAACCGTTTCAGCACTGGATTTTGTTAGTAAAAAATCTTAACTTACTATATGATTTCTGTAGTATAAGCCGTTCTATAAATTTACGCGTTAGATTCGTGTAGTTATTAGTAACTAGTAATTTCCTGGAGTCAGACATGAAGTTAATAATGCACTATGCATATATGTTTTCGCCAAGAGTGCCATGTTTTCACCAATAATCGCCAAGAAAGCAACACGTGTTTTGCAATTTTTCAGCAAAATTTAGTGAAAGCCTGGTTGAAATTGCTCAATAATAGGCGCTGCAAAGTCATCTAAGTAAGTAAGTTAGGTAACAAATATCTCTTCTATTTCTACTTCCTTCTACGAAGTAAAAAGGAAGTATTGTAATCGCGAAAAATTTCAGGTATCATATTTCAACGAAAATACCGATTTTGACAGCTATCGAATGCAATTTAACGATGTTTTTGCATTACATCTGTACGTAAGAACAGAATAAAGGCCTCTTTTTCCCCCCAAAAAAGATTATAAAACTGATTTAAAACGGATTCTGAAGAGATTTTTCCGTGGCGTCTGTGCGTACGTACGTACGTATGTATGTATGTGTCTATTTCTCAGAACTTAAAAGCAAGTAGCCTCAAAACTTTGAACTTTTTTTATACAGGACAGTTATAACATGTAGATGTGCACCTCCGGTTGCAATCGGCCGCACCAAAGGTATATAAAATATATGTATATAGATACCCACTTTGTTACTCGGCTCAGTGAGCTCAGTTTCTTTAGTCTTGTATGTTTGTAAATTGTGCATTTTTTGCTTTAAAAATGGTTGAATTATATTGTTCTTATCGTCCGGTTAAGGTTTTTATGCTCTAAGTTAACCTGCATGTTATACTTTTCAAATTATAACATTTTAAAAGTTGTTTGAAGTGCAGCTAAGCCTAATTTTTTTGTGATAGCAGCCATATTTGTTTACATTTGAAACTTAGCCAAATAGTGGATTTGTTGCCAATGTAGAAAAATTAGCTTCGCAATAACAAAGTAACGTCTTCTTTTATTATTGCGAATTAAATTATGCTTAATCCATTCTGGAATTATCATTTAAGTAACTAAATTATCTCATATATTGACTCAACATAAAGTCCACAAGAAATTAAGTCAGTTTCTATGCCTTCGGTGTCTTTTTGCCGAATGAGACTAAAACTAAACTTTCAGTTTTGTGCACCGAAAAATCTGCTTTCTTGCCAGCTGGCGGAATTGCTTGTTTTTGCGTGGAAACTCTAATTTTAATTGTAAAATTAATCTTTAAATTGTTGTAACTGTATTTATGTTTTATATTTTTCAATTTTTGATAAAGATATTTTGAGGTTTCATGTATTTTTGCCCTGTCGCATAGTAAAAGCAGAATTAATTGAATGAGAAATATATCTCTAATGAAATTCGAGAAAATAAGTTTAAATGAAATGCGGGGAAAATGCAAATAATTTGATATTCCGTACAAGGAAGTCATGTTGCGTACACATCAGATTTTTTTATATAAAATTAAGGAACATTTTGTACCAATTTATTAAAGCATGTTAGTGGGTGTTTCAGTATTTGCACATTCTCCCATATACTAAATGCTAGATAACTCTGGGAACAATTTGTAACAACAATTTCTGTTGAGTTCGTTTTTTGAGCTGTTTTAGAGTTAAATAGGCATGTTGATTTTAAAATAAGTCCATAGTCACAGAGATGAATATGTTTAAAGCAGTAGATACATCATCGAGAGCGTTTGGAGTTGCCTCTAAGAAACGTAGACTTGATACTGTGCTTATAGCCTATGAATTCCATAAAAGTTTTGGTTTAAGGCTATAAGGTAGTTCTCCCGCCTTCTTGGCATGCCTTCGTGGTGTAGTGGTCAGCACGCTCGGTGCGTATTCGAGGGGTCCGTGGTTCGAGTCCCGGCGAGGGCATTGCTCATTTCTTCAGCTTCTGCTTCATAAATACCTAATGTCTCTACAGTGGGGCCCGAACAAAAAGGTGGTGGATGATGATTCTCCACCACTAGGATTTGGCTACTGGGTCCCCCAATCCCCAGTTGCCCTTTAAAAGGGGGAGTATATAAGGTATGTCTCCCGCCTTCTTGGTGCAGTAGTCAGCACGCTCGGCGCGTATTCAAGAGGTCCGTGGTTCGAGTCCCGGCGAAGGCATTGTTCATTTTTTACGTCTTGTGCTTCGAAATAATCCTAATGTCTCGACAAGGCAAGAAGAATGCCGGTATACAACATCTGAGGAGGGAGGGAGCTGTCGCGTTTTAGTTCAGGTTGATCATACCATCTTCGACCTTGTATTAATGGAAGTGACAACATTGTTTGCTTCCATGTATCGTAAAAAAGAAATCTCATTTCGAGCAGGCAGATTACAGTTCCGCATGATACGTGATGTAAGCGGCACTCTATACGTATACAGTTTTCCCCTAAACTGATTTATTAAAAAAGTCATTTAGACTGGTACTGAAATTAAAATGAGAGAGTACCGATTTAAATTGCGTAATTGGGAGCATGATATACAATTCATAAAGTTAAATCAATAAAATTCCATAATGAATATTTTTGTGAGAAAAGGACACTAAAAAGCGAATTGTAGCGCAATTAAACGGCACGCCATGTAAACGAAATTGGTTTATTTTTTCTTCTTTTAACATATAATTTAAAATGGTTTGAAAAATATTCATTTAGCTGGGAAAATTGCGAACTCATGGAAAACCATTTAGAAAGCTGGGAAAATGTAATTTTCGTCATATGGATATGGTAGATTAACGTTTATCAATACATGATAATAAGTGCATTTTTATTCTCGTAATGCATCATAAAGACAACACAAATGTGATACTTTTTACTTTACACAATCTGCACTGTTCAACATTTAAATTCAGAGAACAACAATAGAGAAAGACCTATTATCCTCTGCTAGACGTCATAAAGGCGATACTTTTTATTTTGCACAGTATACATTATTGAATATTTAGAAGAGAATATTCAGAGAAGAGCAATACGGAAGGATGATGGATCTAATAATATCTATGCTGGACATCACAAAGGTGATACTTTTTATTTTTCACAATCTGCATTGTTCAATATATAAGTTCATAGAAAAGCAGCATAGAAAAATGATTATTTAAGTATCTAATACCTCTGCTTCCTCAAATGGTATTCTGAAATATAATTTTAAATTTATATCGGCATGCATCCGTATCGTATGATCTTCAATACGATACCATTTACAGGAACTTCCATTATACTGTTTTGCATTTAAAACTTTTTCGATGTTTCATACAAATTTCTTACTCCTGAATCTCAGTATGGTGTTTAATTTTCCACTATTACTGAAAAAAATTAGGTAACGAAGGAGCTGAATTTATGTGTGGCTTCGAATCAATACAATTTTCAACTGCAGATTTATCAAACAGTTTAAGAAGATCCAGTTTGGTATGAAGATGTTGAAAATAAATATTTTATCCATTAAGATCTCCTGTGGCGTATT
>KK118980.1:93852-132576 GCA_000611955.2 Stegodyphus mimosarum
AGCAGGAATATTTACACGGAGACAATTTGTAACAAACAACATTATTTCCTAAATTCTAATTCAAACCTGTCAGTAATACTACGATCTTTAGATCAACGCATAGATTTCATTTATTGTGTCCTTCGTGTATGTTTTCAAGTAATGCTCGAATTTGCCATTTGTCTCTTTCACGTTTAGAACATAAGCTGTAACACTAGTTAGAAATTCTTTCATATTAAAAAGTAAAACTGCCTTTAAAAGGTATCCGACTACTTTCGACGCCCAAATTTTGGAAAATAATACGAATAAATATATTTATTGATATTATTTAGCGGAATACAACTTAAAATTAAAATGATAGAAACATGTGATAAACGTGTAGAGATATATATTTATTTTCACTAACCAGTTAAGTTTATGCTTTCTTTCCTATAAGCCTTCATTCCCCTTATTGTCAATGTCAGAATATTTAAATTTGGTAGCGCGCATGAAGGAATGCAAATTCTACCATTATGATTAAAGGCTTAACTACTGAGCCCTAGAAGGGGGGGAAAAAGTGGGCAAGCACTGTACCTTTGTAGCGTGAGCTTCTGTTTCTGCATTTATTACTGGTTAAAATGGCGTAACTGCTTTTACTTTGCTGCCATGAGACTTCGACGCGGTTTTAGGTAACAGAATTATCTGAGCCCTGCGGAACAGTTTGCTGTTGTGTTAGTATCTATGAATTTTAAGTTTAATTCTTGTTAGTTGAGTTACCGCCCGAGCGAGGCATAGTCTGTAAGCGTCAAGTTGACGCATTGTGAATTTTAAATACTTAAATAAAGGGTTCTTTTAACCTTTCTGCTGTCTGACTCCTGCTCCTACTTCAGCTGTCATTCTGAAAATTAAGTGACTAGACATTACAAACGTATATCAAAGTAAAATTCTTTATTTTTTCTTACATTTTGGGTTAAAAAAATGTGTTAAATTTTTGGATTACTAGATATGTTCCCACAAAAATATTTAAAAATATTCTACTTTAATATTTGTCACTTATATTTATTAAGGTTTAAGAAATTAAATGGACTAAAATCTAAATGATAAATTAAAATGTTAAATAAACCTGTTTGAGTATATGCACTAGCTATTTTGCGAGAAATTTCTCTCTTTTCATTAACAAAATTAACTGAAAAAAATTTGAGATATGTACATAAACCTAAACTTTTAGACCATTTAATTCACAATATTTCATAGAATGTACGTGGAAAGTTTCATAAAATTACTATAGTAATATTTTGTGTTAAAATTTGTTTCATAATAGAAAAGTTGAAAATAATCAAGTTTTTCGAAAAATAGCTTTATTTTAATGCAAACACAAACAGAAAAGAAAAAAAAATGTTGCTAAGTATGAAAATTATATTGCAGAACTTCTTTGCCAATCCCGAGCAGAGAAATAGAAAGTTTCAAAATCATCTTTTGAACATCGTCAAAAATATTCAAATGAAAAATTCTCATTTTAAAGTTTTTTGAGTAGTCTGTGTACCTTTAGATATTAACTTCCGGGTTTTAAAACAGAAATACCGGTTCACGAATAGAACAACAACAACCATCATTCTACTTCTAACGACCGAAGAGACAAAGTAATAGTAGTTTTGGGAGCTTTAATGTATAAGCTTTAAAATAAAGAAATAATATTTTTTTGAAAAATTTCCTCAAAATTAGCGATTGGAACGTAGTGGGATAGATACCTGTATGTTGCTTGAATCGATAAAAAGGTTCCAGTTTTTCACGTTATGTTCATAGTTTAAAAGCCAGTCATCAGTCCTTGAACATCGTGACAATAACAGCTTCGCTTATAGTTACTATAACTTTGTTCTTTTACTTTACATTGGTTATGTATTTTATGAAGGTTATGTAACTGCAACTATAAAGGGTCTTGTGTGTTACCATTATTTATTAAATATCATGGTCTTCACACTTAAACTACAAAATTCAGCTGAACATCAATATCGCAAAATAATTTTAAAATTTTAAAATGAGCATAACTTTCGATACGCAATTACGCGCGCTGCAGATTTAAAAAAAAAAGTACAGGGTTGCCATTGCTCGCTTTGAAATCATTGGGTTTGTCAATCAAAAGTTCGTTAAAGTTTTACAAAATATGAAATAGATAATAAAACAAATTCCAAATTTGGGCTTCCAATTGCCCATATTTGGGTGGAAACGTACGTTATTCAAAATTGGGTGGCTCTAGGTACCGTTGTTTTAACACAGTGATAGAAACATACATACAGTTATGCAGATTCTTTATTATTTAATTTCTTTAAATATAATACTGGACTCTAATATTTGGTGGCAACAATTTGAAAAAAGAAGCGACATTTATAGTGAACCAACGCAAAATACCAAAACGAAATTTTAATAGCCCTTCTGGGCTAACGCCCTTTGGGGTAAAATGGAGGGATAGTACTTTGAAGCCTTCTTTCGCTGTAAATGAGGTTTAAGAATACTCATTAGTTTTATAGGGAGTATTTTGCTCTAGAATAAATAGTATTATAATTAATTAGTATTATTCTGATTAATGTGCATGAATGATTATGATTACTGACGAGAACTGAAGAAATGAGACTATAATTCCTATGATCTGCTCAGCTGTGTTTGTGTTATTTTATTTTTGATATTTTGTAAGCTATAAATTCCTTTTAAAATATTGGCACTTTTAATGTATGCTACTTTTAAAGTCCAGCTACTACGTAAAATTAATATTAGAGTAATTCTATATAGTTTCTTAAAAGCAACGTAACGATTTTCGTGACGAAAACTTAAGCTACTGAAAGCTTTCTTATATGTATATTAAAAACTTTGAAAAAATAACAAGAAATGTGGCAATAAAACTAACCCCAACATATTCAGTGGTTTGTTTATCCTTGCTTTTAATTTGCTTGATCATGTTTTACAATTTTAAAGGCAAAGTTTTGTTTATTATACTATATTTTTATAGGCACTAGATCTATGTTCGTAAGTTTGTGTTCACATTCGCAAAGACTATTCGTGGAATTATTTATGACCGTTTATCATGATTCTTAGGTAGCTAGCCACTGCGGTTCTTAACTTACAGTTGGCAGGTGCTGCAAGGCAATCGGAGGTAATTTTATTGTAAGTGCTCTAGTTAACGCCGCTCCAGAGGCGCAAAAACAGATGCATGTTCGAGATGGTGAGAAAATATGCAGTAATAGCCGCGTTTCGATCGCTTATATGTGTTTACTAATCTACTAATGGTTTGGAAAAAAAAAAAAAACTTGTTTATGTGTGACGATTTTTGCTTTTCGACCATGATTCGCATTCTGTCAAATTAGCGGAGTACTTAGCATAACACCTTTTCCTTCTTTCCTTTCTGTACGCATTATTTTATGAATAATACTTCTTTGATAATCAATTTAAATTACGTAAATAATAGTTTTATTACTGTAACTCTTTAACTTCCAGATTTCAAAAAGTTGATTTCGCAGCTTTAATAATTATTTCTTATATCGAATTTTTTAATTAATTTGGTAAATAGGTAAGAATTTGCACCAGCCTTAATATTTAATTAAGTATGTAGTATTCAATTGTTATTAAAAACATTCTAAAAACTTTTTTTTTTCAATTAGTCTGCTATGTTTTTATTGCTGCGCAGTTAAAAAAAAAATCCCGCTTATGGACTAGTTTTCCAATTTACTGTGGATCGAGAAAAGTTTCAGAAAATGTCTTCCAATAATATGACTTTGAAATCTGTTACGTAAGGTTAAGAAACTTGAGTATTCAGAACTGTAATAATATAAAACAGTGCTGGAGTAACGTTGGCTCTCTGGTGTGTGTGTTCGTGCTGCCATCTATGATGTAATGTCGAAAAATGCCAGTTTCGGAAACGGTTTCAGCATCTCGAAAACAAAAATATGCTAGCATAGAAATATTCGACCCTGAAACGTTTATATCATGCATTGCTGTCCGCAAACCAATAGATTCCATTTTTAAAGAATTTTCCAATAAACTCCAAAAACATCATGGATTTGTTCGTACATGCACTCGATACTTAAAAGACCCATCGTGTCCCTTACAGAAAAGGATGTTACAGCAAGGGGTCGCTATAGTGAACTGGATTTAGTATACTGTCATCAGTTGGAGACTTTTTGTACCGGTACTTGTATAACAAGAGGTGATTGTAGTTATTTGTTTTGATAACATTCGTAACGGAATTTTTCCATTTCTTTCTGCCGTTACGTCACGCTATCCAAAGCAATTTTCATGCAAAAACATAGTTAAATTGCATTCGATAGCGGTCAAAATAGATATTTTCGTTGAAATATGGTACCCGAAATTTTTCTTGATTGCAATTCTTCCTTTACTTCGTACAAGGAAGTGTTATGTTGTTACTTACGCTCACTTGTCTGACAGTAACTTCAGCTCAAGCCTTCAAAATTCCTCGTGGCAAGGAGCGCTCAAGATACGCTTGCCATTGGCAACAGCCTTGAGCACCCTAGAGGTGACAGTGCCGTTGGCAACAGCGTTGAGCGCCTTACAGGTGACTTACAAGGAAGTGGAAAAAAGAATTGTAAAATGAATTTTTATTTCCACGCTTTTTAAGAAAAAACACAAAAACGGTAAGCCTATAAAGTTTATAATAGAACTAGTGCGTAGTTGTTTATCCATTCATGTTTTCTATGGCAGTTATTTAATGAATGTCGCAGGGATCAATCAAAATATTATGCACACTTGTTTGATATTAATAGCTTCTAAAAATTCTTTCCTGTGGTTTATTTTTTCTTTTATTTATTTATTATTTTTGTGTGTGTAATTTAACACACGAAAAGAATAAAAAAATACGTAAATAAAATTAATTAGCTTAGTTTTAATTAACTAGGAAATAACTATAAGCGATCCAGATAACTGAAGTTGTATTACGAATAGTCTGAATTGTACTGTAATAATTGCGTTCTATTATGTGCAATAAAATGTTTGCTACATTTTACAGAATGCAATTCATTTTAAGAAAAATAATAGTTATCACACAAAAGTGTTTACTGTAGATAACAGCATTTTCCTCGATATTTTTTAAGTTTCTTACTTGCTTTCCTGTAATATAATACCTGCTGAGCTTTAAATTTTACTGCTGAGTGGACGAAACGCTTCTAGCGTGAGAATTTCCTTAACAAGAGGGTGAGTAACTGATTATTGTTATAGCAAGCAAAAATAAAATATATTGCTTTCCGTGATATGCTAATTTTCTTCTTTTAATTATCTACGATTAGAATGTGGTCCTGAAAAAAAATTCAATATTTAGAAATGCACTAAATGCATAAACTTTTTATAACTGACTTTTAATAGTTATTTAATTACAAATCACTTCATCTAAATTTTAAAAAATCTGTAATACCAGCTGTTAAATTGCCATGATATTTTTTTTCAATATATGTGAAGTTGTCGGTGTTAATTATTATAATGAACATAAATGTGTTAGAATTTTATAAATGTCGTTTGATTGTATCAATTACTAAAATATGGCAAAGCACTCTAGTCGCTATCTTAACGAAAGAGGTGTCTTCGTGAAGTTTTTTTTAAAAGAAACTTACTCATATTTATGCTACACAGGAAGCAAACACATAATTATTTCTGATTAAAATTTTAAAGGCCAATATATTTTGCTTTTATTTCAAATTTTAGATTTACAAAATGAATTTGAAGTTCCAAAGGAAAAGACGTTCCCAGACGTTTTGAGTATTGAAATTGGCATTAAATATCAGTTTCTCACAACGCAATTTTTCGAAGGCTAAAGCTTTCTTTTCAAAAACTGAACTTATTTTTGGATGTAGTACAAAAAATCAAAAATAAAGCTATTTTCAAATAGATGAAATAAGCAGTATCAGGACGCCCAGACCGTATAGTGGATAGGGAAGCCTAATGCGATACCAAAGGGCCCGGGTTGGAATCTCGAAAGAAGGCAGAGATGTTTGTAAATGTATAGTGTCTTTGCGGCATGAAGGCACTGTAAATATATGACGAGGTGATTGTTTGAAGTCCTTTCGTGTGGTTTGGTATTAGGGGAGAGGGAAACCGTCGGATCACCCCCCCCTCCGGGATGCTCCCCTCAAAACTGGGCCGGAAGTAGAAGTCCAATCACCTTGAGGCCCTGGCAATTATTCTTTCATGAAATACATGGAAAAGACAACAAAAAGCAATATCAGGGATTAAAATTTTATATATTTCAAGTTTATTTTAAGAAATGCCTAGTTTCTATCAGTTATATAAAATAAATGTAGTTAAATTTCTTAATAATATTAAATTGTCAGTTCTTGTTTCTTTCATAATTACATAATAATAAGACGATCGAAAATATATTTCTTTACTTTTCGAATATTTATTTGCTGTTTTTATTAAAATAAATCTGTAATACTACAGAGTGTAATAAATAGTAAGAATTTACGTTTGATAAATCAAATATTCACTTACAGCAAAGTCAGATTAAATTTAACCGTGTTATGATGCCTTTTGAAATACATTTCCCGAAAAATGAAAAACAAATGCCAAAATAATAATATTATATTTATGTTCTATAATATAATACCTTATAATATATATACTGAGAAACTTGACAAATTTTCTATATGTTGTTCAGAGAAAAAACTAGAAAAACTAGTAGAAATCTGCGCGTAGTGCTGCAGGATTTTTTTATACCATCTAATATGGGAAATGAAATATATATGAGAGAATTATTTAAGGATTGTAAGAACCATGATCCCCTATTTAACAAGAATTTAATTTATATATGTAATTTAATTCCTCAGAACTCTATCTTTGACACTCTACATCAGTGAATTAAGTTAGTATTTCTTTACATAATTAAATACTCTCTGATTTGCTGGCCACTACTGAACTTTTACTAATTAAGAGCTATTTCCTTTTCTGAAAAGACGTTTTAATAGCTCGAATGCGTGAAAAATGACTACTTTTTACTAACAAATACATTTTTTCATTTCCGAAACTTTGGCCAACTCTACCAGCACCCCTTTTTCCGTCATTCAGAAGCTTCCGTCTAACAAATTCCAACACACTCCTCAAAAAAATACTGGATCTCTCCTTTCTCAGAATATAGGCTTAGTAAAAGCGTCGCAAATTACGTAGCAGTTTGTATGCCCTCTCCTACAGCGAAGCAGCCCGTATCATCACTACTCTTGCTTTGAATAAGAAATACCTACAGGTAGGAAGTGTTTTTTCAATTTTTACATTTTTATTTGGTGCAAAACCCCTCCATATGTAGCAATGTTTTACTTAATTCCCCTCAAAGGTCGCATTTATTTATCCATTCTTTTACTTTAGTAAAAAGTATTATTTTAAATACGCATTCGAACCTGGCCCTTATTTAGCCTTTACATCTGACAATCAAATTTTTCGATAAAAATTTTAGCTTTACATTGTAATTAGTACAGCATTTTATTATTTTTATTCTTGTCATTCATTTTACCAATTTTATTGATATTTCTTTCGTTTGTAATGCATCCAATTTTTCCCCTTGATTATCAATGTTTTATTTCGGCATTACATGTAAAATGTTTTCCTTGTAACGTTTGTTTCTTTTTGTGTTCGGACAACAAAAACTGGTAGGGAAAACAGACCAATTCAATGAGAGCCTCAAACTTGTATAGATTTTTTGAAATATTGTATATAGAAAAATTTTAGAATTAATAACCATTATACTAATTGACGATAGAGGTCTTAGTGAGTTAATCGGAATGAAACCGGTTCTTGTTATTGACTTTGTTTAAAGCTTCAAAACACTTTTCCCTTGACAATTTCTGTTTGGAGCTTTAAATAAAAAAGATTAACTTTGGTTTTCACTGTTTTTGTTTTTTCAACCTTTACTTTTTCTGTTCCAAATGTATATTATAAAATTTGCAAATTCAAAAAAATGAAAATAGGTAAGGGGATCATGGTTCTTACAATCCTTAAATAATTCTCTCATATTTCATTAATTAATGTTTAATACTATATTTTATGTTCGGTGATACTTAGTTAAGAGGCCCGGTGGCACAGTGGCTAACGCGTTGCTCAGCAGCACCACAGGTCCGGGGCTTGGACTGGGCAAGGTTGACTCAGCCTTTCAATCCTTGAGAGCGTCGATAAAATAAGAACCAAGTTCGCTTGAGGACTAAACATGGGGCGGGGGGGGTTGCGACAGGCTGAGCACTTGTCCAAGATGCCCCCGGAGCCCACGGTCTGGAAAGTAGGTGTCAGGGCACTGCCGTCATGGCTCTCTAAGGACTGTTTGTGCCCTAAAAATTAAAGTTTAGTTTTAGTTTAGATAGTTAGTTAAATAATATCTAACATCATTTCTACGCAGTCCGTATCTGTGAGTAATGCATAATGTGTAAACCAGTCTTCAAATCGCGTATTTTTCTTGTTATCAAATGATGTTTAATAATAAATCACTTCCTTCTATAAATATAGTTTCAGTGCGCTTATATTAATCTTGGATCCCATGAGTACATAACAATCTTCTTGAACTCATATAGCAAAAATAATAAGGTAGTTTTGCAAACTGACGATGAATTTGTGTCTCAATTTCAGAAGGAAATTATGAATACTTACCCAGAATAGGATGATTTTTATCATTACATAAACTTAGCATTCGCAGGTTGAGCTCAAGGCTGTATTTATTGTTCAAAATTCTCAATCCATCAACGGCAATGAACTCATCTGTTACAGTGGCGCAATAAGGAATCTTTTCCCCTCATCTGGACCTCCTTGTGGGTGGAACGCAGAATCGCATCTTCCTTGAGGGGATGTGTACGTGATCTGTCTTACCTACGGAACTCCTTTCTGACGGGTTAATGAAAGTTTAATGTAGCCTTCACTGTAAGCGGTTTTTGACCTCTTTGGAACCCCCTTTTCTTCCCACTCATATAGCACTGATTATTGTGGTGACTGAACTGAAATCGGAAAATGTATTTACGTATATTAATATTCTGTAATATAATGATGAATTTTATTGCGATCACACTGGGAAAAAAATTTTTTTTTAAAGTAATTTTTTGTGTTAAATGCATTTTTGCAACGTAAAGCAGTTTTAAATACGCAGTTATGTGAGTTGCAATGTTTCTTCATGTAGCCATCCATCTACATATGCAGAAAAACATATAATTGTATTTTACTTTAATTAAACTGAATTAAAACGTTATATTTTATTTTAATTAACTACTTAAGTTTTCTTATTTCTTCATGCTTTCAGCGTTCTTCGCTTTGAAGAGCGGCGACGAAGAAATTAAAATATAAAGCAGCCACACATGTAAATATCTTGGCTATTTAAACCTTCAGCACAGTTAAAGATGTATTTTTAAGCTAAGATAATAAAGGATTAAAGTAGACTTAAATGAAATGATAAAGCATTTTCTGGCTTTTGATTCTGCGTCTTTGCCTTACGTAAATCTTAAAGGAAAAAAAAATTGCTTGGCTTCTATTTGTTTATGGAGGCAGTAGACCTTTTTGGGGGCTAAACTTAAAAATTAAAAATAAATAAAAAAATAAATAAAAAAATAAATCTGAAAGCTTTCAGATTTTATATTACTCCGAAATGGGCGTTTTTATCATTATTATTATTATTATTATTTTTCATATACAGACACATACCCTTTTCAAGAGCATTTGGGCTAAAAGTATTTAAAAACAGCATATCTTTAGAATTTCCGATAGACAGTCTCACGCGCTGGAGATAAAATTTTTTTATTCTTTACAGAGTTGCCAATTTTGGCTATGAAACTGTTGAGTTTTTTTAATCAGAAATTCATTAACGTTTCTCAAAATATGAAATAGACAATAAAACAAATTCCAAATTCGGTCTTCCAGGTGCCCATGTTCGGATGGAGGACTATGTTATTCAAAATTTCATGACTCTAGGTACTGTTGTTTTTTCACAATGTGAGAAACATACGTATATTCACGTAGTTTCTTATTATCTAGTTTCTTTAAATATAATATAGGCCGATAATATTTCTTGGCAACAATCTAAAAATTGATTTGGACATTTAAAGTGATTGTACGCAAAATGCCGTTTTGAGATTAATAGATCTTCTGGGCTAACGCCCATTTGGGCTAAAAACTGGCCTAATTTGAATAAAATAGCAAGTCCGAAATTTTAAAAATTGTCTTTCATAGCTATGTTGTCTATAAATAATTTACTCGCTAATTATTCTTTACATATTCTTATTTCATTGCCTGGACTAACTAATTTAGGTTATATTGTTCCTTGGGTTTACAACTCTTATCATTTTAATATTCGATTACAACCTTTATCGATTATTCTACGCGATGTGTTTAACATAATAAGTAACTAGCCTATAGCAACTATTTTTGCCAGTGACATATGAGCCTGGAAAAAATGCATCTCTAATGCATATTTTATGAGTTTAATGAAATTCGAAGAATTTAACTTTTTTATCTCGGAATTCGTAGTATTGCATCCAAAGAAATAATACGTTCTGGTATATATGAAGCCACAGGATTGAAACGCATGGTTGCAATTTTATTGTTGAGCAAGACCTTTGTTTATTATTCTTTCTGCTGGGCATTATTTATTTTAAAATTTTATTTACACGATTTATTTTTAATGGCTCAGTTGCTGCATAAGCAGTGATTTGATGCTATAGTTTGCATTGTAATGCTGATAAAATAAATTTAAATTATGCTGATAATTATTCGTGTCATGTTTGCTGTTCTTTTTTATTATTCGTAACGTGTACTTTTTTTATGATACCGCTTAGCATTCTAGTTGCAATCAAAAGATTTAGTTGTTCTTATTTTTGCGAAAATTCTGGTACTTGCAGAAATTTATAAAACATGTTATATCAGCTTTTCGATTTGCATTTTAAAACAAAAAATAAATCTTGTAATGTGAAATACAGAGGCTGTTCCCACATTTTTTAAACGACTTTGCTTTGCTATAAGAAAATCCTCTGCTTGGAATTTTATTTAAAAAAAATGCAACTGTTGCTACTTGTCAATTTTATTTTCATGTAAAATGGCGCATTTAAAGAAGCAATGGACAGAAGGTTATGTTTGTCCTCTTTCCAAAGAAAATTGTTCTTATTTAGTTATTAAATAATGCTGAGAAAGCCATGACTTTTCGGTATTTAAAGCAACCATAAATAATATTGTCAATAAGAAATGAAAAAGCGTTAAAATTTGGTTTCAAGGCGAAAAATTGTTCAAATTAAATTTCCAAAAAGAAGAAGAAGAAGGGGGGAATGAAATGTTTCGAATGTTGCAAAGGTAAGAACTTAAATTTTTAAAGACAATCTTCCAAGTCAAAGGACAGTTGCATAATCATTAAAATGACCAGTGTCAACTGTAAACGAAGTTATTAGTGCTGATTTGAATCTTAAAAGGACGGAAGAACGTAATGTGCATCGTCTTTCTCCACGACATATCGCTGAAAGCAGAACGCTTTACATACCAATTGTATACGAGAACAATTATTCCGACAAAAATGGAAAAGTGTTGTCACAATAGATGAATCTTAGGTATATTTAAATGACCGAAATCGAAAATGAATCGAAATATGGAAAAAGATTGGCATGTCAATTCAGAAAAAGTCCGATTTTGTATTGAAATACGTATATTTGAACAATGCTTTATATAAATCTAATACATATCCTAAATCGCGCTTTCGAGACATAAAAAACGCAATTTGAATTTCGTCAATCGGCCCAGTAGAACGGGTGATATAGAACTGTCCCTTTTTCCCCCTTCGCAGTGTACATAAAAATATTTCATAAGAAACTTAAATAAAATTCAGCATCATATAAAAACTAAAAAGGTTATGATTTGAAATCAAAATCAAAAAGAAGTATAATGTTATGCTTGCAAATTTATTCCTCATCGTCATTTGTTGGAGAACGTTTTGCCTGGCTTTATTTCAAGATCTGAGCTTGTTTCATCGACAAGTTCTACTGCACTTCCGGTAGGTTTATGTTTTAAAAAATCTGTCGCTGTAGATTGTGTGCTCTTACTTTGCAAATCTTTATAAATTTCTTGATAGGCAGATAAGCAATTTGTTTGCTCTTACTTTGCAAATCTTTATAAATTTCTTGATAGGCAGATATGCAATTTTGAAGATTTCTTTTTAAAATGTCCGCTCTCTTCGGTAGAGGATCGTTTTCTAACAAGTAAGATTTTCGCCATGTCCAAACATTTTTCTATAGCATTCAGAGTGATGTTTTTCGTTCCTTCATTGAAAAAATTTTCAGAACTGGAGACTAGAGAGAGCCGCCACACATTTCCTAAACCAAGTTGTAAGAAAATTTCCGCGTTTTTCCAACCACTTTGGAGCTAAGACGCATTGTCCAGGTACCTCGTTGTAGGAGGCATACTTGTAAATAAATAATAAAAAAAAATCTGAAAGGATTCAGATTTTAGATTACGTCCAAAGGGATCTTACTTAATAATATAATAACTTGCCGAACGAAACAAACATTAAACTAAACCCAATACGAACACAAAAAACAACCCAATATAATTCCAATAGTCAACCCAATACAATTCCATTAATCCATCCAGTACAGACCCAATAACCAACACAGTACAATTCCAAAAATTCTAATAGCTAACCCAATGCAACTTCAATTACCAACAAAGAAACATAAGCACTAAATTGAAAAGTGAATCGGACATTTTTGTGAAACGACGCAAAACGCCCAAACGAAAGTAATAGTCCTTCGGGACTACATCCCTTTGGACTAATAATAACTTTTGTTAATTGGGCTTTTCTTTTTCTTTAGCGTTTATCTTACTATATATTTATTTTACTATATTGAGGTTAACTATAGACAATTAAAGAAATTGCTGTTTTAATGCTAATGTAAAATCTTTAATCATCGAATCAAGCAATTTTGTAATTGCTCCTAAATCTGGTAAAAAAATATATAAATGCTGGTTGGGATTGAAAAGAGAGCTACGCAAATTTACTGTCAAATAGTTCCGCGAATTTTGAACGTAAGGGTATAAAACTTACTATTTTGCTAATTCAAATATTTATTGTACAAGAACTGTATTTTAGTTTACATCGAGGAAGTCCTCTCATTCGATGTTAAAAACTATTTTCATAAAATTCTCTCCCTTATTTATTTGATGATATTTTTACTTCAAAATAAATGTAAAATGTCAGCATTTAGAGAAGTAAAGTTTATGTAATTGATGAATATGTTATGTGTCGTAATGTTTTTCAAAAGGTTTATTTAGGGCACTGAAACAATATTCATACTCCATCTATTTTCAAATATTTTCCCATAGATATATTGCTACAAAATATTGCACTTGATTTCCTTAGCATTTATATCAGCACTGATAGAAAACACAATTTTTACCAATTGCCATACCTTTTCTTGTGTAACTTGCTTTAAAATTAATTCATGTTTTTAGACTTTGTAGAGGCATCAGGTTTTTTTGAAGCAGGAGACGTGAAAAATATGCAGTGTCCACCCCGGGACTGGAACCCTGGACCTCTCGAATGCGCCTCGAGAATGCTTCCAATTGCACGAAGCATACGGAAAGGAGAACGAAGCCACGAAGCATACGGAAAGGAGGCGAAAAATACCTTACATTCTCACTCTTTTAATGGGAGACTGGGGATTAGGGAACACGATCGCTAGATCTTTGTGATGACGAACTATTTTCCACCATCTTTTAGTTCGGGTTCCACTGTACAGTCATTAGGTATTTTTGAAGCAGGAGACGTGAAAAATGTCCAATGTTCTCATCAGGACTCGAACCCTAGACCTCTCGATTATATGTCGAGTATGCTTCTAACCACCAAGACTTGTGAAAAGGAGGGAGAAAATACCTTGTAACTTTTTGCAGATAAACATATTTAATGTATAATACAACGGAGTATGCATAACACAACGAAAAATCGTGCATTTGGGCTCAGTTGGTTTATTTCATATTCCTAGTTTTGTATTTTGTGCTGAACTTTTGACGAGCCATGCAATAGCGCAATACTAGGCGTGTTTTGCATTTTAGTTTTTATCGTATTTGCAGCCATGCGTAAATTCTGAAGTTTTTCTGATGAGAAAATGTTGTAAGGTTTTAGTTAAACTAACCAAGTTTATTTTAATTTAAATCTTTTCTATCTCCTCTCTGCTTCAACTTCCTGTCAGAAGAAGCGCGCGTTTTTAGCTTATGCTAATTTTGAAGTTCAGCCAAGCACTATTTAAGACAGAGGTAGAAACCTCTCGGTGTGTGAGAGCTTTGCCTCAGATCACGGTCACGCTGCTCAACGTTCGCCTGACCAGCTAGCAGTTTAAATTTATAAGCCATAGTGCTTACTACGTGATTGCTTTGCAAAATAAATTAAAGTGCGGTAGTATTTAGTATATCTTGCTACGCACCCTTTTCGGTAGAGGCCAACTTCCGCGAATTGCTCTGCGAAGCAAAGTTTAATTTAAGTTCTATTTTAATTTAGTTAAATTTATTTGATTTTTAAGTTTGACCAAAGTGTGGTCTGTTACGTTCTGTATCTCTCCCGAATTGGGAGGTTTGTATTTAATAGTGATTGAATAAAAGAAGGATTTCAAATCCCTTCACGTGCAGTTATTATCCAGCCCAGCAGTTACATCAGAACATAGCGTACCTTCCGCTCCCTGTTCCAGTTCAGGACTTAGATTTTGAGGATAAGAACCTTGTAAGTAATTCACCATGTTTGCAAAGAGTATGTACAGAACACTAAGTCCCCATAATGTGACATTCTTCGTATGTATAGATTCTTGGCTTGTGTAGTTTACTAGATTATAATGTAACATATAAATGATTTTCATTTTGTTCTTGAGAATTTCGTTGTTGCCTCTCGACTTTTCAATCTACATTGTTATCCTACTGAATTAATGTAAAAGGCTAGTGCAACAGTGTACAGAGGAGCATTTTTTGTCATTTATCAACCGTCTAAAGTTCTTTTTCTCTTCTCTTAAAGAACTGTAGGTGAATCAGGCAGAGTCAAAAATAGTTCACAGGCTTACTTTTATTTATTTCATTTGTTGCCATTTATAGCTTACGGAGTTTCCTAACATAGAACGAGAAGTTACGTAATTAAGTGCGGTAAAAAAGAGTTTCGTAGATTGGAAAAAAGACCTTGAAAGCAGAAGTCAAGATATCTTGAGTTAAGTTGTTGAGATACTGCATAATGATTATAAAAGCTGCCTGTGACTGAGAGATATAGTCTGCTTTCCCCAGACAGAATACAAAATTTAGAATATGCATGGAACAATTATTCGTGATTAGCTTACATGTAATTCGAAAATACTAACATTTTATTTTATTTTACATATATTTAAATAATTTTAGCGAAATTATATGCAAAATTGTAGTATCTCTTGTATACTGTAATATGAAATGACTAAAAAAAAGAAGCTCCGCCGGAAAAATAAGATTAGAGGCGCAAATCCATTTAACATTGAGATAAAGTGCTATCTCGCCAAATTTGCGATATAGCGCCAAGCTGGAGGTGGTTTTGGCGAATAATTTTCTTCGCCGAATTTGACAGCAAATCATCAATTGTCGCCAAACTTGGCGACCGTTTGACGATATTTTGATCCAGTTTCTTTATAACTGTAATTGGTACAGTGATTGAATAACTGTAATTGATTTATATGTAACTGTAACTATAGTGCCTTCCAGCAATTTCGAGAAATTGAAGATACTAGAAATTTCTCGACGGCCGGAGGAAAGCTATATAAGACCGAAGATAGCATCAGTTCTCAGTTTTGGGTTCAGAGTTGACTTCGAAGTATTGAGAGATCTCCGCGTGAGCTTCACTCTTTAGATGCGCTTTGCATTGCGTTGTGTTTAACTTTTTAATAGTCTGAAGTGGCAATTACTGATTGTACTCTGTCATACTGAGAAGAGCCGTAGGTGTTCTTTTGTGGAAGGTTTCAGAACTGTAATATGTTTTCTGAGAAAATATTATCAAATCTTTATCGGTTCTGTGTTCATTCAATCCATTACGAAACCGTATTAAAATCACTAGCGAAGTATAACGGCTGGTAACACATGCTTACAATCCTTACATGCTTCTTTCAGCAATTTTGCTATATAATTGTGACGTTACAAATACCCTTAGCGGAGGTTTTCCAAAATATTTGGACCGATATTTTACACTACGTTACGCTACCATTCTCATGCCCTTGCCTTTGCAAGTACTGTATTGCTCGAAACGTAAGGTCTATCTTTTATTTCTGTTTCACGCAGCTTCTGATTTAATCAGCTCTCGAAATGTTGTTATTTTGCAAGTTTCTGATGTTTAAGTGCTTAATTAACCCTTGCAATTTAATAAAACTCTGTTTGTATAATAAATTGTATAGTTTAAAAGCAATAAACACTGTTCTTAATAATTTTGATATTTTATTTTTTTAATTACATATCTAGTTGATGTAAATGAAAATGTATATATCCTTATTGTAATTACTAAAAGATTTTCTAACTCCATACCTTAGTTACTTGAATTAGAACCATTTAGCTTAATAAATGCATTAATTTAATTTTTGATGTAATTATTTATTTAATTTGTGAGTATGTTCTCGGGTTTTAGATTAATTCGAAATTAAATTAAGTGCAACGAACGCGCTGGTTGCATGGTCGTTTTCATGGTTTTGTCTATGTATAACGTGAATGCATGTGAGTTTTCCGTAGAAATTTCTTCACGAACCAACCATCCGAATTAAATAACTTATTTAATTGGAAAAGAAAAAGAACTTTAAATACCTAATGTGACATGAAAAGTTTTCTGTATATTTGTTTCAGTTTACCTATTTAATCAAACTCACGCCGTCTTGATTAAATTTTTTTATTGTATTGTTTAAACACGCAAAAAAAAAATCATTATAGACAAATTTATCGAAATTTATCTAAATCTCTTGATTTATTTTTAAAAAAAAATCTAAGATTGATTGAAAGTTTAATTAATCTAAAAAAACAGGCTACATATTTTTTGCCGCTTTAATTTATAGTTGTGCTTAACATAATAGTAACACATAAAGTATTGTCATATTTAAACATTATTATGAATAGCGTATAAAGCATAAACTTTTCAAATATATTTTCATTTATTGGTAAATGTTTAATATTTTATTTAATTTTCCGTACTAAATTATGTAATTTCAAACAAAGTACATTTTCCTTACCATTTTCTACAAAGATGTAGAAACTGCATTTACTATTTTGTATATATAATTTTCGGTTATTTTCTGTTTAAATTATATTTTTAGCATGACAATAATTAAAAATAACAATATAATCATCCATACAGAGATATCATTAAACGTAATTTCTGAAAAATTGTTGAAATCTAAATTTCTCGTACTTGCTGTTTTTATCACTATTTAAAAATCAGTGGTTTTCGAGTCTGTATTACCACGTAGGCCCAAAGGATTGGACCTGAGAGCCCTAGGTTGTAAGACGCCCGAAAATTATTCTTGGTTCCTTCGTAAGTACGTTTTATGCTCACGAAAATGAGAAAAGAAAACGTTAAATGGGAGATGTTCTGTGAAAACATGTTATGGCTGCTTCATAGACTGTTTTATTCGGGCCTCGACTATGCCTTCTTCAAGCTCCGAACCACGGATCTTCCAGTGGTAGCTGGAGGTGCTACATGCGGAAAGAAGATTGTGGTACTTCCGTATATCATTCATTGCTTAGAGAGATACGGGAGCAAATGATCAAATGTGACGTCATCACGTTTACCAGTGAGTTCGAGTGCCACTGTAGACATATTATATCCACTGTAGATATATTACATCCAAAAAATATAAAATAATCTACTATACTGGGATTCAAACCTCGTACTTTTCAGTGGTAGTTAGACGTACTACCACTTGCGCCACGAGAGCACATATGGCGAAATGAGATAATACATTATAACCCTCTGTGAGTCGTGATCCACATTTTGAAATCCACTGCATTAATTGAGAGAGAAAAATTTTCGTGAGCTAAAAGGATACTTCGTCTGTTCAATGTTTTATGTAGCATTAGTGGCATATTTTTCAAAAATTTATGTACTTCATTCGTTTTTAACTATTATGTAATTTTTATTGGCAATATTGTGTTTAATATTCATAATTACTTAAAAATCCACAATGTTTTCTCAATATCTGCAATATTTAAAGTCGTCTTTAACAGGCTTTTGATTTTATATGAAATAAATATGTCAATTTCGGAAAATAGATCTTTGAATGGAAATTTCTGCCATAGAAAAGAATTTATTTACTGTATAGCATGTAAGCTTTGAGAATGTTCCTGTTCCCATATTTGCACTGCCTGTCTCATTCTTCAAATAGCGTTAGGATTCTTTGTCTTGTATTTCGTCAAAGCTTAAAATTATTAGAATTCAAACCTCCTAAATTCATTCATTTATTTCCTGAATATTTGCGTGAATGAAGCCAGTTATCTTTAGGAAATCCTTCACGCAGTCATCCTTCTACAGGAAGATAGCCTTTGTGTGATTTGCTAAATATTTATAGCAGTAATTTCCAAGTTACGTGGCTTTTGCTATTGTTTTCGGTCTGCAATAATTTTAGTAAATTATAATTTCCATCTAATATAAAATGTTTTTAGCAGCATGTAAAACACTCCAGATGATGCCAACTTAAAGGAAAGACGAATTGAATTACATAAATTATGTAAAAATAAATGTTATGAAATATCATAAAATTTATTTAAGTTGCAAATTGAAATATTATTAATTTGCTAGAATGTTAGTTGAATTAGTAATTTCTACTATTTTTTTTCCAACTATAAATTAGAAAAGAAAATGCATTAAAATGCAGAAAGAACAATGATAGTAATGTAGTAGAGGTACTAGACATATACCAGCTATGTAAAGAAAACAGAAGAATATTCAAAAATACTACATAAATAAAAAAAAGTGGTCTTCAGATCAAGTAAACTGTTTCGTTTTTGAAGTATCCTGATTCCTTGAACTGTAACGATAAAGTACAAAAGACTGTTTATAAGAGCTACTTTCTGACTAGTTATCAAAACAACATACTGCTTACATGGATTATTTGTTATTATACAGTTTTTAAGCTAAGTATTTTAAGAAAAAGTAAAATGATGCAATTTTATTTCCTTAATTTAATTTAACAGTTACGAAATGCACAATTCAGTAGTGCGCAGTAAAGAAAATTTTTAAAGAAATTTCATTAAAAACCCGGAACAACAGATTTATTTACGATGAAAATATAAAATGCAACCGCGAATATTTATTTATGATGAAAATATAAATGGACCCGCGAAGTTCAAAGAAAGCTTACAGTAAATATTATGTCGGAATTAAAGTTAACCTGAAAATTATGCCATCTTCGCAGGAAAAGAAAAAACAAAAAGTGAGCTAACATCACTGAAGGCTCCACCCTTTTATTTAACAACTTAATGTGGAGGAACCTAACGAACGGCTAAGCGAATAATCGCTTTAGTTCAGGAACAGAGACGTAAACTCGAGAAGTGTTAATTACCCTTTATTGCTTAAAATAAGAATTAACAGATGGCCCCCTTCTCAGGGCGTACAGCAAAACCTCCACTTGGGCTTGAACTCAAAATAATAAGAACTAAGGCTTAACTAAAGAGATATAACCGAAGTTATCAAAATTCTAAGTAGTTGGCCCCTAAATATCGAATAAGGCAACGAAGCTATCAAGGGCCTGTAAAACGGCCGAGCGTAGTAACAACTTAGAGAGTCATAGCCAAAAGGAAAACGCGCGCTACCCGGAAACTCTGAGGCTTTCTCTTGAAGTCAGTGAAACTTCGACTTAAATACTACTTTTACCCATTTCCATTAAACGCGATTCTAAAAACACATTCTGTTAGAAAATTGTAAGCTGAAAATAGGAGGGACAGGAAAGTAGCTTTAACTAAAGATAACTATTAAAAACTGAGGATAAACCTTACAAAGGAAATGTGAATTATTTTTCACATTGCTAGTGTATGCATTCTATTTACAAGTGGATCTATTTTGTTGTATAAACTTTGTGTTTGTTACGCGTATTTTATTCTTTTCTTACTGAAATCAGTTGGCATTAATCGTCTATGTGACTCACGATGATGAAAGAAATGTTGCAAGTCTCTCTCATCTTTTGGCAAATGTGGCTTGTGACTTGTTTTTCAACATTCAGGTTTACTTCCGTGGGAATGGTGAGATTTCCTTGCCCATACCTTCTTTTTACGATTAAAAACGGCACCGAAGTTCTTTTTGAGACACTGTGAGTCATTGTCTTTTCCCTCTGGTTCTGACTTTCCGCCTCCTTCTCTGGAATAAGTGCGTGGTCGTCTCACACCTCAATAAAACGTAACGCGGCCACGTAACACAAGCAACCGGGGCAAATTCGAGAACAATCTCTTCAGGTCTGGGTCATTACCGTTCCTGATTTGTGCTGCGTCGTTTGTTACTCGAGTTGAAATCTGTGGTAAACTTTGCCAAGCAGGTGCGATTGTTATACTACAGATATCGTCTGTATTTTGTTCTTGTCATATACGGATTATCAGCTTTGAACATCTGAAATCATGGTGAACATCACTTCTGCCGATGAAGACGACATAAGTACAGATGCGGTATGATTATACGAATATTTCTCTTACAATATCTCTTTTATTTTGTATGGTGTATATTGCCGTAAATTTAGAATGATCCCATTTGGTTGATGAGAGTGATATGAAGCTTATGTGAAGATGACATTAATCATATTCTCTAAAAATGTTTGGTTTTGCTTGTAAAATATTGCTTTCTGAATTATAATATTCTTTAATTTAAAAGCTAATTTAGTTCTGAGAATTTTAATGTACTCTATAGGCAAGTATAGTGGTTGAGTCGAATGATGGCGAGAAGAACGAATTATGTGGTCGGCTCTCATTAATCTTCTGGGTGTAATGTTTTAATACTAAACCCCCTGAAAAGCTCTGTTTGAAGCATTTAAATAGAGGAAGATCAGTAGCCTTTTCTCTCTCTCTCTCTCTGTACTTTTTTTTTTTTTTTTAATGCATTTAATTTTTTTTCCCTCATTCCCTCACTTTCATTGCTCGTTTAATTCTTTTTTCCCTCCGGCTTAAATTTTTTCACTATCAATTAACGTGAGACAATTTTTCTACCCTATGCAATTCTTCGTCAAAGAGAATAATTTTTTTAAAAAAAGTTAAACGATTGCTCTTTCTACTAATCACTTATTAGACATTTAGAATCAGTTTTACACAAGAACCAAAAACTGAAATTCATAAGTAATGAATTTAAAAAAATCCTACAAACGTATAAAAAAAATTAATGAATGTTTTAAAAAATTGTTTTGTAATTATATATATAACGATTTTCAAATTCCTTACATTTAATTCAGCTTTATCATACCCCAGGAATTACCACTTATTTTTATTTGATTATTAATATTATCTTTATTTGGAATTTAATCAGTTATGAACCTCTGTTCTTCTGTAGTTGCATAGAAACAAAATTTTTTGGATAGGATAATTAGTTACTATAAGTGTATATAGATCTTAAATTATATATTTTTACTCTTTAGACAAAGACCAATTCATTCATTCTTAATCCGTGCTACAGAACGCCCTAGTTGCCAAATGTTATAGTTTTAGTGAAAAAATGTCGTACGGATGTTGTAAATGTACCTAGCTAGATAGTATGTGATTAATTTTATTTTAATTTATATGAGCCGCAAGAGAGATTTTTTATTGAAGGAAATTGGTAAATTTAAGTCTGTTGATCGAATAAAGATTCGGTGATGTATTTCTGTCGCTTTGTACAGGTTTTTTCATAGAACTTGTTATAGAGAGGGGGGGAAACGTGATCTCTAAGACAAGTTGCAAACAACTGAACCTGTTTCTGATTAAGGAAGAACATTGATTTGTATGAAAATTGAAATAGTTTCTGAAAATGCCTATTAAAGCATAAATTTCTTTCTTTTTTTATGAAAAATACATCTCAGCAGTTCTCTCCATTGTTAGCATTCTCTAATGAGAACACAAGTATTACGTCACTTACCAGATCTAAACTGAATTTGCTCTGTAATCATGATGAAAATATTGAAAAACTGATAGTTATGACCTCATTTTTGGATTAAGTGAAGTTGGGGGAGGAGTTAATATTGAGCTATAAAATCTTCTCACGAAATTAAAATTTAATTTAGAAATTCAGAAATATTTCATGCACTTTTAAGATCTCTATTTATTTTACCTCTAGTTATCATACATAAATGTCATGATTAAGTAAACAATTAGGATTATGAACCGACTTTAAACATTACATGAAACTCTGGACAAATTTTCGCCTTTTACAAAGTACACATATACATAACTTTTATTATTTAATACCCGCAAAAATTTTTTTAAACTTTTTTAAATTAAAAATTTTTTTAATATTACTTAAAAATTACGAATTTTTAAATTGGAATTCTTTATTGGCTTTCTTATTTAATTTGAAATATAAAAATTTCCTTTAATTACAATTATGTTTAATTAAATCATTGCAGCCCAGGATTCTTAATAGTCCTTCCTTACATTCGATTATTTGTTAATATTTTTATATACATATGTATATAATTACAAAACATTTTTTTAAAAACAAATTATAAACATGCCTAGTATTTCAGTAAAGTATATTCAGTATCAGTAAAGACATAAAATAAGAAATTTCGAACTACTTTTTCACGAAAGTAGTTAATTGAAATTCATAATTATAAATTTCAAATAATCCTTTAAATGCAACAAAGAATTTTTAAAATTGTTAAAACCAAAACCCTTAAACAAGCATACCCCAATTCAAAACCTTTTTATGAAATTTTAAAACTCAAAAGAAGAGCAATTCAATCAACTTCAGTGCCACTTCATCAGGGGAAAGGAACATTGAAAACAACTGAAACCCAACTCCGTGCTTTTCTGTATCCAGAATTATAGTCGATGAACCATTTCAGTGTATTTTAATTATAATAGTTCAGCCGAAAATTCTGGTCCTTCCCCAAAGCAAGGAAAAAACAAAGTACATTTTAATTAGAATCTTGTACCTTAAATAAAGAGAATACCATTTCACTTAACGAAAACGAAAGTGAAATAATAAACTACTTCAGTGAAGAAAATAAATTAAAATTTTACCATTAAACATATAGCAAATAATCCAATGTAATTTAAAACATAAATGAAATTTTATTCATGGTGTGGCCCACCAGCGGCCGAGCGGTAAAGACGCTGAACACTGGTAGTTCGGTCCGAGGTTCGAATCCCGCGAACGGGCTGGTTGCATGGGCGTTTTCGTGGTTTTCCCCATGTGTAACGTGTATACGAGCCAGTTTCCCTTAGAAAGTCCTCCACGAAGGCATCCCTCCCTTTAGGCAGATAGCCCTCGTGTGCTTTGCCATAATTGAATAACCCATTTTATATTCATGGTGTCTAAGCAAAAATTTTTCTAGAAGAGAGATTTCAGCTGTTTTCAATGTTCCTTTCCCCTGATGAAGTGGCACTGAAGTTGATTGAATTATATCGCTTGCCATACAATTTGCATAGTCTTATCGTGTGAACGAGTGCATTACGAAATGAGGCGTAAAGCAGCATCAAGTTAAATCTTAACTGATAGTTAGATGATATGTCACAAATTTACTATAGCAGTGTGCTCTAATGGATGCCTAAAAGGGATAAATGCCTCTGTGGAGGATATTTCTGTGTAAACACGTCTTTACATACTCTTTTTTGTTAATGGCTAGGCGCTTCATTTAATAGCCATTAGCCTTGCGCCACTATAAGGGCCAGAAGCGGTAGCCATTTTATTACGGAAGCACCTAATAGGCGGCCACCGTTGTCTCCTATGAAGGGACGGACAGTTACAACCATGCCTTCTCCGGGATTCGAACCCGGGCCCATCGCTACAGCAGTCAGAGCACTAACTACTATACTAGCCGTCAGCATACGTTATATATTTGAGCGAGGAATAAAAGCACAGATTGAAGCCACTTCCTTTCTGTCGCTGTGATTATGAAATCAGCTCAAAGTGGTAATGTATGCAAAATTTTGCGGTTTTTCAGTTTTATCGTATTTTACTTCCGAGATATTTGTAATTCTGTATATGATAGTTCAAACAAACACTATTTATTTCGTTACAAAAACAGTAGAAACAAATCCGTTTATGGCCATGTGTAGTGTTCCACATTCTTTTGGTATCACAACAATGAAATCAATACAGGTATTCTCAGTAACCCGTATAAGGTATAAAATATCAAGTTCAGGATTTTAGCTGACTTGTCTTTGTGTTTAATCAGGCGTAGGTACATAGTTTCTTGAGGCACGGAATATATTGCGTGTCAGAAGGGGAGAACTTGCGTGAATCATGGTGAGTAATCCGTGGGTGACAGTTCTTGTTTGCAGTGAAATGCTTACTGATCAAGACAATGCGCAGTAACCGTGATACTTGTGATGATGTTTAAATAATGAAAAAGTAAGTCAACCCTTTTTAATAGAATTTTTGTTATTAGCTGCTAACTAATACTTATGACAGGCTACTGGCAAAGCAAAATTCAAGCTGAATTTCTCCTCAGCGTTTAATGATATCTAAGTAGCTAGATAGATATTGCTACAATTCATTACCATTGGCGAGGCCATTTTTGCTTTGTGAAAGTTCGGTGGCATATATATATGTATGTCGTAAAAAACATATAATTTTTTACTGCTATTATACAAAATTGCTATAGTAATTAAAAAAAAGATGGCTCAGGTATTTGATATGATAAAAGAAAACATCTACGTCATAAATTAGATAAATGATTCTTAGCAGTGTTTGCCCACACTGTGGAGTGGGGTAGCTAATCGATCTGATATCGGTTTTATATATAAAGTTTTCGTCCCACATGATTTAAACCTCGTTTTTGCTGTGAGGAATTTCAGTATGATTTTACTGGTCTGAAGTTTAAGAACATGGTTCAAAAATCGTAGGGGGCAATACACTGAAGAGCCAAAACATTATGACCACCTATTCCGCAGCTTTCATGGTCTATTTTACCACAACTATGGGTCCAGAGCCGTTCATGAGAACGTTCCCCAAAGACTAATATCACCACCAGCCTGTGTATGACCTGCTGTACAAGGGGGTGCAACTGCTTGTCCAGGGCTAAAGAAAAAGGCTTGTTTGCTTGGAAAACGGCGCATCTTGACACGGCCATCGACGTGATGAATGAGAAATCGTGATTCATCCGACCAGGTAACTGCCTTTCACTTACTTATCCATGGTCCAGTCTGGATGTTCTTGGGCCCACAATACTTGGTCAACAGAGGCACATGAGCAGCGCAGTTCCATATCCAACGGTGTCTGCTGAACTGTTCCGAAACACTTGCACTCGAACCTGCTCTGTATTCAGTTGTCCAACTGAGCCACTATCTGGCGTCGATTTTGCTGTATCAAGCGGGACAGTCCCCGACATCCATTTTCTTTGAATGATGCTTAGACGTTCAACATCTTGGCGTGTACTGTGTGTATGGCTCGTATACAAGTTACACATGGGCAAAACCACGAAGACGCCCTTGCAGCTAACCCGTTCGCCGGATTCGAACCTCGGTCCGAACTACCAGTGTTCAGGAACTTTTACCGCGCAGCCGCTGGTTGCCCATATTCTAAAATGAACAGGGTATAAATTGGAAAATGCCGCTGATTTGGAATTATTGTAATAACATCCTTTTTGTTTAAAAAATGAATGCATAGAGGATGGATATGCGTATTTCTTACATGGTGATGAAAAACTGCTTAGTCACGGTTTCTAATGTGCACATTATTGGCGTACATGTTTGTTTTAATTATTCTTTTTGTGTTTTTAAATTGTATACTTTGTGTAGCCAACTCGGCAAAGCGTAAGATATTTATATTTTAAATTTAATCAGAAAACTCGGCGATATAAAAATTATGTGTTGCCACTCGGCAAAACGCAATATATTTATCTCTTTCGAATTTAATCCCCCCCCAAAAAAACGGCGATTTAGAAGAAATATGTGCCGCCGGCATGACGGAGAAATTATAGCATCAGACACGTTATCAGATGTATTTGATTATATAATGTAAATAACGTAAAATGCCCCAAGGCAATTTTTAATGACCACATTATTTAAGAGTAGCAAATATTAGTCTTGCTAGCCTTCTATGAATGTTTATAATTAAATTATATATTTTTGATTACTCTTCTAAGGAACTTTTTCTGAATATTGCTTTACATATTTTACGAATTTCTGAAAAAAAAAAAAAAAAATTTTTTTAACAGACATAATTTCCAATGACAAGTTCTATTTGAAAAGGGACGGTGCCTTGTGCACTGGCATCACGGTGTCGTGCCATTCTACTCCGAAGCAAGAAATGTGTTTCCTTTGCCCGAATTAAAATATTTTTATATTCCACGCGGCAGAGTGCTGCCTGCTGCTTATAAAGAATGAAAATACAATTGCAGATATACAGTGCCCTTTGCTCGTCTGCTGCGGTATTTGCCTCCTTCGCCCGCTCTTTCACTCGATAATGGCGAACGTGGAGCGTAACGGATTAACTTATGGTAAACAGACGGTGCCCTAGCCCTCCATCAATAATCAATAGTATGTTGTCCTTCAGAAAAGCGTTTTATTTTTCCTTTCACCCTGGTGTACACTATTTTCAAATTAATTCTGTTATTAATCGACAAACTAAGGATTGAAAAGCAATACACACCGATTATTTCAATTGTTATTGATTATGAGCTGAACTGCGAGAAATTATATATAGCAGGATTCATTAAAATCATTAGTCAGAAAGGCTAGTAGTTTCGAAACGGCATTTTGCGTCGGTTCATTATATATGCCCAATTCATTTTTCAGATTGTTGCGACAAAAATATTATGGTCCTGTGTTATATTAAAAAAATTAAATATGAAGAATCTGCATTCGTGTATTTCTCGCACTGTGAAAAAACAACGATATACCCAAAGCTATCAAATTTTGAATAACGTAATCCTCCAGCCGAATATGGGCACCTGGAAGCCCGAATTTCGAAATTTTATATTATCTAGCTCATATTTGTAAAACTTTTAACAAATTTTTGATTAAAAATTTCTGTGATTTCAAAGCGAGCAGTGGCAACACACTGTACAGAATAAAATATTTTTATCTCCAGCGCGAGATGTGTATCAGAAAATTTAAGGATATGCTGTTTTTAAATATTTTTAGCCCAAATGCTCTCGAAACGTGTATTTGTATGTAAATGAAAGTAAACGTCCCTTTGGGCGTAATATAAAATTTGAAACCTTTAGCCTTTTTTTTAATACAGCGGACCCTTTTTATATTTCTTTTTTATAATTACTGTTTTACGAAGCAAGCGTCTTGTCCAGAAAAGATGATAATAGGAAATCACTATAGTAAAACATGGCGCAAGGCACTTCAGGTTTGTTTAGTAAATATTAGTGTGCATTATTTTTGAAATTACGGCCGTATATCCTAAAGTACAGCAAAAATAAATTAATGTATAATTTTAAAATTTGCACGAAATATTGAGATGGGTTCTAATGATAAATGAAAATATGGAAGGGCGAATCATCGAAAAGCTGCGAATGCTTGCATTTCATATACACCGCTTGGTTGCTTATAACAGGCCAAGAGATGGAATTGTTATCATATTAGAATCTTTGAAACCGTCCCTTACTCTTTTGATTTACTACTTAAATATCGTTTCTTAATAAGCATCCCAAAGCTATGAAAGCCTATCACATAAGGGAACGGCTTACGCGCGGGGGTAACCATTAATCAAAATGATCATGTGATTAGGCCGTCAACGAAAAGGGTGAGAATAGTTGACTCAGAATGGGGGGGGGAGTCTAAAAAATCATTAATAATTATCATAAACTACCGGAAGTACCCGATGCCAGTTGAGAGTAATGCGCATCTAACAACAGAGAGTACGATACCGCTGTAATCCTTCTCTAATAACGATGCAAAAAAATGCGATTCATCGTCGTACATTTTTCAGTCGGATGCGTTATGGAACCCACATAAAAAATTTCGAGAGAAAAATAAACTAATTCTCTCTCATTATATCAGCAACAATTTCATGAAGATTTTAATGATTTTCGTCTTTCTAATCAAATGGTCAAGTTATGTTCAATATTTCCCCCGTATTCAATTTTAGTTGATTAAATATGGCAAAAAATTTATCACAATTGGTCAGAAATCAATATACGTATTCTTCTTTATATATATAAATTTCTTAAAACTTACAAATTTTTGATTAACAGACTCTACAATTTGAAAGCGAGCAGTGGCAATACTTTTCGAAGTAAAGCGTTTTTATCTCCATCGGGCGAGACTATTATCGCTGGGAAAAATGAGTGCGAAACTTAGTGTTTTCAGAGTTTGTAATTAATGTCTCGACTAATTAAAGTCGTACGAAGATGGGAGCAGTCGAAATGGCTTCGCACAAATTTTTGGAATCGGGAATAATGTATTTAATGTTTGGAATGCTATTTTATTTCAATAGAAATTTTTTATTAAGAAACTACGATTAGAAAGCGAGCACTGGCAACAGTTTTCCAAATAAAGCAGATTTTTATCCTCGGCCTGCGAGACTGTTGACACTCGGAAAAATCAGAGCGAAAATTTGCGTTTTCAGAATTTTTAATTAATATCTCTGATTTTAGTCCCCCCCCCCCGAAAAAAGTGGACGTCGACCTTTTTCAGGACCCAGAAAAGAATGGTAGAAAGTTTGGTGACGGTATCTATACTAGTGACTGAAATTAATCGCGAACAAACACACAAACAGACATTCTTCTTTATATATATATATATACATAGGTACGTTGCATATATTTTCCTAATAAAAAGGAAAAACGGAAGTCTTAAGTTTTAAATGCTAAATAAATTATTTCTGAAAGATTCTGCTAAGCTAAATTTCGAATTTAGAACAACAACCGTTATTAGTGCTACCATCACACTAGCGATGATGCACTTTTCTCTACTAATCTTTTATGTTATGCAGTATGTCAGTCAGTACCTCTCAGCTGCTGCAGAATTTTTCATCTGTCTTTTTATGTTAGTCATTTTCTTTAAATAGTAATTCCTTCGCATGAACGACTAAAACAGGTTGACGAGTTCTGCCGTTCTGAGTTAATTTGACCCTCGAAGAGCAAGTAGCTCAAGGTGCAGACTTCTACATCTTTGTTTGTAGATAATAAATGTCAGTCAGAACTTGCTGCAAGAACAGACGTTACGAGTTATATATAGAATGCAAACAAACCGAAACACGAAGAAGCGAAATGAAGTTTCAAAATGCCAGGGTTCGTCTCGATTGTAGAATGTATGTATATTTGCTTCCACGTCTTTCTGACGCAGACACCACCCGTTCTCTGCCGCATGATCACGTGCTATTTATTTTATTTCTTCGATCTGAAAGAGAAGAGATTTTCATAGAAAATTCTGAATTAGCAAGTTTATTGAAAATACATGTTTTAATACCTCGGTTTGCTGTACTTAAATAACGGTCTTAAAAATGGTAAGCAGCAAACTTTTAATACTGCCTGTTTCAAAAAGATAAAATACATTATAATTATTTTCAAAACTGTGAATTTTACCGTAAAATAAATGTCTCGTATATCACCTGATAAGAAAAAGATTTAAAGTTTCTTCCCTCAGACATGCTACATATGCACTTCGTGTAAGCTGTAAGGTGATACATATTATGTATACTGCGGGGAGGAAAAAAGAGGGGGACAGCTGTATATCTCCCGTTCTACTGGGCCGATTGACGAAATTCAGCTTGCGTTTTTCTCGAAAGCGCGACATAGGATATGTATTAGATTTATATCTAGCATTCTTCTAATATAGATATTTTGCCACAAACTCGGACTTTTTCTGAAATGACAGGCCAATTTTTTTTCCATATTTCGATTCTACGACTCAAAGTACGTAAATCTGCCAAATTTTATAAAAAATCGCACAAGTAATTTTTAAAAAATTAACACTTAAAATTTTAGCTCCGCAATGTTAATTGAATTTGGTATATATTTATTAATCTCTCTCTTTTTTTTTTTTTATTTATTAAACTTACTTGATTCCTTCTCCCAGAATTCGAAATTTGGGTTTAATCCAAATATAATGCGCACATTTTTTATGATTTATTTTTAAAATTTGTATTTTTAAAAATTTTTAGAAAAAAAAATTTGTTTTTTAACCTATAAAATTTTTACCATCATCTTTAAGTAAATGTATTTTAAGCATACCTGCAAAAAAGTAAAGTTTTTTATTCAAAATTTCCTGAGATATAACGTCAATTTACGTATTGGCCGTTTTGAAATTTGGCATATTTGTTATAAGCGATAATAACGCCAAATATGATTTGCGCAATTCGTCAAAATTATTTGAAATTATGAACGATGACCATTTTCCCGCTCGTGTACAAAGAAGGAAAGATAAGGAAAGTAGGTTGCTATAAATTAAAAAGTTCGCCAAGTGAATTATTCTTGGCGCAAGATTTTAAAAAATGCGCCAAGATAAGTTTTTAAATTTCTCCATAAATTTCTAACCAAAAATTGCAAATTTAATATCTAGGCATAATTTGAGTTGTAGAATCGATATATGAGAAAAAGAAATTGGTATGTTATTTCTGAATAAGTCCGATTTTGTGTCGACATACCTACGTTAGAACAATGCTATATATAAATCTAATATATAATCCAAGTCGCGCTTTCGAGACATGAAAAACGCAATTTGAATTTCGTCAATCGGCCGAGTAGAACGGGAGATATAGAAGTGTCATCCTCTCCCAACAATGTAGACTGCACTGTTGCAACAATTTTCTGTCGAAATTTTAATAATGTGTAAGATAGAGGCGGCATATTTACGGTGCCTTTGATGAATACCGGAAGTCACATTCTTCTTGCACTCCTCACCTGAGCCTGTGAAATGTAGAACAGTTAGGTTCAAATAACATACTGAACTCATTAACTGAATAATCGAAAACTTTTTTTTATTTTTTAATTAATTAATTTTTTCTTCCTTGTACGAAGTAAAGAAGTGTTGTAATCGCGGAAAATTTCTCGTATCATATTTCAATTAAAAATATCCATTTTGACCGCTCTTGAATGCATTTGACGGATTTTTTTCCGTGACATACCACATCTGTACGGTCGGATAGAACAACGGACGCTTATTTCCAAAACGGCTTGTAAAATGGATTTTGAAGGTAATTTTTCGTGACATCTGCACGTACGTATTTATATATGTATCTCACATAACTCAAAAACCGTTAGTTGTAGAACGTTTTGAAATTTTGTAGTATATAAGATTGTTATAGCATGTAGTTTTGCACCTCCTCTTTGTATTCCAATCAGCCACACTAAACACACACACATATATATATATATACACAGTCCAGTTATAAGGTATATCTCCCACATTCTTAGCGTGCCTTCGTGGTGTAATGGTCAGCACACTGAGCCGGTATTTCAGAGGTCCGTGGTTCGATTCCCGGCGAAGGAATTGCATATTTTTCATGTCTCCTGCTTCAAAAAAATCCTAATGTCTCTACACTGGCGCCCGAACTAAAAGGGTTGTGGATGATGACTCTCCACACCCAGGATTTGGCGACTAGGTCCCCTAAAACCCTAGTCGCCCTTTAAAAAGGGGAGTATATAAGGTATAAAAAACCTAATGTCTCTACACAGTCACATTAATGTGACCATCTGTCAAAAGCCAGAATAACCACCTTTCGCAGAGCGGACTGCTGCGAGACGTGCAGGAAGAGAGTCACATAGGTCCCTGAAGGTGTTCTCTGGGATGTTGAGCCATGCCGACTCTAATGCCGTGGCCAGCTGCGCTAGATTACGCGGTTGAGGATCCATGGCGCGAACAACTCGATCGAGATGGTCCCACAGATGCTCGATTGGGTTTAAGTCAGGTGAGTTTGCTGGCCAGGGGAGGACGGTAAACTCATCCTGGTGCTCTTCGAACCACGCACGTACACTGGCAGCTGTATGGCACCTCGCATTGTCCTGCTGGAAGATGCCATCATCCTGAGGAAAAACAATGCGCATGTAGGGGTGAACATGGTCCGCAAGGACAGATGCGTACTTGTATTGATCCATTGTGCCTTCCACAATGATCAGTGAACCTAGAGAATGCCAGGAAAACATTCCCCAGACCATAATGCTCCCGCCTCCAGCTTGGACCGTTCCGGCAATGGTTGCAGGGTGGTTCCTTTCAGAGGTTTCACGCCTTATACGCCAACGTCCATCTGTCCGATGGAGCATAAAACGCGATTCATCCGAAAACGCAACCTGTCGCCACTCAGTGGACGTCCAGCTGCTGTACTGGCGTGCAAATTCTAGCCTTCGCCGTCGATGAACAGCAGTCAGCATAGGTGCACGAACCAGGCGTCTGCTTCGGAGGCCCAGACGCAGCAATGTTCGCTGAATAGTACTTTGGGAGACACTTTTGGTAGCCCCTTGGTTCATTTTGGTGGTCAGTTGCTCAACGGTAGCCCGTCTATCTGCCCGAACGCATCTCCGCAACCGTCGTTCGCCTCTGTCATCTATGGCCCGTGGTGCACCACATTTGCCACGTCGCTGATTTTGGACAGTCCCATTTTGCCATGCACGGTACACTTTTACCACGGCGGCACGCGAACAGTTCACAAACTCAGCCGTTTCGGAAATGCTTCCACCCTTGGCCCGAAAGCCAACGATCATGCCCTTTTGGAAGTCGGATAAATCGCTTCGTTTCTGCATTACGCCAACGATTGAAATGTTTTCCGAAGCCCTCGCACACCCTTTATATACGCTCAACTGCACTGTGCTGCCACCTGCCTTCTGTGATTGGTTATTTAACTCTGACATGGAAAGTACGTGGTGGTCACATTAATGTGACTGGACTGTGTATATATATATATGTAACAAAATTTCTATTCGTAAAAAGCAATTTACTTTAAATTGCTTTTTACGAATAGAAACTTTGTTAAAGTCAAATTTCAATCCTTGCAGCAATGGCGCAATTAAGAGAATTATTTAAATTTAATTTAACTTTACTATATTCTTTTGAAACAATATATATATATATATACTCACCTTCTTACCCGGCTCGGTGAGCTCTGCTTTCTTAGTCTTATATGTTGTTGGTAAATTGTACATTTTTTTCTTTAAAAGCGATTGAATTATGCTTTTCTTATGTTCCGGTAATTTTATGCCTTTAGTTAATCTGTATGCAATAGTTCTAAAATTATCCGCAATTTAAAAGTGTAAGTGACGCTAAGCCTAACGTGCCGGCTATTTGTTTACATTTGAAACTCTTTAAGCCAGTTTCTGCACCTTCAGTGTCTTTTTGCCGAGTGGGACCAAGGGTAAACTTTCAGTTTTGTGAACCGAAAAACACGCCTTCTTGCCCACTTGCCGAATTGCATGTTTCCTCCTAGAAATTCTAATTTTAGTTGTAAAAAATGTTTCTTTTTGACTGTATTTGGTGTTTAAGTTTTTTTTTTCTGTGTTTTGCAATTTTTAATGAAGATGTTTTGAATTTTTATGCATTTTTGCCTTGCCTCGAAGTGAGAACTGAATTGATTGAATGGGGGATATATCTCTGATGAAATTCCAGGAAATAAGTTTAAATGAAGTACAGCAAAAAAATGTGTTATAATTTAATAAGCCATACACTAGTCATGTGGTATCCACATCAAATGTTTTATGTAGTATATATGAAGGGGTTTGAAACAAAGGCTGAGTTAGGAACAGTGACTAAACTATTTCCAGTTCAAGTTAAACTGGGAATAAAATTGTTAAAATTAAGATTGGAAAAGGCTGAACCACGAGATCATCTCCCCCCCCCCCAAAAAAAGTAGCAATTTCTAAAATGTAATCAAATTAAAGAACTCGTAATATTCTGTGAGTAACCTTGAGTTCCCATTCAAAAATCTCTTTCTGAAATGTTGGCAACGACAAGGCAAATATTCCCGCAAATTCCTGTGGCATATATCCGCGCAAAATAGAAAAAATGTATGTCGAGCACCTTAATTTGTTAACGTTAAAAGTTAACGAAATCTTTCCAAAATGTTTCTACTATTACTTTATACTCCTAGCCATATAGTTTCCATTCGCCTTGACTAATATTACCATTGCGGAAAATATACAGTGTTGAATTTTTCTAAGTGTCGCCATTCTACAAAACTGAAGATCTTTAATTTTTTTTTAAATGTAATTAATTTATGATTTCTTAACAATCTGAACGATTTAAAAATAATGAACGCACTACTTAGTAATTTTAAATCTTTATTTTATGTCTTAATATAGCTAACTGATATAAATTTTCACTTTATATTATAGCCATCTGATAATTTTTCTGAAATTTTGTATTATTTCGTGTTTCTAACTCCATATATTACGTACTTAATACAGAATCGTTTGGTTTCTATTTACATTTTCTCAATTCGAGTAAAATTTCTTCGTCATTGATAGAAACTGAAAAGATGGTATGGTTTATTTAATTATGGCAAAGCACTGGAGAACTATCTGCCTAGGGGGAGAGATGCCTTCATGGAGGACTTTCCAAGGGAAACTGGTTCGTATACACATTATACATAGGAAAGACCACGAAACCTCCTATTGCAGCCAGCCGTGATTCGAACCCCGAACCGAACTAACAGTGTCCAGTGACTTTACTACTCTGCCGATGGTTGGCCAGAAAGTGGGAAGAAAAAGGTATTTTTAAATAATCGATTGAAATCTGTAATGCTTCCGCTTCTGATCAAAGAACTTTTACGGGACAGTTTTAGCTTATAAAGCAATGAATGTAGTCTCCTGCCCTGCGGGATAATGGTTAGTGACTCTGTTCGAATCTCGAAGAAGGCATGGATGTTTGTAAGTGTATAGTATCTGTGCGGCATGGAGGCACCCGAAATATGCGACGAGCCGAAAGTTCTATCAAGAGGTTGTTGGTAAAGAAATATGGGTCGGAGACCCTCGGATCCGTCCCACCGGGATGCTCTTTTTGAAAACGGGGGCCGAAACTGAACGAAGTTGTACTGTTTGGTTTGGTTTATGTGAAAACGGCAAAACCTCGAATGCTGTCTTAAGGGGAGGGATGCCTTCGTAGAGAACTTCTTAAGGGAAACTGTCTCGTATACACGTTATACATGAAGAAAAACACTAAAACGCCCTTGCAGCCACAAAGTCGTACTGTCACCTGTATGGTACCTGAAGCTCTTGCCAACGATAGGCGCAATCTTCCCTGATTGCCATGATGAATTTTGTCTCTGATTTCAGACTTGAGAGCTTAGTCCCAACAAAAACATGACTGTAGCCATTTAAATGTTATTTGTGTCGAGGTATCTGTATCGACGAATGTAAATCTTGGAAAGAGTCAGATTTCATAATTCACTATTTTTGCACACAGTTTGTTTGCAATGCATAATTGCAAATAAACTGTGTGCAAAATTAAATTATTAACATTATTAGCGAAATTATTTGTTTACATTATAAAATACATTTCACCCTTTAAGATAGAGGAGAAAAAATATGTTGTAGGATTTATATTTATTTTAACTAACATTTATTTTAAGTTATCTTTACTGTTTAGCCTTCATTTTCCCCTAGAAATGCCCGTGCCAGAGTATGTAAATTGTAGTAGCACGCACAGTTTATTCAAATTTAGCGGAAGCTAGTTGAATTAAAATGGGAAAGGAAACCAGAGTGTGAGAGTCTTGTTTTAAAGTTACGCTAGTGAGATTGCTCGGTAGAATTTAGATCGGTGCGTGTCGGCCTGTGTGCCTAGCTTTGTAGAAGTGCTAGTTTTCAACTGTTTAATCAGTAATCTTGCTGAATCTCAGCGGTAATTAAAAACGCGGTTAGTTTAGGATCTCAGAGCCTCGTCCGTAGTGTTTTGATATTTGTTCATCTAGTCATTACTTTTAGTTTTACGTTGAGTCGCCGGGTTGGCGCAGTTTGTGAGCGTCAAGTAGACGCATTTGTCATTTTAAAGATAAAATAAAAAGGGCTTCAACCCTTTCTTACGTTTCTGTGTAAATTCACACATAGTAGCAGTCACTACCCCGGTTTCTGACAAGTTGGGGCCACGAGATCTTACAAGGTTATTGGACATTCGGATTGGATTGGATTATCTGGACGAAGGATTAGAGTTTCATTTGTAGAACAGCATTTTAAGAAACACTGCCTTATGTTACGTTATACACAAACACACACATACAAACAAACAAAACAAAAACGTAAACTTTCATGCAGCTAGCCCGTTAATCGGGATTTGAATCTAGGTCGGAAAGATATTCGGATTGTATCCAGTTTTATTGCTGATTATCGTTTCAGTATCGTTGTTGAAATAAAACTCGTTCTTAAAAAATCTAATAATGTGTATCTGCAGTTTTATCACCCTCTTTCAATGTTGTTATGCTTTAAAAAAATTTACAAATTCAGAATAAAGCTTTTTTTCTTTTTTTAATTCCTACTATTAGCTCACACTCTCGCTATATCTTGTTTAAATTTTCAATCGTTAATAAAATACTTTTTATTCATCCACTCAAGTTCAAATACATTTTTTTAAAACTTGTAGTGGATGACACTTGATGTTAATACAGTTTTTTCACATATTAAAGTCAATTCCTACTTATTTATTCCTGTTTATCGGAACTAAAGAGATGCTGTTTTTTTAAATATATTATAAGATTTATAAATAATGACCGTTTATTAGGAATTCTCACGTGCATGTGTCGCCTTGAGTCGTGTGAAGTCATTAGATGGAATATTAATTTAAGAACTGGACTGCTCGAAGCTCACTGGAATGGTTCCTTGTAGTAATGAAGCATTACAAAAGATGGATAGAATGAGAAATTATAGACCACCATCAGCTTCATAAATTAGAAACGAAAAAATGTTAATAATGTTAATAAAAAGTAACTAAAATACAATTTTTCTTTGTTGACCTAAGTAGGAATTGACTTTAAAAAAAATTTTTTTATATTACTTGTTAATTAGAAATTCTATTTTGGGATTTTTATATTTCTCATAATAACGGTCAGAGTTCTGATAAGTTTTTCAATTGCAATTCTTTGCTTCTCTTTTAAGAAATCCCCGCCTTTTGCGTCTATTAATTTATCTATAAATTCGGATCATGTTCGAATTGCTTTATGGGACTTTATGACGTCTGTGAAATTGCTGAGCGATCGATTCATGCCTGTTAAATGTTGATTTTTAGTTTTGCATGTGTTTTAGCAATCGTCTTTCGCCATGTGAGGTCCTCTAAAAATGAAAAATAAGCTTTTTGGCGTTTGTGACTGTCACTGTGATGAAGGCTTCACCCTGAATAACCTGTTCCTTCTTGTCATGGCCTGGCGCCACCATTTTTGAGGTCTAACAGCCCTTTATTTAGCCTGAATTTCCACTCTTGTTTGGGTCATCTGCCTCTTAGTGCTGATGTTACTCATGAGTAAAGAGGAAGAATCGAGGGGAACCGATTACGATGCAGATTATTTATTTTTCCGTTACGGAACAAGCATATCAGCCATTTCTGATATCGACTAGCGTCATGCACAACCCTTACAGAACGAATTGCAAATATCATAAACTTATTAATTATCAGCGTATAAGGTTATTATTTAGATTAACTAATTATTTAAATTATTTTCCGAAATTCAAATTGCGTTTTTCATATCTGGAAAATGCGACTTAGAACATATATTAGATTTATATATAGCATTGTTCTAATATAGGTATCTTGACACAAAATCTGGATTTTTTCTGAAATGACATGCCATTTTTTTTCCATATTTCGATTCTACGACTCAAATTATGTGTAAATATTAAATTTTGTAAAACTTGGTTCGAAATTTACGGAGAAATTTAAAAATTTATATTGGCGCTTTTTTTTTCCAGTTTGCCCCCCCCCCAAAAAAAATCACTTTTATGATACATTTCATATATTGTAAAACTTTAACGAATTTTTGATTAACAGACTCAAGGATTTCAAAGCGAGTAATGGAACTTTGTACAGAAAAAACATTTTTATCTCCAGCGCGTGAGACAATTCTAAAGACATGCTCATTTTAAAGTTATTTTGCGATATTGCTCTTGAACTGAGTTTTATGATTTAAGTGCAAAGAACATGATATTTAATAAATAAAGGTAACACACAAAATGCTGAAAAAACACCCCTTTGGAGGTAATTGAAAATCTGAAACCTTTCTCCCCCCCCCCTCGTTTTGTTTTTAGTGTAACGTGTCAGATTGTAATCTGAAATCTTAAAATTGCAATTTTTTAAAATATTTTTATTGTGTATTTTATATTTTTTATCTCCGCGAATAATTTGCCAACGGATCAACTGTAAATTCTAACGTATATAAGAATAAGTTTTCTGTTAGATGTATATGCACATAATTTTTGCCTCTACGCTATAAATGCTAGTCTTCTCGCGTTATAACGAGGAAATGTGTGCTAACTTTTTAAATTTTCTAAAGTAAATGACTGCTCAGGTAGATAAACTTCTGAAAAACCACTTAATTCTCAAAAGTTGTCTACCTTAACATTTGTCTTGTTTATTTTTCTACGAAACGGCACTATCTTTGTGTTTGCTTTTATGGTTTGATTCCAGGGCACGTTGTGTTTTATGGGAACATAAAACTATAAAACATGAGGCATGCTCTTGTAATATACAGCTTTCTTCTCAGTAGGAGGTGGAGTTCCAATGGAGGTAGATACAACTTAATCAACATTCCCCCCCCCCCAATGT
>KK118980.1:132590-171522 GCA_000611955.2 Stegodyphus mimosarum
CCAAACCCCCCCCCCCCCCAATGTCGTGCTGCTGCGAACCAAGCTATGTCGTTGAAGAAGCACGAATCAATTGACTTGCATCACGTTTGACCGTTTTTCCACCCCCTTCTGTCTGATCCTGAATTATTGGTATTTCTGTTATAAGTTATGAACTTTATCAGCCAGTTTTTGAAATAAATGTTTTCCTTTCAATCAGTACTTATTTAGGAGCAATAAAATCTTGACCTGCTAGTGCAATTGAACTCCAGTTCTCTGGAATCAATATCCAAAGTCAAATTAAGCATTTAAGCCGAGTAAAATCAAGTTTTTGATTACGTTATTAACGTGCTATTATTTTTACTTTTACTTCCTGGTACGAAGTAAAGGAAGTATTGTAATCGTGAAACATTTCGGGTGTCATATTTGAACAAAAATATCCATTCCGACTGCTCTCGAAACCATTTAAACGATGTTTTTGCGTGACATGTGTACGTATGCACAGAATAAAGGACTGTTTTTGCCAAAACGGATTGTAAATTGGATTCACATGAGATTTTTTCCTTGACGTCAATACATGTTTATACACGTACATTTTTTCTTCCCGTCAGTACGTGCGTATATATGTACATGTATCTAGTATAACTCAAAAACGAGTTTTTGAGTTTCTTCATACAAAATTTTGTATATGGGATTGCTATAACATATAGTTGTGCACCTCCCTCTTTCGTTGCAGTCAGCTGCACCAATCTTATTGTAAATATATATTTATATATGTATTCCCACTCTGTTACCTGGCTGGGTGAGCTTAGTTTTTTTTTCCTATTCTTTTATGTTGGTAAATTGTGCATTTTTTGCTTTAAACTTGATTGAATTATGTGGTTTTTATGTTTCGGTTCAGGTTTTTATGCCTTTAATTAATCTGTATGCAGTAGCTGTAGAATGATCAACAATTTAAAAGTGACGAGTTAAGCCTAACGAACCGCCATTTGTTTACATTTTTAACTCAGGAGAATAATGAATTAAGTCAGTTTCTGCATCTTCAGTGTCTTTTTGCCGAGTGGAACCAAAAGCAACCTTTAAATTTTGTGTCCCGAAAAACCTGTCATCTTGTCCGCTGGCCGAACTGTTTGTTTTTGCGTAGAAACTTTAATTTTAATTGTAATTTTTTAAAAACTCTTTAACTGTATTTGGTGTTTTATGTTTTTGTGTACTTAACAATTTTTAAGGAAGGTGTTTTGGGTTTTTATGTATTTTTGCCTTGCCGCGAAGGGAGAACAAAGTTAATTGAATGAGAAATATACCTTTAATAAAATTCGAGGAAATAAGTTTAAATGAAATGCTGCAAAAAATTAGTATAACTTAGTAGGCCATACAAGGAAGTCATTTAGTGCCCAGAACAGATTTTTTTATTTGGTTTAACTATTAAAAACGATGTTTTAAAGATATACACATTTTTAAGAAGCTTTTAAATTAATTTATATGAATATACACCATATAGAGATCGGCCTACAATTATAAAGAACCGTGTTGCTTTGTAACATTAAATGCAAGCGATTACTCTTTTTTCTTTGCTCATTGAGTCATTGCTCAGTAATGAAAGGTTCTGTTCCTTTCGTTAAAATGGATTAAACAGAAATGGTAACAAATTATGCGAAATCCTTCTTAGTGTCACGGAACATGTGCTTAAAAGGTGACATTCAGCTTCCTTTGTTTGTGAAGAGAGTTTTCTAATTCTTTGCTCGTGTAAAAAGTTACATTGATTTGAAAATGAGTGAAATATCTGAAGAAATACTCTTTGTGATGCTTTTTTACTTTAAAATGTTAAAAACGCTGCAAAAACATGCTGAAATATTTGTGAAGTGTACGGTGAGAATGCTGTGAGTGAACGAAGGACCAGGAGTGGTTTGCTAGATTCCGTTCCAGAAATTTCGATGTCAACGATGCATCTCGCTCTTGTCGGCTAGTCACTGAAATAGTCGATGAAATTTTGCAATTGGTGGAGTAAGACCGGCATGTCAGCTGTCAGGAAATAGCGGAGGCACTAAACATCAACCTCATGATAGTTTAGAATCATTTGAAAAGAGCAGGCTACAAAAAGAAGCTCGATGTTTGGGTGCCAGATGAGAAATTGCCCAGTATGAGCTGCTGCAACATGGCGAAACCATCAATTCGGTCCTGTTCTGTGCACAACTCGACCGTTTGAACGAAGCAATCCAGAAAGAGCGACCAGAATTGGCCAACAGAAAGCGAGTTGTGTTCCATCATGACAACCCTTGTCCACACACATCTTTGATGACTCGGAACAAATTGGCGGAACTTGGTTTCGAAGTTTTGATGCATTCACCTTATAGCCCGGACCGTCAGATTACCATTTGTTTCGGTCTCTGCCAAACTCTCTTGATGGTAAAAAATTGGCTGACCGAAGCGTCGCTGAAAATCACTTGGACAAATTTTTCGATGATAAACCACAGAAGTTCTACACCGATGGAAGTATGAAGCTATCCGAAAAAGTGGCAAAAGGTCATAAATAATAATGGTCAATATGTACTAGATTAAAATTGATTTTCAATAAAGAAAATTTTTGTTCAGAAATGTACCAAAAAAAACGGCGGAGACTTTTTATATGACCCAATATTACGTTTATTTATTTACATCAGTAGAAATATTGTATTAGACTTTTAATTGAAATGTTTATGTTTTTGCAGAAATAAAACGATATTTTTGTTTAATTTACTACTGCTGCAAACTAAAAAGTATGAGCTTCGCTTCTTAAATAAAATGAATTGTTTAAAAATCTTTCGTTGTTGAAGTAATGCGGAAATTTTAAATTACTCATTAAATCTCTCATCAGAAATTCCAAAACTCATAATTATGGATAAATCTTATTTACCTGACCAGTCTTTCCGTTTACACCGGCGCTTTGCTGAAGACAGTCATGAGTCATAGACTCGATTACTATTCATACTTATGCCACAAACATTTATTACATTTTATTTTACAGGAAGAATCCTGAAGATTTCACTGACGAATTACATCACTGTCAAAATAATCACAGCTATCAGTTAAAGTAAAAAACAGGAAGTTAGCTGCTCCAGCGATATAAACCTTTTTATCGCACTTTATATTTTTTATGCAATTTGTTGGCTCTAGGTAACCGTTGTTTTTAATAGTGCGAGAAATATACATACATTCATGCAGATTCTTCATTATTTAATTTCTTTAAATATAATACAGGGCGATAACATTTGGTGGCAGCAATTTGAAAATAGATTTTTTAGTGATTTGACGCAGAATGCCGTTTCTAGACTTAGGACTAAAAACGTTTAAAAACTATTGCATTAATAATATTAGCAGTTATGATTTTGCAATACTATGCCTCTCTCTTCCCTGAAAAGAAATTTATAATAATCTTGTCAAACTTTACGAATTATTTCCAGTACTCAAATGCATCCTTAATTTTTAAAAATGGATTACCTTTCTTAAATGTTCACTTTTCCGTAAGTTTATCCAATTTAAAGGTAAAATATTTCTACAAATTAACGGCATTCCCATGGGCACCAATTATTTAATTTCTTTTTCCAATACATGTACAGTGTCTCATAAAAGTGTTCGTACATTTACGAGTTTCAGTGAAATACTGCTTTGTTCATTAATAAAAATTAATACTTTAGAATAAAAAATTTTTAATAATATCTATAAATTTCTCTTAGGAAAACTACATTATTTACTTCATTAGAAATTTTTGTTTAAATAATAAAAAAGTAACAGAAAAATATTTAGAGAAGTCTTCGTACGATTTAAAGAAATCTGCCACATATTAGTAAATATTGTAGTATTTCTATCAGTTAAGTATTTTGTAGTGTATACTACAGTATTTATGGCAGCTCTCAAATGTCTGGGCATAGAGTTCACCAGTTTTTTTTTTTTCCCGTAATATCTGCATCAGCGTTCCTCCATACTTCCATCATTACTGTTTTTAGTTATGTTTTAATGTTGTGTCTTTCTATTCTAATCTCTACTTCTCTCCAGATGTGTTGTGTTGGATTTCAATCTGGTGACTGAGGTGGTGTTTTCAGAACTAGTGGACAATTAATACACCCAAAAGGCGAACGTTGAGGGTCGTGTTCTTAGAATTGTTATCCCCATAAAAAATAAAGTTGTTTCCAGTAACCAAATTTTGGGCGGATAATTTAAAATTATCTTTTAAAATATTTAAATAAAGAGCATGGTTCATTTTGCCATCAATAAATACTAAATTATTTAATCCTGATCGTGACATGCACCCTTACACAGAACACCTCCACCCCCATACTTTACTATACGAACCAAGTCTTGGGATTAAGCCCCTCACTTTTTTTTTCATACAAATTATACGTCCATCGAAATCAAAAATGTTAAATTTGCTTTCATCTCCAAATAAGACATGATTCTAAACGCTTTGGGCTTATTTTCAATAAATTTTGAGAAGAAAAGCTTAAGCTTTCTATTTTTTTTACTTCCAAAAAATTTTCTTCGCAGAGTAGAGCGCCCATGTAATCCAGCTGGTCTGGGTGCTCGTCGAATAGTTTTAAGTGAAATTCAACTAGAAAAATTTTCAGTAAATTCTGTAGAAATCTTTAAAACACTCAACAATGGATTTTTTACTGATTTACTAACTATAAATCTCTGATCACGTGAAGTAACATCGAGTCCTCTTTGCCGGGCAACCTCTTCTTACTTTGTTGTGAATCTGATTTTCTTCGATAAAGCATTTGATTACATACTGCACCGCAGAATGGGATAAATATATTAATTTAGCAATATCCCGAGTCGAACTTCCATTCTTATGTTAAAAAATGATCAGTTTTACTATGCTGTTCGTTGTTTCTTTAAGACTACGAGCCATCTTTAAACATTAAATAAAATATATGAAATAAGCAAGCCAAAAAATTCTTTAAACGTCACCAAAATGGGGGAAAAAAGTGATAGACAATTTTATTTATGAAATTTTACGAAAACGTTTCGGTGTACGATCGCTTTTTTGGCGTGTTTTATTTATGCCTCCTTACATTTTCAATTTTAGAGAAAGAAAATAAGTCAGTGTTAAAAATTAAAAAGTTTTGTTTTATTCAAAATCACGTGATACGAAAAAATATTGGAGTTCATATTCGAATTCGATTCCGGGTTACAGCGCTTTTTCTGCAAGCTGTTAAAGTGTGCGAACATTTTTGGGAGACACTGTATATTGTTTATACAAAAAATATATATATTGTTTGTACAAGAAATCAATTTTATGAGAAACTGTTGTAAGGTTTTAGTTAAACTAACAAAGTTTTATTTTAATTTGCCTTTTTCTATGTGTTCTTATTTCAACTTCTCGTTAGAATAAGCGCGCGTTTCAGCTTTATGCTAATTTGAAGTGGAGCCAAGTTCTATTTAAGCTTTTAGTCTCAGACCACTGCCACTCTGTTCGACGTTCGCTTGACCAGCTAGTATTTAAATTCTAAGCCTTAGCGCTGTTACGCTATTACTTATTGAAGTAAATCTAAGTGCGTTAGTATTAGTTAAATCTTGCTACGCACCCTTTAGCATAGAGGCCAACCTCGCGTTTATAGCTCTGTGAGCAACGACTACTTAATTTCTAATTAGCTTTAGTTTAAATTATCTGATTGTTCAGTCTAGACCCAAGTGCGGTCATTATTTTCTGTATCCCTCCCGAGTTGGCAAGTGACTGTATATAATTCTGGTTTAATAAAAGAGGATTTTAAATCCTTCTTGAGTGCAGTTCTTCTACCACTTAACCACAGTTTTCTACCACAGAACATAGCTGCATTCAGCTCACTGTTCAAGATCAGGACTTAAAGTTTCACGAATATGTTCGCCAAGAATATGCATCGAGCACACAGTCCTGACACTGTAATCAAATAGAAAACTTTAAATCTTACTTTTAGGACACTGATGACTTTGTAAGGTATATTTCAATTTTATACCAATTATTTTAATTTTAAAGTGCTTTCCTATCGATTCTTGTTTTCACTTACAACTTCCTACCAGAATGAGTTTTTAGAATCGCATTAAATGCAAACGAGTTAGAAGTAGTATTTAAGGAAGCTTAAAATTACTTCGTGAGAGAGAGCTAGGGATTCTGAGTAGCGCGTGTTTGCCTTCAAGCTAAGTCTCTCTTGAAGCTGTTATGTTCGGCCATATATTACGTTGCGTGTGATATTCGCTGGCTAGTTTAAATTAAGGGCCAACTACGTTAGATAATTGTGTTAGCTTCGGCTACGACTCTGTTAGTTAGTTCTATTTAGTTCTTATTTCTTATTCTAAGTGTAAGCCCATGTGGAAGCTTTGTTGTAAGCCCGAGAAAGGGGCCAACTGTTTATCTTATTTTGAGTAAAATGAAGGGTAGTTAACCCTTCGCGAGTCTACGCTTTAAGTGTTTGAACTCAGCGGAAAGTCACTAACAAGTCCACTAGGTTTCTCAACGTTCACTGTTCAAAGAGGAACTCTACAACTTAATCGTTTTCCATAAATCTGGGTTAATTGAATCAGCAAATATTTATTATAAATGTTTAAAACCTAATGAAATAAAAATTCCAGTTATAATGAAATTGATTAAATTAGCCTTAAAATTCTCAACTATAAAGTAATTAAACTTTATGGGGGGAAGTGCTTTTGAACTTTCCTACTGTTAAAATTCCAGTATTTCTAAAAGAATTATTGCTAACGCCATTATCAACCAGTTTCTCAGAATTAAAAATATTGGCACTACATTTGAAGACATTAATAAAAAAATTCAGTATCTAAAAATCACACCTATTAATAATCAAATTCCACTTAATTTTATTAATTTACTTCTCCAAAAATTAAATATTAGGTTGTTTTAATTTTATTTTAATGTTCCTTGTGATAAGATTTACTTAAACCAAATTTATTTACTGGATGCGTAACAATTGTAAGTATACTTGTAAATTTGTAAATAGTCCCTTTCTCTCTGTTACTAACAAAGAGCCATTTCTATTGCAGTCCTGTTTGTTATATGCCAAATCAGACATTTTACTGTTAACTCATCCCTTTCCTTTTTCCTTTTTCTACCCCCCAATCCCCCACATATTACCCTATGTATGAAAAAATTAGTTAATTTTTTTTTAAACTTTTTCACGCACAATTTTATTTTGTTACTTAAAATAATTTTAAAATAAAAATCTTAAAAATTGGATTTCTTTCCGCTGTTTTTGAAACAGTTATTGATTATTAAACAGTTTATAAATTTTTATTGTATTATATAATAAGTGATAGTTACTGTTCTAATGCTCCAAGACATTGTGAAAAAAACTTAAAATTGTTTTGTTTTGTTTTACTTACTGAGTTGAAATACTAAATACACATGTAAATCTATGTAAAATATGTTTACTACTCCTATTAGCATGTGTGAAAAAATTCAGCATTATTAAAAAGTTAATGGTATTTTATATTTTTCTCTGATTTATTTTATTTTTGGCCAGCAAATGAGTTTCTACTCTTCCCCCCCCCCAAAAAAAAGCATTTTCTTTGCAATTTCTGAAATAAAAACAGAGTTTTTTAAAGGGTTCTTTTTCTTTTCATTCTCTTCTTCATCCGAGTTGAGAATTGTTTAACCAGAAGGAAAATATTTGCAACAACAAGGTTGAAGGAAAAGAGCGCTGCATGATGTTAGAAGACATTTGTTTCATTTACGATTCTTACTTCAATTCAACAACTGCACAGATGTGATAAGCAAAGAAAGCGAACCTCCAGTATAAACATGACATAGACTGGTATTGCATAATATCGTTCTCGAAAGTACGATATGGGGCCTAAAAAAGGCGAAAGCTCTCAAAATTCCGATCTTCCCGCACCCCATGTTCTTGGACAAAAAGGAGCCAGAATGATTGACGTCATTTCGGTCTTATCGGACGCCCTTTCGCTGATAAATTCGGAGCTTGGCTTTGTTATCCGCATTCTCCTCCTACCTGAGGAACGAGAAGAAGCTGCATCTGATATTACTCTTTTTTTTTTTTTAATTTCCGGCAGATTTTTTTTTTTTTTTCCCCTGCCAGAGGAAAATATTTTATCTTATTGGATGCAGTCGCACAGACGAATTCTTCCTGTTCGAATTGCACATATTATCTGTTGCCAATGTTTTACGGCTCTTTGTACGATTAATTTCATTGAGAAGCAATCATGATCAATTGCAAAAATGCCAGTCTTGTACAGTTTATTTAATTTGCTTAACCAGTTATTTTATGTTACGAATCTCTACTGCCACTTTTTCCGTTTTCCCACCAGAATGGAAATTAGCTCCCGTGTTGTTTAAGTGAAAGGCTTGAGATGGTTTAGACAGAACATGTTTTGCTTAGTGAAGTCTACGTTGCTAAGTTTGTTATTCTAAGTTAAAAGTTGCTGTCTTCGGCCGTGCATTATAATTGGTAATAATATTTCACTTTATAATTGGTGATAATATTTCATGTTATAATTGGTGATAATATTTTACGCTGGTGAAGCTTCAGAAACCACTCTGAATGACTCCTGACCCACTCTCTTTTTTGGCTTTTAGCTATTTAGATTTAGATTTACAGTGAATTTCTGTTTTAATTTCTTATGATAAATGTTGGCTGATTTGTAAGCGCCAGATGGGTTTTCTGTTTATCTTACTTAGTTTTAAAATAAAGCCTCTTTTACGCATGTGTCTAGTACTTTGAAAACATTGCAATAATTCTCTTACAGTCTTGTTGAGGTTTTGGTCCAAAGTTACAATAAAGAAAGACCTTATATCTTACAATTTTTTGAACGTGTAGGATGTTTAAAAAAAAAAAAACTCATTACGCATTTGCCCCTTTTGATAAAATGAACCCCTTTTGATGATGAAAGTGATGATTGCCTTGATGAGAAAACTTAATATTTACATAGTAAAGGCAAAACATTGTGTACAATTATGCTTTAAAATACAGTTAACCTTTAACGCACGTGGGTCTAAATAGTACGATTTCGTTCTTAGATTATTTTTTTTTTCAGTAAATATAATTAAAATATATATAGGGCAGTTTTTAGAGGTTAGGTAACGGTTGCATTATGTATCTAGCTATAAACTGTTTACCCCAAAGGAGCGTCAGCGGTTGTTAGGCTATTAATTTCGTTTTGACATTTTACCTTGGTTCCCTATAAAACAGCGTTTCTCTTTTCAAATTATTGCCATCAAATATTAGAACTCTGCCTTGTATTTAAAGAAATTAAATAATGAAGAATCTGCATGAATGTATGTATGTTTTTCGCTCTGTGAAAAAGCAACGGCACTTAAAGACATCAAATTCTGAATAACATAGTCCTCCACTCGAATATGGGCATGTGGATGCCCAGATTTGGAATTTGTTTTATTGTGTGTTTCATATTTTGTAAAACTTTAACGCATTTTCGGTTAACAAACTCAACGATTTCAAAGCGTTCCATTAACATTAACACTACCGCACGCATCCAAGCACGGATATTTTATGCGCGAGGTTTTTGTTTTTGTGATATTGCTGTTGAATTTAATTTTATCGTTTAAGTGTGAAGAACATGGGATTTAATAAATAAAGGTGACACACAAAACGTTAAAAAAAAACACCCCTTTGGGCCTGAAAGCTTTCAGATTTTATTTATTTTATATTATTTTTTATTGCCATAAAATAAACCAACATCTGTTATAGGAAGATAATATGTATTTTCCAAAATGTAAGCACACAAACAAGTATGGACTTCACACGGTAATACTGGCAGACGGCGTAATGGATAGTGTAAGCAAAAGTAAAGATAAACCGTATCCAGATAAAATTAATAGCAATACCTACTGTGCAAATTACTTCCGAATAATAGTATTTCGGAAGTAATAAGTAATTTTTTGCAATTAACAGTCGTTCTCCTTTTTTATCTTTAAAAAATCGCTAAATCACGCCAAAGTGGTTGCGCTAATACGTAAGGACCAGTGAAGTTTGATAAATTAGCCTTATGAAGCAACCTTTGGAGTTAAGTGACGTCATTGCAGTAAATATTTATACTGGAGTACGTCTTCGGTTAATAATTTTCTTCAAAACACGACAACTAATTTGATCAATGCGTCACATTTAAACGAGTTTGTTTCTGTTTTGCTGAAGCGCATTTTTAATTATTTTAAACCGAGTGAGAGATGTAGGATGTTTTATAAATTTAAAGCAAACCAGTGCGACAGTACTTGGGGAAAACACTCAAAACTAAATTGTTTAACATGCTGATCTGACATTACTTCAAACATTTATTCATTTTTGTCATAATTAAAATTAAGTATGTTAATTTTACAGGCAATAATTCACATATACAGCTGCATCTAATGCATCCAGTATGCCCATTTCCTTGTAAAATGAACGTTACTTCCTTATAAACGTCGCTTTGCGTTTCTAAATAATATGACCTTATCACCTTTGTATTTTATATCCTGCTAATTCTGTAAATTGAATTACAGTTCTCTGAAAGAACTTCATTTGACTCTCCAGTCTGTCTGGAGTTATTATCTTATCAACGAACTAGGCATATATTTATTTAAAAGTTGTGGGGGGGGGGAGAGAAGATGAAGCCTTTTCTTGAGAATTTCACTTACTAGGTTAACGTCGTCTATAGAGCTTTTGTCTCATATTACTCATATTATGTTCGTTTAAATTCCCTTTCCGGCTACTTTCTACTAATCAGTTTTTGACTGACAAGTTGGATTGCAAATATTTAATAAATTATGATATTCCATTGAATGCGTTGTAAAAGAAGGTGTTGTATGTCTGCAAACCATATCTAGACAAACTTCAAAAGAAGCCCAATTATCTTGAAAATGAGCCCATAGAAATTTTTGAATGGTGTTTGCACCATTCTTTATATAGGAAACTACTTCTTTTCCCTGAAGGAGCTGGAGGATAACGAAAGGGTCTTACTGTTTTCCAACGCAGGCTTCTGGGTTAGTAATGTTCAAGACTGGTTTTTGTGCATGCGAAGGAAAGTATGTAAATGTAATTTCGTTTTCCTTTTCCTCAAACCAATACTGGATATTCTTGGTTTAAAAATTGCTAATTTTGTAGAGCTATCAGGAAATCAGCTTGTCCTCGATGGAGTTCGAACTGCATATTTGTTGTTGTTGTTGTTGTGACTTATCTCACTTTTTGACAGTAACATCAGAACAAGCTCACGAAATGCATCGTGGCAAGGAGTGCAAGATTCCGCCTGCCTGTCTTTTAGCAAAAGCCTTGAGCACCATACAAGTGGCAGTACGACTTTGCTCAGTTCTGCCCCTAATTTTGATGGAGAGGATCCCAAAGGGACGGGTCCGAGGGCCTCCTACCCATCTTACCCTACCAGCAACCTTTCGAGAGGACTTCCGGCTTGTCACGTATTTAGAATGCTCCCGCGCCGCACAGACACTATACATTTACAAACATCCATGATCCATGCCCTCTTCGGGATTCGAACCCGGGCTCTTCGGTACGGCAGTCAGCGTTGTTAACCACTACCTCGGTTGGGCGGCCGAACTGCGTATCTTCCGAATACTAGCCACACGTATTCATTAGTTACATCCCGAGATAACGCAGTAGGGAATGCGAAAATTCCTTACAGCGTTATTCGTTGGGAAGGTGATATTACTTGCATGAAACAGTGCCTGTGAATATTGAATGAACTGCTTAACCAAAATAGTGTCATAGACCCTTTAAAGTGGTGGTAGAACCTACAAAAAATCACAATCCGGAAAGCATCATTCTTCCTTATTATAAGAAGATAGTCAGGATAATATGCCTCTACTGGAGTGTTGTCCACACTTCAGTACGTCCTTTGATTCATCCAAATATGGTTTAATGTTCCGGCAGCCCAGATTGTGCATTCGTACGCCATTGTTGTCTGTTTTGCATATATCTGGGCTATAGCAGCAGCAGTGCTATGAATATCTTATTTATTTAGTTTCTATGAAATTTTTTGAGTTGAAACAAAATGAGTTGTATAGTTGTCACCGTGAAATTCGAAATCTGGAGAAGTGGACATTCTACGCAGAATGTCAAGGTTCCCATCGTTGCTTGGTGATGCTGTCTGCTATATTATTGGGCCCATGCTCGAATCAAGGGATATTTATAAGTGTACAAGGGTGACTATAGCGTAGCTCGCGGTGCAAATAAAATATATATATTAAATATGATAAACTACTCAATGTCCAAAAGGAAATTATTTAATTCCCTTTCTTTTTACACAGTTATTAGTAAACTTACACTGTTAAAAATCCAAACATATTTGTTTTATTTCATTTCTGAAAAAGAGTAAGTGGTACTTAGAGGTAATATCATCAAGTGGTAATTAGAGAAAATAACGATACCACAAAAATTCGCAATGTCTTCGACTCATCATCATATGCTGAAGGCAAGCAAAGATACCACAAACAGCAAACAAAGATACCACAAAATTTCGCGATCTCTTCGACGCATCATCTTCTGCTAAAGGCAAACTAGAAAACATAGATACCACAAAATTTCGCGATGTCTTCGACGCATCGTGATATGCCGAAGGCAAACTAGGAAACAAGGATACCATAAAATTTCGCGATGCCCTCGACGCATCATCATATGCTGGCAAACTAGAAAACAAAGATACAACAAAATTTCGCGATGTCTTCGACGCGTCATCATACGCTGAAGGCAAATAGAAAACAAAGACGCCACAAAATGTCACGATGTCTTCGACGGATCTTCATATGCTGAAGGCAAACTAGAAAACAAAGATACCACAAAATTTTCGGATGTCTTCGACGCGTCATCATATAAAGGCAAACTAGAAAACAAACATACCACAAAATTTCGCGATGTGTTCGATGCATCATATACTGAAGGCAAGTGTAGAAAACAAAGACACCACAAAATTTCACGATGTCTTCGACGGCAAACTTTCCCTGAAAGATGGTGTAGAACCAGACGCTTCTTCGCATTAGAAACCTGTTTCACTGCTTTTAAAATGATTTAAATATGGATTTGTGGCTTTTGGAAAATCTAGTTGTGGCTGTTGAAATTTCCTGAATTCCAACATGCAGCTCTTACTGATATGAAGTTTAGACACCCCTGGTATATTAGTTGCATGGCTAGAGAACACTTAAAATACCGGCGAACTGAATGTCCTCTCGAGTATGGTATGGGAAGAGGAATAAGAGATGAAGGCCTTAGGACACGAAGAAGGTTTTCTGGGCCGAAGCTCTGTACTTATCTAAAAATATGAAGAAATCCATAACGTAAGAATAACATTTCTTATTAAGATATCAATGGCTTTGTAGGTGGAACTATAGCAAAGCACGACTTCAGTAACTAATCGTAGAGCATAGCCGGCATATGTCAATCTAGAAGACGACAGCAGTGAATTAACCTGAAGGTCACACATGGAAGAAAGACAGCAGGATATTGTTTGAAAACACGAGCAGGTTTAGTGATTGGTTGGAAGAAGAGTTGGTTACCACAGTAAAACGGGCTAGAGAGAAGTAGAGTGGTAAGATTCTTTTCATAAACCCATGCATCGAATCAACCGTGAATAAAATAAGCCGAAATATGGGGGAATAGGATAGATAAACCCGTTTGAACCCGTCCTCCATGGAAATTGGCGCGTAGCTGTACATTTAGTGCGGCGAGATTATACTTGCACTGAAATTTTAGTGTCCCGCGCACTTCTTCGTGTCCTGCACCTGCTCCTGAGTAACTGCACAGTTTCGTCCGCAGCCTCATAAATAAACTGCACGTCGATGAGCTTCGTATTCTTGTAGCGATGCATACGGCTCGAAATTCGCACGGGGAATAAAGATTTACACATTCAGAACGTTCCACCTAAACCTCAACGCGCCATTTCCATTTACATTCCCGTACAAAATCTGCTTATTTCGATCCTGTCTACCAGTTTGCCTGATATTTATGAATCACCCTGTATGAATACGCTGCAGATTAATTGATAAATCATGCACAGTAAGACATTACCAGCGTTATATGAAGCAGTAATATATTGTTCACTGCATTACGTACTAATTACAATAAAGCAAAGTGTATTGAAAGTATATTCATTCTCTTTATTGTACATATCAAACTAAGGGCTTAATGTTTTGACGTTGTAGCTTAATACCCAATATGCAACAGGGAAATAAAAATGCAAAATCTCTGCTATACAATATAAAGGAAATAATAATAAAAAAAAGAACTGAAAGCTTTCATGTTTTATATTATGCTCAAAAGGTCGTTTTTTTAACGTTTTGTGTGTTACCTTTATTTATGAAATATCACGTTCTTCGCACCTAAACCATAAAATTCAATTCAGCAGAAGTATCACAAAATATTTAAAAGGACATATTTTTAAAATTTCCGATACATAGTCTCGCGCTTGAGATAAAAAAAAAGTTCCCTTACAATGTTGCCATTGCTCGCTTTTAAATCGTTGAGTTTCTTAAACATTCGTTAAAGTTTTACAAACTATGAAATCCTTAATAAAGCAAATTCCAAATTTGGGCTTCCGGATGCCCATATTCAAGTGGAGGACTACGTTACTCAAAAATGGATGTCTCTAAATACCGTCGTTTTATCACAATACGAGAAACATATATATATATATATATATTTATATATATTTATGCAGATTCTTCATTATTTAATTTCTTTAAATATAATGCAGAGCTCTAATATTTAATGGCAACAATTTGAAAAGTGAAACGCCGTTTTATAGTGGACGACGCAAAATGCCAAACGAAATTAATAGCGCTTCTGGGCAAATTGGCCCTTTGGACTAATTAGAATAAAAATCTCTCTTTTCCCTAGACGTGTCCATACAAAAACAACAATTAATCATCGTTATCTGACCTTAGATAGCTGCTTTCACATTTACACCCACCCAGGGCTATGACTTAATAACTGCATGTGAAAATGAACTGAAGTCTGAGAATACACACAGTTTTCTATGGATCGTTTTATTACCATTGACTCTATACCGGAACACATCCATCCAAAGCGCAAGTAATCAGGTAGCGATTGCAGTTAGAAGACAATACTAGGAAAGTTAATTGTTTATTTTTTGCATGCTACGATCCATTCTCACATGACTTATTTTAGAATTTAAAAAGCTATTTTCCGTTTCTATAAACTGAGAATACAGGACCATGGAGCGTGACTGTATTCCTTGCGCTGACCGCTTCCAGCCGTCTATATGTTTTCCTGCCACACTTTTGCTTCTGTAAATATTTGCTGATATGACGCAAATTACAATAGCTCTTGATAACCGTTTTCCAATAAATATATACCATGTTATAGTTCCCTTTTATGTGCCAATAAAAGGAAAAGGCCATGCTTTTTGTTGTTGCTGTTGTCTACTCTAATAAAAATTCGAAACTTTTAGAAAAGCGGAATTGCAAACAGAAGAATTTTGAGCAGCTTTGATGGGCATGTACATTCTTAGACAAAAAAAAAAAAAAAAAAAAAAAACGCACCTAGAAGGAGTTACCCGAATGGGACGAAAATCGGTAGAAGTGATGTACATGTACAGAAGACGGAAAATGCAAAATTTTACATTTTGGCTGCCAATGAATGAACGGTTGTCGCTACAGCGCATCTGATCTGCGCAACTGGCAGGATATTTAAGAGGAGAAATTACGATTCCAGGTCATAAATTCTTCACGAATTTCATTCCGTGTACTCTGGTAGACAGTAACTATGCCTCGCATACAGGTGCGCGAACGATATGCGCAGATGTCAGAATTTAAGAGGTTGTGTAGTTGGGCTCAAAGAAGCCGGTTGGTCTTATCGGGGAATAGCTCGACATTTGAGCAGGTGCGATGCCACTATTAGACGATGTTGGCAGGAATGAGTGAACCATGGCCGCACACAGCGTCAATAAGGAAGCGGTAGGCCTAAAGAAACGACAGAACGTGAAGACCGAGCAGTCGTCAGAGCGGCACTCGCAGCCCCAAATGCATCATTATCATCGATTGTACGTGCAACTAATGCTTCAGTAACCGCAAAGACCATTCATAGACGGCGCACAGAAAGGACGTTGAGGTCACGGCGTCCCTTGCGCCGACTACCATTGACCTCTGTACAACGTCAAGCACGTTTGCAGTGGTGTCCGTCTCATTCGCACTGGAATGTCACTGACTGAAGTAGAATAGTGTTCATTGAAATCCCGCTTTGAACTGAGCCCCCGATGACCAGCGAAGGCGAGTCAAGAGACGCCCCAGACAGCGGTGTAATACCAACCTGATTGTCTTCCGGCAGACAGGTCGATAACCAGGAGTGATGGTCTGGGGTGCCATTTCATTTTACTGTGGGACCCCTTTGGTTGTCATCCGTCGCAACCTTACAGCACAGCGGTACGTCGACGAAGTTGTGTTGCCCTTCATGTCACGCCACCCTGGGCTTACATTTCAGAAAGATAATGCCCTCCCCCACACTGCACATGTTTCTACTGCTTGCCTTAGTGCTTGCTGAACAATACCTTGGCCAGCAAGGTAGCCGATCTCTCTCCTATTGAGCATGTTTGCAGCATTATGGGCACAGCCCTCCAACCAGCTCAGGATGTTGACGATCTAACGCGCCAGTTGGACAGAATTTGGCACGATATCCCTCAGGAGGACATCCGCAACCTCTATCAATCGATGACAAGCCTAATAACTGCTTGCATAATGGCCAGAGGTGGACAAACGCGTTACTGACTTTTTCACTTGACTTACAAAGCTGTATCACTTCAATAAATCATCCAGTTTTTCTCAAACTGTAATCATTTGTGTTTCTGTACATGTACATCACTTCTGCCGATTTTCGTTCCATTTGGATAACTCCTTCTTGGTGCGTCTTTTTTGTTGTTGTTGTTGTTGTTGTTGTCTAAGAGTGTATATGCCATGTATAATAACGGAAATGTGGTCACTTGTGGCCGAGTGGTTAAGTCCGCGGAACACTGTTCCTGTCTAAATATCAGCAAATTGTGGGTGGCTGTATGGGATTTTCTCCATATCTAGGTAAATAGGGGTTAGTTTTTTTAATATTCATAGAGGTATCTCTTATTTTAAATAAACAGCCCTCGTCAATTTGTCCATCAGCTAAAAATGAAAAAAAAAAGGTATTAACTTTTCAGTAAAATATTATTTAACTTGCTCTTAAACTTTATTAATTCAAAAACATTAAGTAACACTTCATTAATTTAAATTTATTTTTTAAAGAAAATTTCATTCACTAAGTAAAGACGATGGAAATGCAGAAGAGTATATAGTTTTATTTCACATTTTAATTTTCATAAATAAATTTCTATAGTACTGATAAAGCGTTTTCGCTTAATTAATTATTTCCTTATACGAAGTAAAGGAAGTATTGTAATCACGAAAAATTCAGGATACTATATTTCAACGAATATATCCATTTCGACCGCTATCGAATGCAATTTAACGATATTTTTGCGTGACATCTGTACTTAAGGACAGAAAAAAGGACTTTATTTCTCCAAACAAATTATAAAACTGATTGAAAATGGATTCTGAAGAGAATTTTTTCATGGTGCCTGTACGTACATACGTGTGTATGTATGTATCTCGCATAACTCAAAAACGAGTAGCCTCAGTACGTACGAAATTTTGTATATAGGACTGCTATAACATGTAGATATACACCTCCCTTTTTAGTTGCAATCGGCCGCCCAAACGTATATATATATATATATATATACGTTATGTAATTATATATTATATATATATATATACATATATACCCACTTTGTTATTCGGCTCAGTAAGCTCAGTTTTTATTATTCTTATATGTTTGTAAATCGCGCCTTTTTTGTTTTAAAAATGATTAAATTATAGTGTTCTTATCTTCCGGTTAAGGTTTTAATGCCTTTAGTGCAATATTTGTAGAATTATCCACGATTTAAGAGATGTTTAAGTGCGGCTAAGCCATAGCAGCCATATTTGTTTGCATTTGAAACTTAGCAGAATAATGGATTTGTTGCCAATCTAGAGAAACTAAGCTTCGAAACAACAAAGATAATGCCTTCTTTTATTATTGCGAATTAAATCATGCTTAATCCATTCTGGAATTGTCATTTAAGTTATTAAATTATCCCATATATTGACTCAGCATATCTTCCACAACAGATTAAGTCAGTTTCTACGCCTTCAATGTCTTTTTGCCGAGTGAAACCAAAAGTAAGTGTTCACTTTTGTGTACCCAAAGTCTGCCATTTTGCCTGCTGGCCGAATTGCTTGTTTTTGCGTAGAAACTGTAATTTTAATTGTAAAAATTGTTTTAACTGTACTTGGTGTTTTGTGTTTTTCAATATTTTTCAATTTTTAATGAAATTTTGAGTTTTTATGCACTTTTGCGTTGCCACGAAGTGAGAAATGAATTAATAAGAAATATATCTCTAACGAAGTTCCAGGAAATAAGTGTTTCGTATTAGCAGCAAATATTGTTGCCAGTCTGTCTCGGACAGAGGAGAATGTTTACGAGTAGCGCATGCGCATTAGGTAAGCGGCGCTGAATCGTCTGTGAAAAACTGTTCCTGTTTTATTTGTTTAATTTCTTTTATACATCCTTTTATATTTATTATAGTATTTGAATAGAACATGTGGCAACGATTAGATAATTCTTCAGATGATACAATTTTTGTTCGTTCTGAGTTATAAAATGAATCAGATGTAACCCTTTTAAGTGAAACTAGCGCCAGAGTGTTGCTATGGTAAACAAATATAGTGAATTTATTGTATTGTGGTTTATGAGCTACCGACGAAGTAAATTTAATTCAATTCAATAAGTCTAAATGAAATACAAGAAAACGTGTGTATAATTTAATATTTCGTACAAGGAAGTCATATGGTGTACACATCAGATTTTTCTGTTACTTGCAAATAGGCTGAATTAACCATTGAGCAATATAAGCACGTGCTTTGGGCATTAAGGAGAGGGAGCACCATAAAAAGGTAATTACGTATTTTGGAAAGGGTGCCGGTTTTATCACGGAAAGTATGATGCAGCTAAACTGAAACGAAAACTGAGAGAGACGGAATGAAGAAAAAGCTGACGTAAACGTATGAGGGGGCACTAAAATCTTTTAAGTGCTTAGTTAGGACCTCTAAAGGTCATAAAGTCTTAATCCGGACCTGCTTGCAAATTTTCATTTTTAAATTTACGAAATATTTAAATAATTGTGTATGCTGAAACATTGCGAAACATTATTTTTATTTACTTTTTTATTTATTAAAAATCATAAATCTTACTGTAAAATACATATAAGAGGGAAAATTTCTGATAATTGTCGATTTACCGTATTTTTCTGGCACAGAGCATCTCAGAAAACAGTTAAGCTCTTAATCAGCAGCTTTTTATTCAGTTGCAAAATTGCGAATTTAAAAAATATATAAATTAACATAAAATCTGTATTATATTCTTGTAATATTTTATCATCGCCAAAATTATTTCCTAAGTGAGTTGTCATACGTAGGTTAAAAATATTTATTAACTTACCTTAAATTTTCAGCCTATGCTCAAATATGAGTCATATCCTTTTTATGCTTGTAAAAGAATCGAAAGTAATCGTCGGAACGATTTTGGAATCTCATATCGAGAGCATGAGTCATCGCAATAATAACGAAACAGGTAATTCGGCGTTATCTTACAGTTGTTAAACAAATAACGGAAGCCGAATTCCACAGCGATGGCAACTGCTGAATCGTCGTCTGCCGGCAATTTTATGAATGAATTCTACTCTCGGAAGTGACGTATCGTTCAGCGCGCGAATATAAATAGCCAATCCCTTTCGTCGAGTGACTCATGCGGTTGTGACAAGAATTCAGTCGTTCCGTGAGTCGCCTGCTGCATTTTATCTAGTTTACTGCTTTCTACTGTGTAGTAGCTAGTATGCTTTCTCAGCAAATCGACAGCTTCAGGTGCAAGTTTGAAACGGTTTAAAACGCGTCGGAGCGGGCTAGATTATCTAGCCTTAAGACTGCAGAGCGTGCAAAATTTGCGAGCATTTTCAGGTTTTCAATGATATCTGTAGCATCGTAACAAGTGCATTTGTAAGCATTTAAAGTAAGTCTCCAGTTTATTTTTATTAAATATTTGTTTTTATTTTATATTTTTAATGCTATTTAAGACTATCTTACACGTGGATGTGTTTAATTTAAATTATACTGTTACGGATTTTGTACTTTGCTAGTTTTAGTGTAATTAAAATTGTTTTATCCCCCCCCCCCGTAGCAATGCAGCGCGCTACGAGTTTTAAGAAAAATCTATGCCGAAAAAATAAAAATACACGAGCGCGCATTTAACATTTAATAAATAGATATCTCGTAATCGTACTCCTTTGCTTTCCAGAAACCTCGAGAAAATGCCAGAATGATCTCGTGCTTGATTAAAAGCTTATAAAAGCCGGATTAAAACATCTCAGCTCAGTTATTTACTTAGTGCTGTTATTGATTGTAGCGAATTCGCAGTGAGATCGGATTTGCTTTCTTTGTGTTTTGAATTTGAGTTCTATTTAACGTTTTAGTAGTTTAAAATATAACTACTGTGAGATATTGCGATTTTGTACGAATATCTTCGTACGATAAACCGAGGAAATTTCAGAATTTTGTCTTATTTCTTGGGATAAGAATAAATTTTATTAACTTTTTATCGACTTGTGCATTCAATCCATTACGAACCCATACGCACGCAACAATACTTTTGTGCAAGGCAATCACCTTGAACCTCGATTAATAGAGCTCTAAGTAAGGCCTCATAAGCCACAACTAAATCATATTTCGCTTTAAATTATTATTTTTAATTTTATACGGGGAGCGAACTATTCTCATCTCTTAAGGTACTTTGAAGTGCTGAAGATGGTGCAACTCGATGCTAATTTCCTTTTTTCAATCCAGGTCTGAGGAAAATTTTTTAGTTCTGAAAAATTTCGTTGCTGTTGCATATTTTGTCGTTTGGAACGCTCACAGACTTATCGCGCAGTAAACAGGTGAGGTTTCGAAGAATGGTAATAAAAAGGAAGGCTCTTTCAGCAAAACCGTTATTTTACTTACTCCTGAAGATCTTATAATTGTTATGACAGCTGTGGCAATTTATTTTTCCTCACTGCTACCATGATTTTGTTACAGCCGCGAATCGGCGTCGCTTACAATTTTATTTATTTGCTTGCTTCCGTATTTGTTTTGGAAGCTACCTATTTCGCTCAGTGAAAACATTTCTAGTTCAATGACCTGAAAACAATCCTTTCTGTATGCTAACTTTTTATTTTCACTATTTAGTGATTCGAGTGCGATGCGTGTTCCGAAATCTGTCGTAATGAGAAAAGGTACTGAAAAACAAAAGGAAAGTATTTTTACTTTAGAAGAAAATAAAAACTTATATTTAGGAGGGAGGAGAAGAAGAAAGAAAGAAACCTTAACGTATTCTCTTTTATGTGCAGGAAAATCTAAAAGTAGTTTTGATCGCACAGAACGTTCTTAAAAATCTTAAATATTCAGTATTTTTCAGTGTACTGTTGCCAGTACTGGACATCACTTTTAGGAACCGACCGATGACCATTATTGACACTCTTCATACCATTCGAGACTAAGATGATCCCATCCATTTTATAGCCTTGGGAATCGATGAATTTTAAGCTCCATCATTCTGATCTCACAGAATTTTCTTCTTGGAAATCTTAACTGCTCAATATTTTTCAATGTACTGTCGCCAGTATTGTACATCATTTTGATGCACCAGTGGGTGGCCATTATCGACGCTGTTCGTACCATTCGTGACTGGATGATTCCATCCATTTTAGCCTCGGGAATCAATGAGTTTTAAGCTCCATTGTGATCTCACAGAATATTCCTCTTGGAAAGCTTAACTGTTCAGGTTTTTTCAATGTACTGTTGCGAGTACTGGTACATCACTTTCAGGAACCGACGGGTGACCATTATTGACACTCTTCGTACCATTCGTGACTAAGATGACCCCATCTTAGCCTTGGGAATCAGTGAGTTTTAAGCTCCACCGTATTCTTCTGAGTTGGCATTAGCTGAATTTTGGACTTTCCCGAAATCATAATTCTGATGCCTAAAGAAAATTACGAAGATAATGAAGATGTAGTCAGTGTACTTCAGAAGCTGATGCATAATTGAAAGAAGCCAATTTAAGAACATAATTTTTTTCAGAAATTCAGCGAAAATAACATTGATTACATCCAAAAAGTATTAAATAAATTAAGTTTCCAGTGAGAAAAAATACTGACTAGGTATCTAAATTACTTATGGTCAAATTATGCTTACATTTACTTCTGCTTTACATATAAAGGTTCAACTAAGTAATGCAAATTTTTCAATCTCATGCTGTTGAGTAATTTAGGTACTATTTGTATATTACAACCATTAAAGATGAAACTGCATTTTATATATGTAAATTCAATTATTTAAGATGGAACAGTTTGTGCTAATAGAAATACCTCTACCCTATCATCAATAATAATAAAATCTTAGTTTAATTTTAACATTCAGACTACGACAGTTCATTATTGCAGTATTACAGATTTCTAGAAATAAAATTGTTTGCTATATATGTGTAAAATTCTAGCAGCTTTCACATTTTTAACATAAAATAATTAGACCTTTGCTATTAATCAAGATGACGTTTAACTATTGCTTTAATTTAGTTTTTGCTCTTTTAATAGCATTTTGTTTTATGATTTAATTTACCACTTCCTGGTCATTCGCTACGCATCTTAATTCGTCATTGAACTTATCATTGACTTACTACCTTATTATTATTATTGACTTATTATTATCTTATAACTTATCATTGATATATTACTCTACGAGAGTTGTACTTCAGCTAAATTCGGACGTAGTAATGTATCTAGTATTTGTCGATATGAAAACTGGTTTTTTGAGATCGGTGCTAATGTTTATTTTTGATTTAAGAATGATTTTTTCTCTTTGAGGTGAAATTCCAGTTAAAGATAAGATTTGCTGGATCCGAAACATTTTTAATTTTGGCGCATGAATTCTTCGCGCAGATTTCACGCAAATCGATTCATTTGACATGTTCTTCCCCCCTTTCTTTTTACAGGCAGAATAAAATATTTTAAACTGAAGAAGGAAAAGAGATTAAAATTAAAAGATTAAAGAGATTAAAAGGTTAAAATATACTTTTACACAGTAGATAACTTTCTCAAACTGCATTAATTTTATAAGGTATTTTCTCCCTTCTTCCCTCATGCCGTAACGCACCACGAATTTACCTCTCGAATACACACACTTGGCGCGTATTCGAGAGGTCCACATTCGAGTCCCGGCGAAGGCACTGCATATTTTTCACGTTTCCTGCTTCAAAATAAACCTACTGACTCTACATGTGGCTCCCGAACTAAACGGTGTAATAAGATAATTGGTTACCACCAGTATTTGGTGACTGAGTCGCCTTGTCCTCAGTCACCTTTAAAAAAGGGGGAATATGTAAGATATTTTTCCCTCCTTTCCGCATGCTTTCGTGGTGTAATTTCATACTCGATGTGTATTCGAGAGGTCCAGAGTTCGAGTCCTGGCGAGGGCATTGTACATTTTTCATGGCTCCTGCTTCAAAATAACCTAATGACTCTACAATCTGAGCGACTGGCCATGTTCTAAGAACAACGCGTTCTTCCAAAACATAATAAAAGGCGTCTGGTACCAAATAACAGTGGAATTTTATTAGCAACACAGTGCCATCGATATGGGTAGATACAAGCAGTTCGTACTGTCTTGTAATAATTTTAAAATTATGCTGGAATTTTATTCCAGCCAGTAAAACTAAACCGTCTAGTAAAATTTTTGAAGGCTTTAGATTAGCCACTGAAAGAATGTAATATATGTGAATGTAGTTGACTACTAAACTGTAGCAAATTTATTTGAGGACTTACCACTTAAGGTCTTATATATATGTTTTCTTACTATTTAGTCCAAAGGGGCTTTGTGCCTGAAGGACTATTGTTTTCGTTTTGCGATTTTGCGTCGGTTCACTCCGAATGCCCGTTTCAGTTTTCAAATTGTTGATGTATGTTTCTCGCATTGTGATAAAACGATGGAACCTAGAGCCATCCGATTTTGAATGGCGTAATCCTACTGCGAGTATGGGTATCTGGGCAGCTCAAATTTAAAATTTGGAATTTGTTTTATGATCGATTTCATATTTTGTAAAACTTTAACGAATTTTTGATTAACAAAGATTTCAAAGCGAGCAGTGGCAACGTTGTACAGAAAAAACATTTTTATCTCCAGTGCATGAGACTGTGTATCGGAACTGTGTATCGGAAATTCTAAAGATATGCTCAATTTAAAATTATTTTGCGCTATTTGTCTTGAACTGAATTTTATGGTTCAAGTGCGAAGAAAATGATATTGAATAAATTAAGGTAACACACAGAATGTTATAAAAACGCCTCTTTTGGACGTAATTTAAAACCTAAAACCTTTCAGATTCCTTTTTTTTTCCTTATTGTTATTTACCTTTAATATATTATTTAATCAAGATGTCTTGTATATATGTTTTCTCACTATTCTTCTTATTATTTACCTTTAATATATTATTTAATCAAGCTTTCCCTTCCTCTTTTATAATTTTTTCTTCTTCTTCTCCCCCCTTTTCTAATATACATATATAAAGTATTTTAATTCTGGTTTTTATTGAATTTCTTTACCTTGAAGGTGGTATATAAAGAGTTTTCTATTAGGAATTATTGATTTATATGTATATATTCCCTTAAAACATTAAATGTTGTAATATGCTAAATGCACAGCGTAGCATAAAAAATCATTTTGAATAATGTAAGAGCCTAAAGAAACACGAATTTGTGCACCATGTAATGTTGTATATAACATAATTGTGTTTAATCTGCAATGTTAGAAATTATCACTGCGAATAATGAATGTAATAGTCAAACGAAGCATGAAATTTTCCACCATGTAATATTTTTATGTGATTTAACAGCATGTAACCTGCAATGCTTGAATCAGTAAATGTGTGTCTGCCTTTTTTCCCCCTGTGTGTGGGGGGATGACAGGCTAGACCGGATGTCATCTTGACGACCAGAAGTAACGAGAATATATATACATATAAACCAATAATTCCCTTCAGTATACGCTTGACATCTTGACAATTTTTTATGATCTACGGGCTTTTTTCCAAATTAAAGTCGTGCTTTTCTTCAGTTATTGCGTGAAACAAGCAAAGAAAAATATTTTCCCTTTCTTGCCCTTTTTCGTAAAATTGAAAAGCATTTTCGGTTATCGATTAAAGTATTATTGCAGGCCATTCGTAAAAGGGAAGAGACACTAATACAGAAGATTCGTAAAGCGAATTTTATACCTCTGTAGTAAAATGTTTTTCAGCTTGCACGTTTATGTTGTCGTATTTATTATTAATAGTATTTCTGTATTTATTGAATGCATATTATTTTTCTCTTAGGCATCTGACACAAGCGCCGATTCCGGCGATTCCAACAAAATGATGTCGACCAACGGTGAGTTGGGATCCCTCGTGGACTTCAACAAGAAGGCATCCGCTGCCACCATCATCAATAAAATAAATAATGCGTCTTCTTACGCCTCCTCTTCCGAAAAGATGATGAAAAGCAGTAGTTCTTCCACATCCAGCAGTTCCCTGCTGAGCAAGAAAGCCCAAATCTTGCACCATGCGGTGTCCACTTCCAGTCAAGAGATGAAACAACAGCAGCAAGCACAGCAGCAGAATGAAATGTTCCAGGTAATGAATTCAGCTCAAAATAAACTAGACAGCTTTTTGTGTTAACGGTGGTCTGATGAAAGTTGCAAAATCCGTTCGGTGGATGATCCTTTTGCAATTGATTCTGTTTTTATTTGCTTTCTGCTTGCGCGTGCAGCCGCCTAAAATAGTTATTATAGAAAATAAAAACAAATATTAGGATTTTAACGAATCCAGCTTAGCAGTTAATAATAATGGAAAGCAATCTGCGTTTATTGCTTTTTAAATCGCTAAGTTTATTAATTAATAACAGAATAAATTTGAAAGAAGAATAGGTGTCTTACCACTTTGGTGAAGAACAGGAAAGATAAAAATGCTTTAATTCGGGCAGCGGAAGTTTTCTGATTAAATTTGAAACGTAAACTTGTAGAGTCATTAGGATTTCTTTATTTGGAAGCAGAAGAATGGAAAATGAGCGACGCCTTCCCCGGGAATCGAACCACGGACCTCTCGGTTACGCGTCGAGAGTGCTGACCACTATACTGCGAAAGCATGCAAAGAAGGCGGGAGAAATACCTTACAAACTCTTGCCGAGTGGCAACACAAAGCTTTTATATCGCTGAGTTTTTAATAAAAAAGTCGCGCAAAATATGAAATAAATAAAAACAAATTCAGAATTCAAAATTTGGGCTGGCTTCAAGGTGCACACGTTTGGGTGGAAGACTGTATGTGTTTAAAATTTGGTGGCTCTAGTAGCCGCAGTTTTTCACAATGCGAGTACAGATTCTTCATTATTTAGTAGTAGAGATGCTATATAAATAAAGTTTAAGAATGAATTAAAAAATAGGCATAAAGAGGTAGGGACAAGGAATTTTTTCCTTCTTCCAGCATGCCTTCGTGGTGTAACAGTAAGACACTCGCGGCGTATTCGGTTCGAAGCCCGGCGAGGGCATGGCTCATATATCACGTCTTCTGCTTCAAAATAACCTAATGACTCTACAGTGGCGCTCGTACCAAAAGGTGGTGGACGATAATTCGTCACCAACAGGATTTGGCGATTGGGTCCCCTCCTCTCCAGTCGCTCTTTAAAAGGGGGAGTATATAAGGTATTTCTCCCGCCTTCTTAGCATGCATGGTGTGATGGTCAGCACACATGGCGCGTATTCGAGAGGTCCGAGATTCGAGTCCCGGCGAGGGCATTGCTTATTTTTCACGTCTCTCAGCATCAAAAAAATCCTAATGTCTGTACACCGTATTAAAAGTTTCTTAGGTACGCATGTTTCGGAAGTACTTAATATGAAATATTTGTCTTATATTATAAAATATAAGGCGCAGGCTATTGTATTTTCTTCAATAAATGAAAACGTTTTAATTTGTACAATATTATTTGTTGTAATATTGTTTAACATATTCTAAATATTAAAGAGGGTGGGATACGATACGTATACCACAAAATTCCAGTTGTACATATTAAATAATAATACTTCATTATTCAATGTATTATAGCTGTATAAAGCTGCCTAGACTGCATAATCTGAAAGAAATTAGCCGGAAAATATGCACACAATGTACACAAATCTTTAAATAATGCTTATAATAGAATATGAAATCTCTCTTACAACAAAATTATTTTGTCTGCTTGGTTTTTACCCCAGGAATCACTTCAGGAAAATGTTATTTTTCTATGCCTTGAGTTTTGGGATTTTTTCATTTTATACATGAAGATTATGTTACCTGCTTCAAATACTAAAGCAGCGAGTGATGTTATGTCGCGAACTCAAGCAGTTGTTACCAAAGTACACTCCGAGCATCCAAAAATTAACCTTTGGAATACCGAGAAGTGAAACTGTCCTTTTCCTTCTTTGTGCAATGGAAACTTGCGTCGCTTTTGCGAAGTGTGTTTGCGTCAAAAGAAAAGATAACAGTTTGTTGAGCATTGATAATATTTATATAGACTTTGGTTATCTGAATGTTAAATATTTTTTTTCCCTTAAGTCAATTCTTTTGATCGAACTGTACACCGAATTTTATCTTAAAGCTCTTTAACTTTTCCTGTAAGTTTATGGAAATCAGGATGATAGATTGATTGTTTAATCTGGAATTTAAGGTTGTAGAGTCATTAGAAGTTTTTGATGGCTGCAAACAGAAGAAATCCGAAATCCTCGCCGGATTCGAACTCCAGACCTCCCGAATACGCACCGACTGTGCTTCCACGAAAGTTTACGGAAAGGAAGGAGAAAATACCTTACATACTCCCCCCCCCTTTAAAGGGTGGGCGACCGGGAATTAAGGCTTCTAATTGCCAAATGCTGGTCATGATGAATTATTGTCCACCACCTTCTAGTTCGGGCGTCATTTCTAGAGTCACTAGAACTTTTCGATGTCAGCAAACTGAAGAAATCCGGAGTACCCTCGCGAGGATTCGAACTCCGGACCTTTCGAATACGCGTCGCGCATGTTTCAAGTTACATCACAAAGGCATGCGGAAAGGAAGGAGAAAATGGCTCAGCGTCGTCTCATTCATACGGCCTTTCAGGTAACTCTCCGAAGCGCATTTTTAATATACTACACCTTTTCCTCTTCGAAGCGTCGTGATATATGCCACTTGTGATTCTGTAAACTTAAACCAAAAGGGCTTTGCCCGTGAAGGACTATTGCTTTCGTTTTGCGATTTTGCATCGAATCACTCTGAATGTCCGTTTTTCTTTTCAAATTGTTGCCACCCAATATTATCGCCCTGTATTATATTTGAAGAAATTAAATAATGAAGCATCTGCATAAATGTATGCCTGTTTCTCGCATTGGGGTAAAACAATGCTACCTAGAGCCATCCAATTTTGAATGACGTAATCCTACTGCGAATATGGGCGTCTGGAAGCCCAAATTTCAAATTTGGAATTTGTTTTATTGTCGATTTCATATTTTGTAAAACTTTAACGAATTTCTGATTAACAAACTCAAGAATTTCAAAGCGAGCAATGGCAACATTGTACAGAAAAAGCACTTTTATGTCCAGCGCGTGTGTATAGGAAATTCTAAATATATGCTCAGTTTAAAATTATTTTGTGATATTTCTCTTGAACTGAATTTTATGGTTTAAGTGCGAAGAACATGATATTTAATAGATAAAGGTAACGCACAAAATGTTAAAAAAACGCCCCTTTGGATGTAATTTAAAATCTGAAATATTTCAGATTTTCTTTCTTTGTTTTTTCAATGTGACCCATTTAAATTTGTAAAAGATTTAATTGTAATATTCATATTTCTAAATACGGAAAACAGACTAGTTGTTGAAAATTTTGTTCATAGACTGTTCTTTCTGTAAATTGCATGAGTTCCTTAAAACCTGTTTATTTGGCCATTCAAGTTTTTGATCTGAACCATAAAATATCTCTAGTACATGGATTACTGGGAGCGGATCTGGTAAATTTGATGTTAATTAGTTATAGATCTGATAAAATTTGTAAACTCTCTTGACATTTACCGGAGCATATCCCGAAACGGAATAACTCACTAAATTCTGCCACTTCCCACCCAGTATGGAGACGTCTAGTCTTTTTGCGCTATACTCATGCGGGCTAGTTTACCAGAACTAAAAGAAGTACAGGATGCGTCATAAATTCGTGCAAAGTTCAAAAATTCGTAATAAAAGAAGGAATGCACGGAAAATTTTTCTGTTTGCGCCAATATGGTCAGAAAGACATTAGATTTTTTTTCCATGTAAAAAAAAATGTTTCCAAAAGTAACCGACAGAGGGCGCTCACACGTCATACTGAGATGTTTTATGCAAATCAGGCTATCAATAAAACACTTGGTTGGAAACGGATCCGTCATTCGAAGTCGGCAGCATGCTTTCTTTACCAGATCGGGCGTTGGTGGTTAAATTGTTCTACAAAAATGGTGAATCCACAACTGTTACATTGCGAAAGTTTCGCACGGAGAAAGGATTGAAGGCAGAAAAAAGCCCTATTTCATTGAATGGGATACGGAATTTAGTACGACGTTTTGAGGAAACGGGGAGTTTGGAGGATCGCCAACGAAGTGGCAGACCACCCTTAAGAGCGGCCCGTGTCCATGTGGTACAAAGTGTGATCAAAGATATGGCAGCCGAGACATCAACGGGGAGTAGCAGTGCTCGTGAAGCTGAGAGAAGAACGGGGATTCCGGAAGCATCGATTCGACGTATTCTGCACGGAATGTTGGATCTGTATCCGTACAAAATCCAACGACTTCACCAGTTATTACCGGCAGATACAGATGCAAGACTAAAGTTTGCTACATGGGCGTTGGCACAAATGGAACGTAACCCACAATGGTTGCTGAACGTCATGTGGACGGATGAAGCCCACTTTTCACTGCTTGGTGCAAAACAGTCGTATTTGGGCGACGTCAAACGCTCGTGAGTACCAGAGCCAGCCACTGCATTCTCCTCGTGTGACTGTTTGGTGTGGTTTCACCGCGTCTTTTATTCTGGGCCCTTTCTTTTTTGAAGAACCCTGTCCTGTATCCGGCGTGAAAACCTGTACAGTCACTGCAGCACGGTATCTTACGCTGTTGCGTGACCACGTTGTACCTGCATTGCAGGAAAGACATGCGTTACCTGTTGTCACCTTCATGCAGGATGGTGCCCCGCCCCACATTTCACGCGACGTGAAGACGTTCCTGTTGGAATCTTTCACCGAAGACCGAGTGATAAGTCGCGGTTGTAAGATTCAGTGGCCCTCAAGATCACCAGACTTGACCCCGGCAGATTTTTGGTTGTGGGGATACTTAAAGTCTCGTGTGTACCGGGGCTCCCCAACCACACTGGTGGAACTGAAAAATGCCATTCGACTGACCGTCGCTGCCATCGATGGCGACATGCTACACTCCGCTGTAATGGGCGTAGTGACGCGCCTCACTTGCCTATTATCTTGTGGTGGTGGTAATGTTGAACATCTGTTACTATAAAATAGTAAATGCATAGTGTCTTGTTATTGTGATCTGTTTGCGTGATTTGCATAAAACATCTGAGTATGACGTGTGAGCGCCGTCTGTCGGTTACTTTTGGAAACATTTTTTTTTACATGGAAAAAAATCCAATGTCTTTCTGACCATATTGGCGCAAACAGAAAATTTTTCCGTGCATTCCTTCTTTTATTACGAATTTTTGAACTTTGCACGAATTTATGACGCACCCTGTATATCTTAAAGTCTCCCAGAGCATAATCTTAAAATGTATTCTGTATGTTCGAAATATCATAATTCACAAAAGTTCTGTGTGTCAGATTCTTATAAACTCTGATTCAATGTGGTCTCAAACTCGCGACCCCCGAAGCAATATTATGCGGCTAGCGAATACATTTTAATTATGCATTTTTTTGTAAATACGGAGTTTATAATTTTAGAAACATGGGATATGGACTAAGTCCATGCGTATGAATACCATTGAAGGAAAAAATGATAAAATTAATTGGTTGGTGATTTGCCACTGACTGCGTGTACGCTAGACCAGGATTAGAATGGAGAATTTCCCGCTTTCGAACAATCAATAAATTTAGTTTCAGTGCTCTGATGTTTCCAGTTTTCTGGCTTAGGCTAAAACTAAGTGACTTAATTATTAATCAACATATTGGACTTACTTGAAATAAATGTCAATCTAAAATTTAAAGGCAGAAAAGAGTCCACGATTAAGAACTGACAAAGAGGCATTGCAGTATGGCTATGTTCTAAATCAGTATATCACAGGGCATGCTCCTTTCCCCACCTACTTCCATGACAGAGGCATGTGCCCCACAGATCTCTGCATGTGCAATGTGGCCTTGAACATTATATTGGCTGTAATCTGACAGAAAGTAAACATCTGATTAAGCCCAACCTAATATCATTTAAAAAATACGCAGAAAAGAACAGACATCTTAGGTCCGTGATCAGAGACATTCTTAATATATATCCAAAGATTCGGAGTGGATATTTGTCATATCTAACGCTTATGCTTCTCCATAATATTACTAAAATTTATTTATTTAAATTTTATAATGTCCCAACAATTTCATTTTTCTATATGCAGTGCTGGTGAGTGGGAATTCCAATAACTTACTTGTTACACCTTCCTCTTTGAAAGAACGCTTGTACGTACATTTTGATTTTTGGAAGCATCAGCTGTTCGACTTTTCAAGGACAGTCTCTTCTCCGTATGATTTGTGTACATTAATAATACCAGAAATCAGTGATCCCAGAAAATCCTCTCTAGTGGTTGACGGTAGGGGAAGAGGGGAGGGAGATCCTCAAACCCCTACCACCACCACCGGGGTGTTCCTCCCCAAAATTGGGGCGGAAAGGTTAATAGTTAGGTTCAGCAATACCTCAATTACCTGTGATACTACGGAGGTGTTGGCCTAGCTTCTACCTGTACCTGCCAAACAGGAGATGTGAAAATTCTCCAATGCCCTCGCTGGGACTCGAACCTGAGCCTCTTCAATACGTGTCGAATGTGCTGGCGTTACTTTCCACACCAAATGCGGAAAGGAGGGAGAAAATATCTTATATACTCCCTCTTTTACACAGCGACTGGAGATTAGGGGACCCAATCGTCAAGTCCTAGTGGTGACGAATTATCGTCCACCACCTTTTAGTTCGGCCGCCACTGTAAAGTCATTAAGGCTTTTAAAGCAGGAGATGTGAAAACGTGCAATGCTCTCGCCAGAACTCAACCATGGACCTCTTGAATACGTGCCAAGTGTGTTACCGTTACACCACGAAGGCATGCGAGAAGGAGAGAGAAAAATACCTTATAACGTTATAAAAACTTATAACGAACTGAAATGTCTTCCAGGTGTCAGCCTTTAGATTTCAAATAAATATAATTATAATCAGAAAATAAATATAAATTTGTATTTTTTTCCTTTCCTTTATTATAATATGATAAATATTTATAAAGCGAAATATTTTTTTTATTTGTTTTGTTTTGTTGTTGTTAAGAAAGTTTGTTAAAAAAACAGTTCAAGTCCAGTAGCTGCTTTCAGATCACGCATCGGCCCATGTGCAGTTTCAGTTTGTAACCACTGCTCTATATAATCCACAGTCCTTTCCGAAAAAATTATCAGATCATCTAACGAGGAATTGATCAATTATTAGATTATTATCTTTAAACGGAATAAATTTTCAAAGACCAAAAAAACAGATTCCACAGTGTGATGTGCTACTAATATACCACTTCTTTGAAGTGCTTTGCCGAAGGACAGTTTTTTTTCTGCTCTTCAGCAAACTCCTCTTATGTTTTATTTTTTTCATTTTTATTTATGTTAGTATGCATATATTACACAGTCCAGTCACATTAATGTGACCACCACGTACTTTCCATGTCAGAGTTAAATAACCAATCACAGAAGGCAGGTGGCAGCACAGTGCAGTTGAGCGTATACAAAGGGTGTGTGAGGGCTTCGGAAAACATTTCAATCGTTGGCGTAATGCAGAAACGAAGCGATTTATCCGACTTCCAAAAGGACATGATCATTGGCTTTCGGGCCAAGGGTGGAAGCATTTCCGAAACGGCTGAGTTTGTGAACTGTTCGCGTGCCGCCGTGGTAAAAGTGTACCGTGCATGGCAAAATGGGACTGTCCAAAATCAGCGACGTGGCAAATGTGGTGCACCACGGGCCATAGATGACAGAGGCGAACGACGGTTGCGGAGATGCGTTCGGGCAGATAGACGGGCTACCGTTGAGCAACTGACCACCAAAATGAACCAAGGGGCTACCAAAAGTGTCTCCCAAAGTACTATTCAGCGAACATTGCTGCGTCTGGGCCTCCGAAGCAGACGCCTGGTTCGTGCACCTATGCTGACTGCTGTTCATCGACGGCGAAGGCTAGAATTTGCACGCCAGTACAGCAGCTGGACGTCCACTGAGTGGCGACAGGTTGCGTTTTCGGATGAATCGCGTTTTATGCTCCATCGGACAGATGGACGTTGGCGTATAAGGCGTGAAACCTCTGAAAGGAACCACCCTGCAACCATTGCCGGAACGGTCCAAGCTGGAGGCGGGAGCATTATGGTCTGGGGAATGTTTTCCTGGCATTCTCTAGGTTCACTGATCATTGTGGAAGGCACAATGGATCAATACAAGTACGCATCTGTCCTTGCGGACCATGTTCACCCCTACATGCGCATTGGTTTTCCTCAGGATGATGGCATCTTCCAGCAGGACAATGCGAGGTGCCATACAGCTGCCAGTGTACGTGCGTGGTTCGAAGAGCACCAGGATGAGTTTACCGTCCTCCCCTGGCCAGCAAACTCACCTGACTTAAACCCAATCGAGCATCTGTGGGACCATCTCGATCGAGTTGTTCGCACCATGGATCCTCAACCGCGTAATCTAGCGCAGCTGGCCACGGCATTAGAGTCGGCATGGCTCAACATCCCAGAGAACACCTTCAGGGACCTATGTGACTCTCTTCCTGCACGTCTCGCAGCAGTCCGCTCTGCGAAAGGTGGTTATTCTGGCTTTTGACAGATGGTCACATTAATGTGACTGGACTGTGTATATGCAAGGCAGAGGCATACTTTGTAAGTAGACATTCTTTGTAACGAAGAAAATTCTTACTCACGAAGCAGGTTACGTCAAACAATTAGCATCGAAATTTACAGTAGAATTCGATGAAACACTGCCCACTCTAATAACAGAAAACTCGGATATTTTTCCCCTGCAAGTATTCATATTATATACATACTCGTACCTTCTATTTGTCACTTGAAATATGAGGGAATTTTTTAATTGAATTATGTTAGAAGATAAATTGTAATTACGCGATGGCAATGCAAATACAATGCCAGATCGTGGGATGAAAAATACAATACATACTAGTATAACGAAACGTACTGTTATAAGGTATTTCCCCCACCTTTTTCGCATGTCTTCGTGGTGTAGTGGTCAGCACGCTCGGCTCATATTCTAGAGGTCCGTGGTTCGAGTCCCGGCGAAGGCGTTGCTCATTTTTCATGACTCCTGCTCCGAAATAACCTAATGACTCTACAACTGGCGCCCGATTAAAAAAACGTAGTGGAGGATGATTCTCCACCACCGGGTTTTGGCGATTGGGTCCCCTGAAGCCCAGTCGCCCTTTAAAAGGGGAAGTATATAAGGCATTTCTCCCACCTTCTTCGCATGCCTTCGTGGTGTAGTGGTCAACTCGCTTGGCTCGTATTCTAGAGTCCGTGTTTCGAGTCCCGGCGAAGGCGTTGCTCATTTTTCATGGCTCCTGCTCCAAAATAACCTAATGACTCTACACTGTAAGGGTCCCAACGTTTTTTAAATAATACTATAAAACCGACTTTATATTTAAAAACGATTTTATTCTCAAGAACAAATAGAATCAGCTATTATATACATCCATGGGCTACTAGAAGAGAAGGGTTGCAGTTATAAGTGAACTGATTTAACACACCAAATGTTTTCAGCCAGTTTCTGAAATAGAGCATTTATTATAGCCAGGCAGAACCCATAAACCAAACAAAGAATAGTAGGTTTAAATTGATATGTATTACCTTTGTACCATATTTAAAGCTAATGATTGAGATGAAAACTTGTGTTTAAATTAATAACAAGCGTTATTTAATGTGTACTGAAAAAAAAGTGATATGAATAACTGGAGTTTCAGGCATACCGGATAATTTGAGTTCTACAGTAGCTGTTTTGGTTTAACCATCTATGCTAGTTTTATTATTGTTTTTGGTCAAACAAGTAAATGTTTCTTCTCCCATTTTTTAAGTTCTGAATGCTATAATTGGGTTTTTGAGATACACATAGGTTTTTAAAATTATACTTACGAAATTCTGGGAGTGTTAAAGTAGTCTCTCCTCCCTCCAATATCAATGCACTTCTGTGGGCGAATTTTATAAAGATTAAATGTCACATTCATTTCTTGGAATCGATGGAATGTATAGCCTCATCAGGCTCATCTTCGGAATGAAAATGACGTTCACGTAAGTTCTTTTTAGATTAAAAAATAGCCAAAAGTCACGCATAGCTAGATCGGGTGAATAAGATGGATGTTCTATCATTTTAATGTCTTTTTATTCAATAAACTCAGCTGTCAGTCTTGCTGAATGGGAAGCTGCATTGTCATGGTGGAGCATGAATCCTCTAATATTCACTTCTTGAAGAATTTTTGGAAGAAACTTAGTAGTCTATCAGTTAACTGTGACTGTCTTCTGTCATTCCAGCTTGATGGCTTTGACTAGTCATGTACGTCTGAAGAAAATGGCTTACATTACTTTTTTCATGACACGTTGTCTTTTCAGTATTGTGGGCGTGGAATCATCTTCAAAGACCCATACTTTACTGTCTTGACGTGTTTGAACGTGGAAAAATGATATGTACGTTTCACCATCAGTTACAATTTTAGAAATAAAGCGGTGGCCACCATCTTTTAAGAAATTTAAGGGTTTCTTCACTGATTCTGACACGCTTCTCTTTTTAGGGCTCAGTTAAATGATAGGAAACCCAACGGCAAACTAGTTTTTTTCATGTTCAATTCTTCACCATAATTTTATGTGTGGCGGCGGATCCAATGTTAAGCTCTTTGTGTATTATTTGGTAGGTGCAGCGATTATCATCGATTAACATTTTCCGTATGGCAGACACATTATCCGGGATTACTGATGATGACGGCCTTCCTATATGTTTTTTCTTCATCATGGAAGAGGATTGCGACCTCCGTGAAATTTTGTAAATTATCTCAATATAGGTGCACGAGATGGACTTTCAAAGTCTAATTGTAGACGCTAATTGCTAATTTAAAACATTCATCTTGATTTAATCCCACTTTAAAATTGTAACGCGATAATATTCTCCCGTCGAACTCCATTTTCCTTTTGCGTAAATTTATTCTACGCTAAACGACTACACTTGGCCAGTCAAAAATCGTCTGCTAGGCTAAAATACACTCACGTTTGTGAAAATTGCAACACCATGAAGGACTTACGCGAGTGAGCTGAAATTTTCAGGAAATGCAAAGTAGCGCATGATATGCAAATGATTAGAATTGCAAATCCGTAGCGCATGCGTATGCTGAGCAGCGCCCTCTGAACGGCTGATGGATCCGAATAAATAGACGGCTGTAGCGAGGCGTGTATGGTTATCGGTGGTTATCTGCTAGTGGTAAACGTTAACTCAATCTGTACTTATGCCTCGTCGACGAAAGAGAGCGAGATTTGAACAACTTACAGAGTTTGAACGAGGGAGAATCATCGGCCTTCGTGAAGCTGGATTGTCGTATCGTGCAGTAGCCTCTCGTGTGCAGCGTAACAGCAGCACAGTGATGCGCGTTTGGAAGCAGTGGACGGACGAGTGTCGGACAACTCGGAAATCCGGGAGTGGACCCCGAAATGTGACGTCAGCTCGCGATGATAGACACCTGGTCCGCATGGCGCGGACGGACCGTACAGCTTCCTCTAGACAATTGGCAGCACTGTGGTCAATAGCTACAGGTGTTTCATTGTGTGCTTCATCAATTCGTAGACGTCTGCTGCAGTGTGGACTGCGCGCACGGACTCCTTTATACAGGATCCCCCTAACGCACGACCATCGCCGCCTGCGGCTACAATGGGCCAATCAGCATAGAGACTGGCGTGCTGATTGGCAGCATGTCGTGTTTTCTGACGAATCCCGCTTTAATTTGTGGTACCATGATGGCCGCATTCGTGTCAGACGCTATGCCGGTGAACGCCACCTTCCGGAGTGCATTATCGAACGCCACAGTGGACGAACACCCGGAGTTATGGTCTGGGGCGCCATAGCATATCATAGACGATCTCAATTGCTACGAATTGTGGGCAATCTGAACAGCAACCGGTATATCCGTGAAGTTCTACAGCCCGAAGCTGTTCCCTTCCTTCAAAGCTTGCCAGGCGCTGTATTTCAACAGGACAATGCCCGCCCTCATACTGCTCGGATTGTTAAATCCTTCTTTGCAGCGCAGCAGGTACAGCTTCTTCCTTGGCCTGCGTGTTCCCCGGATATGTCGCCAATTGAACATGTGTGGGATGTCATTGGTCGGCGTCTTGCTCGTGATCCTCGTCCTGTTGCGTCTGCAGACGAACTTTGGGTACGCGTACAAACGATATGGAATGCTCTTCCTCAGTCAGACATTCAAACTTTGTTTGACTCCATGCCACGTCGTGTAGCAGCACTTATTGCGGCGCGTGGTGGCCACACAAAATACTGATTCTGATCTCTTGTTCTTGTTTGTTTGCTTTGAACATTTAATCATTTATTTGTACCACTACCACTCAACTGTGTATTAAATTGCATTCAATTATGACGATTCCTTCTTGGTATTGCAATTTTCACAAACGTGAGTGTAGTTAGTATTTTCAAATCTAACCGCTACTTTTTTTTTTCTACCGCTTATCGTCTGCGCGTTATATTTGTATCATTTTATGTACATTTTTAGTGTTACGTTATCTTGATTAAACAAAGAGTAGCTTTCCAATTTAAAATTTTTAATGCTTACTAATGGACAATTATCTATGAGCCTGAGGAATTGTGAGCTAAATTCCTGGTCATAGAAAATATTATGTATGCATTATAAGACCTCCAGTTGTTCCGAAATCAGAAGCATATTAATTATGTATAGATAAATATTATTCGGGATTCTGTTAAATCATTAGAGTATGCATATATTAATAGAAGCTGAGCAAGCATATCAATGAATAATATATTTTAAAAAAAAATAGGTACCTCTGTTAAGTTTGGAAGGAAGTGGAATAGGCGGTAAAATGATTTTATTACAGCACCGTTTGTAGGTCATTTGCGGTTACAACAAATGCTGGTTATTTTCTCACAAAGTCACCTTCATGTAACAGGTTTATGGTTCTATTTTTGTGTTATTGATGTTTAAGGCCATCTGAGGAAGTTCAGTTAGTTCAAGCTAAAATGCAATTTGCATTTTATTTTCTCAGCAGATATACATCGGGGTAAAAGGGAGTTCGGTACGTACCCTTTATCGCGTATAGTATGACGATATGGGCTAGTGATCATTAAAAGAATTTAAACAATAACCAAAAAAGGATGCAACAAAATAATATGATAGTAATACAGAGAGTAATACAGAGAGTAATATAGAGAGTAATACAGAGAGTAATATAGAGAGTAATACAGAGAGTAATACAGAGAGTAATACAGAGAGTAATATAGAGAGTAATACAGAGAGTAATACAGAGAGTAATATAGAGAGTAATACAGAGAGTAATACAGAGAGTAATA
>KK118980.1:172851-207136 GCA_000611955.2 Stegodyphus mimosarum
AGAGTAATATAGAGTAATATAGAGAGTAATACAGAGAGTAATACAGAGAGCTCTTTGCTGTTTTCTTTTTAACGATGGAATCCCTGAAGAAAGATACAAAGGAAAACAAATCTGAAATCGGAAGAATTTTTAACAATAACTGAAAACACTTCTTGAAAATTAATTCATTATATCTTTATTGTGGGAACTGTGTGTTCCGTTTGTCTCCTTTTTCTCAAAAATGTTCTTAAAGATTGTTAAAAATTATGAACTCTTTGCTGTTTTCTTTTTAACGATGGAATCCCTGAAGAAAGATACAAAGGAAAACAAATCTGAAATCGGAAGAATTTTTAACAATAACTGAAAACACTTCTTGAAAATTAATTCATTATATCTTTATTGTGGGAACTGTGTGTTCCGTTTGTCTCCTTTTTCTCAAAAATGTTCTTAAAGATTGTTAAAAATTATGAAATTCGACACTTTGAGGAAATTATAATTTTTCATAAATTAATTTAACTGCTTTATTTTCACTGCATGTGTGTGTACATTGCAGGTGTTTGTATAATTTAACATTTGCTAAGTTTTAAATCCATATTTCAAATGTAGGAAATTTCATTTATAATTTTTAATAGTAAAATTTCAGTTATTTTTTAATGAAAATTCAGAATTCCTCCACGAATTTCGTTTTCAGTTTTCCGTTGGTCCACTGTTAAAATTTTCAATCAGAAGTAAGATTTTATGTCTGTGTTTGGAAATAGTGTGGTCTAATCTAAACTCTGTTGGAAGTTTTGTAATGCCATTTTGATGACACTATATGAGTGCATTCGATTGAAGTCAGGCACGAGATTTCTACCTTATATGATTGATGCTTTATTTAAATTCATTTTATCTAAAATCATATTGTTGCGTGCGTACGGGTTCCCAACAGATTGAATTACATTAATTCAATGACAATACTTATTACGGTGATACAGGGCCAGGACCAAAATATAGCCAAGTGGTCGCCAAGTTTGGCGATTTCTCACCAAATTTGGTGACGAAAATCAGTTGCCAGCTTGGGATATCTCGCCAAATTACCGAAATCCCAGGGACCGGACCAAAATGCATCCAAATGGTCGCCGTTTGGCGACTTTCGGCGATTTCTCACCAAATTTGGTGACGAAAATTAGTTACCAGCTTGGGTATATCTCGCCAAATTACCGAGATCCCATTTACTCAATGTTAAATGGGCTTGTCCCTGTATTCTTACTTGACCGGCATAGCTTTTCTCTTTATATTTTGTATATTATATTACACAGAAAAATACAACAATTTCACTAAAATCATCTATCTATAAACAAAATTCGTAACAATATCTCTGGTACGAAATTGTGAGGAAATTAAGTACCATTAATTAAGTTTCCTGTTATAAAAGGAAATTGCCTTAAACAAAACAAATTTAAAACAAGAAAAAGTTCCTCCCTTATATTTCATATTTTATGTAAATTACTTTACATAAAATGGCACTAAGAACTGTATAATGAGGTTATATCGCTTCTTGAAAATATTTTGAATATATCTTAGCTACCTCTTGCTATTTTTTATACTTAAATTATTTATCTAATTGTTTGACAATGTGTTTTACAGGAGAACCGCAATTTCTGCCGTAGTGTTAGTGTAACAAGTAATTCCAGCGCCAGTTCGGACTCACGTGTTAAGATGGTCAGTAATTCTTCTGCTTCTCAAGCGCTTGTGTCTGGTGGCCTGGTGCAGAGGGGTCTGTCTGTAGACGAACCTTTATCCGAAGAGGACCTTAGCTTGAGAGAATCTTCACCCCAAGAAATGAAATTCGAACAGAAAAGAATTAGTTCTTCTTCAAAGATGAAAGTCAGCACGTCGGATGGGTATACAGCCGAAAAAATGGCTGCTTCAAATCAAGAGAGGAAGAGGTTGCAGACAGGAAGCGTGAGTTACGAAGAAAAGTCGGCCTCGGCAGCCATGAAACAGAAACTGGAAACAGAAAGTTTTTCTGCCGAAAAGGTAATTTCATGCTTGAGATATTAATTTTAAGATTTCTTACTCTAATGCTGAGGCAGTTCGCACACTTATTAGACGATTTTCATTGTATTTACAGAACTAGTTTGCCTAAAATTTTTGTGTTTTAAATGTTCAATTCGTATTCTTCGCTATCTTTCTACACTGTGACTTCTAAGACAAATGAAGCTTTTTTTTCTAGCGGAAGAAGTATTTTATTCCATTCTGCTTGAACTGCTTTCCAACATCCAAGGAGGGCTGTAGGTCCACGTCTGGATAATCTGCTTTGTAAAAGTCCAAAAGCACAAAACTCCGTAGGTGATACATCATGAGTCAAGGGTATGACCTTGATATATGTTTCTTGTTCCATTTTTTCTATGGAAATTAACAATGGACTTTGACGTGTGGTTACTTGCTCTGGCTTGATGCAGTTCTACTGATGAATGGTACTGTAGGTAAAGAGAAGCTATTTGATATTTGAAAATTGGGCATAAAATATGTTTTTGATAATATCTGGAGTTGGCCTTAACGTTTTTCTGCTTTCTTTTTAATTTTTATTTGTCGTTATATCAAAAACCAGCAACAATCATAAATTCCTTTGAAAAACTTTCCTTAGATTTTTTGAACCATGTTCTAAGATTTTTTTCCTTCTCTTTGGTGATAATAAATGGAAGTCTTTTTATTGAGGACATTTAAATATACCCAAGATTCATCTATTGTGACAACACTTTTCCATTTTTGTTTGAATAATTGTTTCTCTTAGAGAATTCTGCAGTACGTTCTGCTTTCGGCGATATGTCGTGGAGAAAGACGATGCACATTACGTTTTTTCCCCTTTTTTAAAGATTAAAATCAGCACTAATCACTTTGCTTACAGTTGACACTGAGCATTTTAATACTATGCAACTGTCTTTTGACTTCGAAAATATTCTTTTAACTTGTAGTTCTTACCTTTGCAACATTCGAAACATTCCGTTTTTTCCTTGAATATGTATTTTGAACACTTTTCTCCTTGAAGCCAAACTTTGACTCCCTCCCTCTTTCTTATTGACATTATTATCTATCGTTGCTTTAGACACCGAAAAATCATGGATTTCACAGCAGTTTTTAAGAACTAAATATGAATAATTTTCTGAGGAAAGAACACAAACATAACTTTCCGTCCACTGCTACTTTAAAACCGCCATTTTGCATGAACACAAAATTGTCAAAGGGGAGACGATAATTTACAATTTCAGAAATATAAAAAATAGTTAAAAATTTTTTTCAAGCAGGCGATTTTTACTTCCTTGTACAAAAAAAAGGATGTATTGTAACCTGAAAAATGTCAGATATCATATTTCAACTGCTCTTGAAACCATATGAACGGTGTTTTTGTCTGACATCTGTACATACGGACAGAAAAAAGCCTGTTTTTTGTCAAAAAGTATTGTAAATTGGATTTAAAATGCATTCGGAAGAGATTTTTTTCTTGAAATCTGTACGTACGTAGGTACGTATCTCGCATAACTCAAAAACGAGTAGCCGTAGAGCGTTGAAATTTTTAAATGGGGCTGCTATAACATGTAGTTGTGCATCTTCTTTTTTCGTAGCAATCGGCTGCATCAGTCGTATAATATTCCCACTCTGTTACCTGGTTCGGTGACCTTAGTTTTTCATTCTTATATGTTGGTAAATTGTGCATTTTTTTGCTTTAAAAGTGATTGAATTACGTGGGCTTTATCTTTCGGTTAAGTTTTTTATACCTTTAGTTAAGTTAATAATCTTTAGTTAATCTGCATGCAGTAGTTGAAGAATTATCAACAATTTAGAAGTTGTTTTAGTGGTACTAAGCCTAATGTGGCTGTCATTTATTTACCCTTGGAACTCTCAGTAGAATAGTGAATTTAGTCAATTTCTGCACCAATTTTTAATGTCTTTTTGCCCAGTGAGACCAAAAGTAAACTTCAGATTTGTGCACCGAAAAATTTGCCTCCTTGCTCGCTGGCCGAATTGCTTGTTTTTGCGTAAAAACTCTTAATTTTAATTAGAAAAATTGATTTTGTTACTGTTTTAATTGTATTTGTGTTTTATGTTTTTCTGTATTTTACAATTTTTAATGAAGATGTTTTAAGTTTTTATGTATTTTTGCTTTGCCGCGAAGTGAGAACCGAATGAATTGAATGAGAAACATATCTCTAATGAAATTCGAGGAAATAAGTTTAAATAAAATTCAGAAAAAATGTGTATAATTTAATAGGCCATACAAGGAAGTCATGTGGTGTCCACATCAGATTTTTTTTTTTTTCCAAAGCAAAATCGTCTAAAACATGTGCGAACAGCATCTGTATAATTATTTAAAATTAATGAAAGCTGTAAGGCATAAAATATTTCATATTAAGCAAACTGAGCTATTATCGAACAAAATTTTTGAAAATTTTTATCGTAATTAATAACGTTTAGTATGTCAAGATGTCTTTGCAACTAGCAGTACTACAAAGATATTTAATTTTCGCAAGTTCTTCCATTTCATAAAATCAAAACGCCACTTTCGACATAACTACAAAGGCTGTTTACATAATTTTAGAACGATTTCGGGGCAAAATCTGGTGAACAATATGTTTTTAGCTTTTTTCAGTTGTAAATCTTGATTTATTTTTTTATGTATTGTTGCTAGAAATGTATTTAAAGACTTTGATTTCTGCGTTGATTGGATTCTCTCTTAATTCTAACGATTTAACATTAGAAAAAATAGTACGTATCTTTTTCGGATCCTCGTTCCATGTATAAGTAATGTTTGACGGTTTTTCCCTTTCTGATTAATAATGTTGCTTATTTTTCACTTCGAAATTTTAATAGCATGCATTTCACAACGTTTTTGAAACAAGGAATAGGAATATTTCTCTTCGGAAAGTTCAAAAACTTATTTTTTAATCTACAGCTTGTTTACATGCGACATTTTGAAAGAAATTTTTTTTTATTCCAAAACATTTGCTTTACTTAATTTTTATCGAAATCGTTTTAAAAAATGTGTAAACGCCCTCTATATACATTTTTTAAACATATATCGCATTTATTTCTTGACATACACGGAACAATAATGAACAAACCTGAATTCTGAATTTGTTTTGGAACTTTTGGTTCCGAACTTCTGAAACTTTTGTTCTCGGACACTTTTATTTTTGAAATTTACTTCATGAATATTGGAAAATAGACTTCAGATTTATATATATATATATATTCCCCTTTTTTAAGAAAATAAATATCAAAATTTTCCTAGCAATAAAGTGCTTTATTCAAAAAATGTTAATCAGTAATTTACATAATTATTTGGACAGTGGGAAGTTTTGCTGAGATGTTTTTGAAGATGATGTTTCTTGTCATAATTTTGTTTTAAGTGAAACTACAGTGAAAAAAAACTCTTAAAAATATCAAACTTTCAAAAACAATTTTTTTACAAACTGTAAAAAATATCGTCTGCATTTGGAAATTATTACTTATGTAGCAAAATATATTAGCTTGATAAAAAGCTGCAAATTAACGAAAGTTATGTTAGGAATTAATTCTTTTTTAGTTTAAATTCATTTTAAAGGTACTAAAAGCAATCGAAGTATTCAAAATATCCTTGGTAAAAAGCGTTTAACTGTTTTTGATGTTATTAAAATGGCGGAAATTACGTGGAACTGTTCAATATGTGCTGAAGTCTGGAACACATCTCAAGATGATAGCATAAAGAAATCGGAGACTTCTGCAAAAAATCAAACAAAACCTAAAAGTCTGAAAGCTTTCAGATTTTACATGACGTCCAAAGGCGCGTTTTCTTAACGTTTCGTGAGTTACCTGTATTTATTAAATATCATGTTCTTCTCATTTAAACCGCGAAATTCAGTTCAACGGCAATATCATAAAATAATTTTTAAATAAGCATATCTTTAGAATTACCGATACACAGTCTCGCGCGCTGGAGATAAAAATGTCGCTTTGAAATCGTTGAGTTTGTTAATCAAAAATTCGTTAAAATTTTACAAAATATGAAATAGATAGTAACACAAATTCCAAATTTCGGCTTTCAGATGCTCATATTCGGATGGAAACGTAAGTTATTCAAAATTTGATGCCTCTAGGTACCGTTGTTTTATCACAGTGCGAGAAACATACATGCATTTATGTAGATTCTTCATTATTTAATTTCTTTAAATATAATACAAGCCTGTAATATTTGGTGGCAACAATTTTAAAAGTGTGCCGACATTTATAGTGAACCAACGCAAAATGCCAAAACAAAATTAATAGGCCTGCAGGGCAAATTACCCTTGAAAGTTAGTGTTGTAAAACTTGCAGAGGATTTAAAAGAAAGGTTTTCAAGGAAGTTAACTCTGAAGCCCTGGTTGGAAAATTTCTTAGAGAAATTGGATACAAAGGGCAATCAGCAAGAAGGAAATTCTTCGTCATCAAGAAAGATACGCTTAGCGTTCGAAAAATCCACGATAAGCAAAAGTTTATCATATTGGTACAAGGTTACATATGCAAACGAGTCTACATTTAATACATTTGGGTCCGATGTGCTAATAATTATAAAGCGAAATTCCAATGAAAGCCTCAATACGAAAATCTATTGTTAAGTGCAGGGGGCGGAGACGTAATAATTTGGGGATATTTCGCAGCCTCTATGATGAGAAACTTTGTTTTGATAAAAAATAATACGCGTCCAGTGTAAGTCTATAAATATTCTTAAAGAAAACCTGAATGCAAAAAAATTTAGAATATAATATACATTCAAGTTCTATGAAAATTTATAATCCTAAACATGCAGCCCTAACTGTTCGCTTCTGGTTATTGTACAACTGTCCCGAAGTAGTAAAAATTCCTCCATATTTTTCGGATTTAAATCCTGTAATACATGAATGCAGTGAGCTGGAGAAAAGAATAAGGAAACATGATATTCCTTTGAAAGCTGTACTAAACGCAATTCTTACGAAAGAATGGAGCAAAATAGATTATTCTTCTGTGAAAAATTAGTTGAATCCATGCAAAGTGTGTGAAAAATGTAATTTTAGTTCTAGAATATCCAACGAAATTTTCTGTGTTCCGTATTTTCATATTTTTATTAAACAGAAACTGGTTGCTTAAAGTTCCCGAATACTTATGTGAGTTAATTTTCAGAACTTTTTACCAAAAACGTATTGATAAACTTTTTTTCGAAACAACCAGTTTTAAGAAAAAGGATCAATAGTCTGTGTGAAGGAAAAATCAAGTCACTTCGGTAGCATTTAGTAACTGGTATCTGCGAATAAAAGTGAAAACACAAGTGTCCGAAAAACCTGTATGAGCCATTGTATGTGTTAATGTGTCCTCTTCGTAGCGTTTTTGGTAAGCAATATGCTAGTATTTATGTACACTGAGGGTGGAGAACGACAGTTCTATATCTCCCTTTCTACTGGTCCCATTGACGAAATTCAACTGGCGTTTTTCATGTCTCGAAAGTGCGACTTAGGATATGTATTAGATTTATATCTAGCATTCTTCTAATATAGATATTTTGACAGAAAATTGGACTTTTTCTGAAATGACATGCCAATTTTTTTACATATTTCGATTCTGTGACTCAAATTATGCCAAACTGCCAGGTTTTGTAAAAATCGCACGAGTAGTTTTTAAAAAATTAGCTCTCAAAATTTTAGCTCCTCAATGTTAATTGAATTTGGTATATATTTATTAATATCTCTTTTTTTTTATTAAATTTACTTGATTCCTTCTTACAGAATTCGAAATTTAGGTATAATTCAAATGCAATTCGCACATTTTTTTTAATTATTTGTTTTTGAAATTTATGTTTTTAAATATTTTTGTAAATTTTTCGAAAATATTTTGAATTATAACCCATAAAATTTTTACCATCATCTTAAAGTAGGATATCTTTGTAAGCATACCTGCAAAAATATTAGAATTTTTTATTCAAAATTTTTTAAGATATACGTGAATTTACATGTCGGCGCGTTTTGAAATTTGGCCATATTTCTTATAAGTGATAATACCGCCAAATATGATTTACGCACTTTGTCAAAATTATTTGAAAGTATGAAGGATTACCATTTTTCCGCTTGTGTACAAAGAAAAAGAGGAAAAGGAAATAGGTTGCTATAAATTAAGAATTTCGCCAAGTGAATTATTCTTGGCGCAGATTGAAAAAAGTGCGCCAAGAGAAATTTTTAAATTTCTCCATAAATTTCTCACCAAAAATTACAAAATTGAATATCTAGGCATAATTTGAGTCGTAGAATCGAAATACGAAAAAAAAAAAGTGGTATGTTATTTTAGAAAAAGTCCGATTTTATGTTAAAATACCTATGATAAATCAATGCTATATATATATCCAATATATATATCCTAAATCGCGCTTTCGAGACGTGAGAAACGCAATTTGAATTTCGTCAGTCGCCCCAGTAGAACGGGAGATATAAAACTGTTCCTCCCTTTTTTTTTCGCAGAGTACATACAGGGCACGGTCTGCATTTTGTTAAAGGTCCATTCATTTTTTTAAGAAGATCGCAGTACAGTAACGCATAATCAGTGCGATAAAAGCAAAGTTTACATGTATACAATGTCGAAGAATAGAAAATATAGATGTTTTGATTATCATTTGACCGAACATAGTGCCTGCTTTTTAAATGTTTAGATGAAGGAGCAGTTATTTTATTTAACAGCAACAGAAAATTACTAGTTTTTTCGAATCTGTATGAGTCTTTTCTGTGTATACAAAAAATTCTTGAATTTAAGGAAATAAACAAAAAGTTGTAAAAAAGAAAGAAAAAGGAAATTTTTACATCGCATCAAAGGGTTTGTTAATATTCTTTATGCTTTCGCTGAACATCGTAGATCACTAATCTGTTTTTAAACTCACGCCTAGTAAATCGATATTTTTTCTTTTTAATTTTACCAAAATATCACTTTCTCCGCACTTACCCACATACAATTCAACAGAAAAATCAGAACAATTTTTATAGAACCATATATTTAGAATTCCCGATACAGTATTAAGTGTTGAGATATATTTTTCTATTTATTTTCAGTCTTTTTTCAGTTTATTTTCTTTTTAAAATGGCTCGCAAAACAATATTTTTTTATTTTTTATTATCAATTTTTTGTGTATTTAACTTTACTTACGTTATTCATATTGTCTTTATTTAGAATAACATGTATGATTGTTTAAATGAATCTGATCGTAATTTGAGATTTGACAGCTTGAACTTCGAAGGCTTAATATTTGTTCATGAACATTGAGCAAAACAATATTAAAATCAGATGGTGATTGCGAGAAATAAAGCTGATCATTATTTAATTAATTTATTGATTAAAATAATTTAAACTGAATTATGCTTGATGATTTTTTTTTGTATCTTTAAACATATAACATTCGTACAACAGGTAGCTGCAGTACGGCAGGACCAAGTGCAGCTGAAAACAGCTGAATCTGTGCAACAGCAGCAAAGGACAGCTGTAGCTGCATCTATGAAACTTTCCACAGATGAATTCACTGCTGAGAAAGTAGCTATGGCCAAACAGGAAGAGAGACACATGTTCTCGCAGGGTGTGGTACAAGCTGAAAAGAACATGTCTACATCATCTTCTGCCAAAATGACTTTCACAACAAAAGGTAAAAAAAATGTACCTTTTTTAGAACATTAGTTGTATTTCTGTGACAAAACTACTTAGCCTCCAATTTGGATGAAAATTAACATGTGATAATAGTAATTAAGTTATACGTTTAATGATAGTAATTGAGTTATATTTAAATGGAATTCTGCTCTGAATTTAACTAATTTTATCGTTGTACTCTTGTTTACAGTTAATATTATTTTAGCAGAAATATAATCCTTTACCTTATTCTTCACTTAAACAATTATTATCGTTTCTGAGTAATTTTATGCACTATATCCAAAGTATTCATCTGTAGTTATATACTTAAATTTACTATGTACGTAACCAAGCATACTCAAAGAAAAGTAGCAACAACTTACTTTGCTGCATTGTACGTGAAAGTGCTACAAACTACACATACTGGCCAATGAATTAGAAACATTTGAGATTTTCATTTGAATACGTGCTAGGGATGAAGTATGCAAGTTTTTTTTATGACGTGGATTACACGTGGTTAGAATGCTGATATAAGTAAGGTGTAAGAGTGCTTTTCCGATGAATGAAGTAAAATGGGAAAAACGACAGATTTTTCACCACTGGAAAAGGGCTTATTGTTGGTGCCCGTCTAGTAGGGGCCTCGATTTCGAGGACAGCAAATGGGTTCAATTCTCACTGGGTTCTCAAAAGCAGCCATATCAAAGGTTTTCAAAAGTTGGAATCAGAATCACAGTCCTTCTCTAGAAGACGTAACTGCGGTTCGAGCACAGTTTTCCAAGAACGTGATCGGCGTCGTCTCCGACGAATTGTACGGCAGAATAGGGGTATCGTTCAACAAGGGAACAGGGTAGAATTCTACGGCAACTGACACAGATCGTCAACCAAAGCTCTTCCCAACAGATTTCAGCTCGAACCAGAATTACAGAAGATAGGAATGCATAGTCGGGTGTCTGCGAGAAAAACCACTCATGTCTGCCCGACATGCAAGAATTTTTTTGCAGTGGTGTCGAGAAAGTGGACATCTGAGGATTGGAAACAGGTAATGTGGTCGGATGAGTCATACTACACCTTATTTTGCACTGATGGAAGACGTCGAATTTGGTGAGAACCTCACAAAGCCATGAATCCATCTTGTACTCGCATTATGCAAGGGTCTGGTTGGAGTATCATTATATGGGGCACGTTCTGCTGGCATGAAAGTGGTGCCCTGGTGTTCTTCTCGGATAAACAAACAATCATGAGATTCTGACTTCCAAAGCCTTACCTGGCCACCGCATAGCCCGGATCTTAATCCCATAGAAATGTATAGGATATGGTAGAAAGATACATCCGACAGCTTTCTACTCTTCCATCTAATTTACAAGATCTAAAAAGCTGTACAGCCAATGCATGGTATTTTCTGCACGTAAATGCACTCCAGAAGCATGTAGACTCAATGCCCAAACGAATCAGAGCAGTTATCCGTGCAAAACGTGGTCCAATAAAATATTGATCTTGGGTTTTTAATTCATTGGCTAGTGTGTGTATATATTGTGGGTTTATGTGAAATGTATGTGAACGAGCATCGCAATGATAATATTTTGCCTCTTATTAATGTATAACAAATTGCTAATAATTTTTAATCATAATTTTCAATTTAACATGTTTAAATATTTAACAGTTATTTAAAAACATTTCAGTAAATATAGTTTTGTATGTTATATGTGTTAACAGTAACTTAATCACTGAGCTTTTTATACTTTTGGTATTGACATATTTTGTGTATAATCATGCAGCGTGGAATTGTAAAGTAAGGATTTCAAAACTTCATTTTGAATAAATTTATATTATTGCAATAAATATATATACAGTCAAATGCATTCTTTGTACTTTTATTGTTTGTATAAAAAATGTATTTTTTGAAAAGTATATTGCTGTTGATTACTTAAAATCCACAACACTCAAATATGTTTTTTTTAATCAGGTGTCAGCAAGTCATCGTTATCGAGTCAGAATATCCATCAAGTGGATTTTGGTAACATTTCTTCATTAGGAATGTCATTCGGTGGCATTAATAACAGTGGAATGGAACCATTTACCTTCAGTGGTAGTAACCAAAATCTCTCTATCCTTCAAGGTCTTGATGAAGATGTCCAGATATTGAGCGAAGAATCGCCTCCTTCCGAAGTCGAAAAAGCAATGCATCGTTTTAGCTCTAGAATGGCAACGTGTGTTGAAAGACTCAAAGTGGCTACTTCTATTGAAGAAGCGACCACATTATTATCTACGATGAGCGATATGTTTCGTAAAGCCTGGGCAATCCCTAATTATGGACACGATCTGGGTACGACTTTGTGTAATATATTGCGTAACAGTGGAGGTCTCAAGATAATTGTCGATAATTGCAGCTCAGAAAACTCTGATTTACAATTCCGCAGTGCAGAATTGTTAGAGCAGTGCCTGTCTACTGAAAACAGAACTTACGTCGTCGAGAATGGCTTGGAGAAAGTAGTAAAGGTCGCTTGTTCCTGCTGTAATAAAAGTTCTGTTTCCCATTCTAGAGTTGGTACTGGTATTTTAGAACATCTTTTTAAACACTCTGAAGCAACATGCAGTGATGTGATTAGAACTGGCGGTTTAAAAGCCATCTTATACAAATGCAGGACCTCGGATGTGGAGACGCTTCGACATTGCGCAACAGCATTAGCTAATTTATCATTATATGGAGGACCTGAAAATCAAGAAGCTATGATCAAACACAAGGTGCCTGTGTGGTTATTCACTCTTGCTTTTAACAATGATGATAACATCAAGTATTATGCATGCCTTGCTATCTCTTCTCTAGTTGCCAATAAAGAAATTGAAGCTGCCGTACTCAAATCCGGAACTTTAGACCTCGTTGAACCTTTTGTGACAAGTCATAATCCGGAAGAATTTGCCAAGAGTCATGTAGCACACGTTCATGGACAGTCCAAAAACTGGTTATTGAGATTGGTAAATGTTTTAGATAGCAAAAGGGAAGAAGCTAGGAGCCTCGCAGCATTCCACTTTGCCATGGAAGCTGGCATAAAGAAGAAACAGGGAAACACTCAGGTATGTGGGTTTAATGTTACTGAGTTTGTTCCATACTTTAACCTGTATGTAATTAAATAATTAATACTTACCATGTATGTAATTAAAAAGCAATTAATTATTCCTAAAGATATTCCATGAAGTTGATGCTGTGGAAGCGCTGAAAAAAGTTGCCAGTTCTCCTAATGCTATAGCTTCTAAATACGCAGCACAAGCTTTGCAACTTATTGGTGAAGAACTACCTCATAAGTTATCTCAGCAAGTTCCTTTGTGGACAGAAGTTGATGTCAAAGAATGGGTAAAGCAGGTAAGATATCTTTGTTTCCTTTTTCTCTGTAAGAATACCACCGTCAGTTTCCGATGATTTTGTCAGTGGCTGTTGTAGCAACTCACAGGAAAAGAAGGTGGTAGCGGTTTGCTTTTATACCGTTTATTATGGCACTAGTCGTAGATGGATTTTCAGACGAGAAATTTCTCCAGGAGGCAAAAGTTCAGGCTTCCCAGAATACAGGCAAATATCCTTAAACGCATATTTACTCAGGTTTGGCCGTTCTTCGTGGCGTTGGAGAAAATAAATGCAATAGCAATTTCTTCGTATGCAGATGCTACTCTCGATGGAGCTGATTACACATTAGTTAAGACAGTCCTGTCGAAGCTGTGCTCCAGAATTTTGTTCCATAATTTTTACCCATTTCAGAACACTCCCCGCTTTCCTGTAACTATTGTTTAAATCTCAATTCCCTCGAGTTGTCCTTCTTCTGAAATTTCTGCTCTGACGTTTTACGAGACTGGTAAAATTCTTTGAGAGTCTATGGAATAGAAATAGGAATATTCTTCGTCACTAGCAACAAAACAGGCGTTGATATATAACAATAAAGATTGCAGTTTAGTGTGTGAGAACTGTTTTAGACGGGAAATTCTCGAGTTCACTAAAAATTCTTGCCAGAACTGTCCTTTGAATTAAGCCTCCTATTCTGACCACAGTGGTACGAAAGAGAAAGGTAGGTAAAGGTAGGTAGGTGGGGAATGTTACATACAGCATTTGCAGCAACAGTTGATGATGAAATGCTGCAATTTATGCTGTTGCTACACTTTATCAGCACATATCGAAAGATTAAGTTAGTATATTATTTCATGTAATCCACCCTCCACAGTTAAATTACCATCTTCATTCGATAATTACGATCATACATCAAACGACTCTTTTATCGCTTCCTTTGGCGGGAAAACGTTCCTTATTATCCTACACCTTGCTTCCGATTGAATAAGTTAACCGCAATACATTGCTACGAGTCCGTTCAGTAAGGTCTTGAGATTGGATTGCATTATTTGGAGTACAGGACAAAGCACTCGAGGGCTAAGGGTGGTATGTCTTCGTCGAGTAGTTTGTAGAAAAACTGATTCGTATTCATGTTGTAAGGATTTTAAGTTTGACTAACGTTTATTTTATTTTAAAACTTTACTATCATCTCTTATTTTCCACTTCCGGCCAAAATTAACGCGTGAATATGTTTATGTAAATTGTACTTTCTAACGGTTTAGTATTTAAGTTGTGGCTTTTTGTCAAGAGCGTAGTAGAAAGAGAGAGAGCCGTCTTGCCACGAGTCTTCACGCGAGCTTGTCATCCGTTACTGTCCGCCTTTAAGGCCAGAGGCTTTAGTCCTCTTGAAAGCTAAAGACTTATTGTAGTTTTCTGCAGTTTGCGTACTACAGACGTAGTAATTTAAAAGGCCAGTCTTAGTGTTAGTCATCTGTGTAAAATATTAAAAGTTAGTAGTCTTATATTTTTACATTCAGACCACAAATGGTTGGTCTTTGTACCCCGAAGTGCGAGAGCGACTGTGAAAACGTGGAAAAAATAAAGGGTAATTTTAACCCTTCTCAACTTGTCGTCTTTGCTACACTTCATAGGACATAGTTTGCAGTCAACTCACTGTCCAGTCAGGACACTTCATATTCGCCAAACAGATAAAAAGAAATACGAGTCCTGATATGTTACACATGAGGAAAACTACCTCTCAAGTTTGGAAAACTGGTGCACAAAAGTACATATTACACACATAGGAATTTGCTTATTGCTTTTGATATTCTGCAGTCTGATGAAACTTTCAAATAAGTCATATCCAGCACTGATATTTAGTTATGTTCCAAGAAATACTAGTCACTTTCATAAATATGATACATTCTTACTCAGAACAATTTCATACGATTTCACGTCGTCTATTATATATTTCGAAATACTGAATTAAACCGCTGTGCATTTACCGCTATAGAATTAGCATTGTTATTGTTATATATTTATCGCTGTAGTTGTAACCGTAATGTTATTACACTTTTACCACTGTAGAATTAGCCGTACATTTGCCGTAATAAAATGTAGCGCTAAATATGTAGCAAATAAAGGATTGAAAAATTGCCCTAAATTAATTATGTTGATTTCAGTATACATGCCAACATGCCCCATACATGATTTATGGGATTCAGGTCTGGTGATCGGCAGGCCACGGCAGACGTGGAATGGTTTCATTCTTTAGATAATTCCGCACCACACGAGCTCTATTGGGACAGGCGGTAGCGTCCATAAATATCGCGACCATTACAGCTATAAAAGAACGCACAAGAGGGTGTAGAATTTGGTTGCGATATCGGACGACTGTGACGGAACCACCAAGTGTCATGTAGACGTCAGTGCGACCGTTCGTGGCTATCCAGCCCGTTTAATTAAGCCTCATCTTCTGTGGTAGTCTCTTTCGATGATGTTTGTCGCCCGATATCGTGTCCCTGGCTTTCTCCATAGCATTGCTCTTTGGCAATCGTTCTAGATGTTAAATCGAGACTCATCTGTAAAGAGTACGTGATTTCACTGCTCTGGTGTCCAACTACGATGTTCACAGGCCCGGTTCAACTGCGCTCTGACATGCGATGGGCACAAAGGAACACAGTCCACGGGTCATCGGGCGTACAGTCCACCTTCATGCAATCGACGCTACACACTTTGGCGGGAAATGTTTATGCTGCAGCAGCAGAGAGATGCGACATCAGCTGTCATGCTATTAGTGATCTACCGCAGCTTGCATCGTCATAAGACGCGGTCATAGCTATTAGTGAGCCTTGCATAGTCATAGCTACTAGTAATCTACCGCGTCTTACATAATAGGAAGTGATCGTCTGCCGTTGTGGTAATCCTCCGGCATCCAGATCCATGTCTTCTACAGGAGTTTTGATTCCTTTGGTAACGATTTTGCTCCCTGTTGATGACACTACAATGCACATTCAGCTTTCTAGCAATAGCGAATTTTCTTGCACCAGCTTGCAAGATCCCCACAGCCTTCCGACGCATTTCATCGTGCAAATGGTGTCTTCGGCTCATGCTATCTATTTTGACTATACCTGGAACTACCGGGTGCTTGCAAACTGACGCATAGGTCCAGCATACTCCATTTTAAAATGTTGTGGTATGTCTGGGATTGAGTTTTATGCTAATTTTGGTTGCCTCTTTGCATTCGGCGATGACACTTCTACATCATACGTAAATTGTATGTTTTAATTCCTCTTTTTACATTCGTACCTTTTCTTTTAGTGTTTTTTTTTAAGCGCGATTGTATGTAAAATAAATTAGCCAACACTTAGTTACTTGAGACAGCATTTGTTTTACGATAAGCAGAATAAGGTATTAATACGGTACATTTTAAACCGAATGTGAATAATTTAGCATTAAATAATTAAAATTTACCAAATTTATGTGTAATAAAAAAGTTCAGATAATAAAACGACTTCGAAACAAAGATGTTACTTTCAATTATTGGGGTATTTCAGATCTGTTACTTGATAACTGAAAGTGATGAATTTGAAATATCTGAAAGTGAAATTGTTTGGAGCATGAAGCTTCCACTTCCTGTCACAGCTGTTCCCAAAAGTAATGATTTTTTCTTTGAAATTCTTGGCAAACTTAAGAGCTTATATAAGAGAAGCTGTTGAAAAGGAATTTTTACAGTGGTTGTGATAAAACTAAAACAAATGCAAGTTATCCTGAGAAATACTATTTTTAAATAAATTTGTGACGTTGTATGTTTACTAAGTGCATATCGTTTGGAGAATTCTTACGCTTCGGCGACTTGAATCTTCTACCAATATTTAAATTCTCTCAAATATTCAAATAACGTATTAATCTTTCCTTGGAAGTTCGATGTCTTTCATATTTCATAGAAAGACTTGATCAATGTCTCGTGGAAAGATATTGCTTTAATGATGCTGTAAATCTTTCTATTCCATTTCAGATTCTTGTTGTAAGAAAAAGAAGGAAAAACATAATATTTTTTTCTGGTACATCCTATGATGCGCAAGCAAATTGATTAAAATAGAACTGATTTCTAAGAAAAAAACGAGGAATTAATTTGGTTGTTTTTCATAGGCAAAAAATAAAAAGGACTTCTTGACGCCAGTTTTTATAAAATCAGAATTTCCTCGCCTATTTCCTTCCCTTTGTTTTAAAAATTTTATCGTCCAAATATCAAGAGGGGGAAAATTATGTGAATAATTTAATTTTTGAAAGACGCGGTTACAGTAGGAACATAACAAATGAAATGTAGTAATGAATGAACTACAGGTATCTCTTCACAATATTATTTCTTAAAAAGAAACCTACATTCCAATCAGAATACATAGTAATATTAACATTACTATATCTACTAAGATAGTCATTTCTAATTCCTTGTAACTTGGTATCACCGTTCTTATTATTGTCTTTGCTAGTCCTTAGGCCTCAAATCATGCATAAATAATTAGAAAAGGTAAATTTGCAATTCGTTTAGTGAAATCGTAGTCTGAATGCTAGTTCGTGTTTGCTTTGCTGTCATAGGTCATTCTTGTATCAGAGTGGCATAAAGTTCAATAGTTAGAAAGAAAAGGTTTGGCATGACATTCGCAGAGAGTTTCCGAGGAATTATCTTTGTTAGTAAGGCGAAAACAATCATTACGTGGTCGAATTCATTTTAAAATTTAGGTGAGCTTGTTCTGTGAACTCATTAGGAACAGGGAAATAACGCGAATATTTAAAAAAACTTTCAGAATCTGGCTGTGAAAAGTTAGGGGGGTGAAATATGCGAGGAAATATGGTAGATGTATTCCTAAACTAATGCCTTCTATTGGTTGCTATTCTGATTTGGTTTGGGTTTGGTTTATTTAATTACGGCAAAGCATTCGAAAGCTATCTGCCTAAGGGGAGAGATGCTTTTGTGGAGAACTTTCTGAGGGAAACTGGGTGGTATACACGTTACACATGGTGAAAACCACGAAAACGCCCTTGCAGCCAGCCTGTTCACGGAATTCGAGCCCCGGACCGAACTATCGCTGGTGGGCCTGATATTCTGAAATGCATTTTATGCGCAGGTAGCAGGGTCGTTCCTAGCGGAGGTGCAGCGCATAAAAGTACGCGGGCGGCCAAAAACAGGGGGGTCGGACTCTCGGGAAACCACGCCTAAATATTTTAAATTCATTTTAAGTATTTGTCATATGTAAGCATTTTTTTATACAATTTGTCATATGTAAGTCATGATGAGTATGAAGAAAAAATTTTATTAATCATTGAGCTTTTTTTCGGGGGGGGGCGGCAATCTTAGGAAAGTACGCGGGCAGCCAATGGCCTAGGAACGGCCCTGGCAGGTACTTTAATTTATTACAGTAAAAGTCTTATAATTTGGCATCTCTTTCAGCCAGATTCCTGTCACTACTTAGATGGCGCTAATATAATTTCTTTAGTTAATACTCGGCACTTGTTTTGCGTTCTTTTGACATTTTTAGTTAGTCCACTGTTTAAAACTTTATGTTTATGTATAGTTTGCTTTTTTTTTTAATCTTCATTTATTTAAAAGGTTTTAGAATAAAATTCAATAAAAATCTTTTGTTGAATCCCTTGTATCTTGTTGAAGGGTCATGTTGAGTCGGGTCGGAATTCGAGGAAAAAATGAAATACGTAATAATGGAAAAAATAATGTATATTCATTTCTGCGGAATTCTATAAAGCAAATCGACATTTGAAACGATTTCATAAAGTGCCAGTAATGGTGTTTCAAACTAGAAACTAATTAAATAACACTTAAACTATGAATAAATATATTTACTAATAAGTTTATCTCATTAAATATGTTTGCAGAATTACTTTGAGATTTTTTTCAATCATGTATTTGCATTCAATAACGCGAAAAAAATCGCTTGCAGTAATTTTCAGTTTAAATCCCATAATCTGGTATCGCTTAGTTCCCGAACGTGTCTATTTATCAGACTTTTGCTATAATGTATAGCTTTGTAATATAAATTATAAGTTATATAGTTCTATATGATTCTATAAATTCTCAAGTTAGCACGAAACCATAGTTCAGTGGAGCAATTGTTGCATTTGCATAGGATGGTATGTTTTAGAAAGAAGCAAAATTAACCTAAACTATACAATAAATTTTAATTATTTGAAAAGGAAACCGGGAAGTATATTATTTACGCATAGCGAAAAACTTTCTAAGGCCAGCCCTGTGCTAAATTAAATAAGATGTTTAATTTGGAGTAACTATGTTTAAGATGATTCAGTTTGAAATTAAATTAGGTGATTTAGATGGCATGTTTTGATATTATCGTATTACGAAAAGATTCTCTAAAGAACCCTTGATATTCTTTATAAATAAATATGCCTGTAATTTCATTAATTGGCAACAAATAGAACGTCCATTTTTTGATAGCATGCTGAAGTACTATTATAAATTTCTAAACACACAAACGGATCCATTTACCTATAAGGATGTGCTGTGGAGAAAATAATCGCTCTCTATTTTCGTCTCGTTCACAGTAAGTAATTCATCGTTTCCTTGTGTGTGATTCTGGCGTCATTCTCTGAACATAAAGAAAATTCACCACCAAGTTCTTGGGAGCAATTTATACCCCATTTGTTTCTTAGACGGCATTTTAATGTATCCAAAAAGGACATTTTAACCTTGAGCCAGTGTTTAAAGGGGGATTCGGGAGTTCGCAAACATGTAACTTTTAAGTGCCATTTTCAGCTCGGACGCGGTTAACGAAGATTTACGATATTCCAAACAGCATCTCGTCAGTGACGTTATTGTTGGAGGATGCTTTACGGGTTTCTCTCGGAATATGTGGCCATCTTGGTTCAAGTGTAATTGTGAGAGGTCAGACTTGGAAAGATAAATTTCTTCGTGAGAAACTACTTTCCTTCCACATTTCCCACGTGAGAATATGTAGGATAAAAAGGAATTATGAACCTTTATGTCTCATTTTCTTGAATCATATTTTGGAAAATTAACCGGTTAATCCATGAGGTTAATAAGAAATGAGGATTCCTTTTGTGGGGGTCTTGAGCCTCTACTTTTTTATAACTTGTTAGCGCTTGAAGAACATGGGATTTTAAAGTCTTGTAACAATAAACATTGCATATTATATAGAATAGAAATTATAAGCACCAATGCTTTTAGATTATGTACTAAAATGTTAGCTGTAGCTGATCCTGTAGCATGAGAATAATAGTAAAAGTAGAGGAACATCGATGAAATTACTGGCCAAAAGTGACACAACTCTCTCTACATAATATAGCAAGATTTCTTGTGAAACATTAACGGAAACGGAAAACCATTAACGGAATCATTAAGTTCTTGCAGAAAACTAGAAATATTCGAATCCTTAAATTTTTATAAAAATTCCAGAACGTGAATCTTCGCAATATTCCATCATTTTCGAATACCGAAATAATCATTAAAAATTTTAATTCAAAACATTGGAAGAGACTAGCTTTATTGTTGTCCAGTAGAAGCATTTATTTAAAAAAAAAAAAAAGAAAGAAAGAAAAAGAACTGTTGCAAAGGCAGGAAATCTGAATCGCCAGAAATATTCGTCATGGCGATCTTGAATGCCACACATTCAGTTATTAGAAAGAATTTAACGTTCCGTGTGTAATATTTATCTTTATCAGCAATTGAAATAGTCCATTCTTTTGTACTTAAAGATTTTCGAGAATGTAAAATATTTGTACCGTTGTTCAAATACTTTGTCAGAAACTTTAAATTATTATCTACGTAAATTTTGTCGATTTTTTGTAGAGAAAACGAGTTTTAGGATTAAAGAGATTAATATTTTACTTTATCTACTAAATTTCCTTTGTATCATCTTCTTAATGCAGAAAATTTATTTTTCACTAAACGTGGATTTCAAATTTTATTTTAATTAAAAACTTTCGATATTAAATCAGTCTTTGTCCATTTTTTTCTTAATATTATTCTTTTACAAGGGATTCGAGAAGCTTTTGTATTGAAATTAAAGAAAATTTACGGATTTGTACAAAAAATCATACACAGGTATTATGACGGCGCGAAAATTACACAAAAATCCGTGGCAGCAGTTGTCCGAAAATATAAAACAACCCCATACAAGTTATTATGTTATCTGTATCATTTACACTTCACACCCTTTTCGTTTCGGGTACTTTTGTCCATGCTGGATGCTTTTCGAGGTAATTAAATCGCTGTTTTCAAGGATCGTGTGATAAACTTGGCAGGGGTGTTTCTGAAATATTACGATATATTAAATCGCGATTAGTATCAGTGCTAAGGTATCTACAGCTTATGAAAATAACTGTAGATACCTTAGCTCTGATACTAAGCCTTGTCCTCTAATACCTTGTACTGCATAAAGTATTACAGCTAGAAATAACGGAACCTAACTTTTGTTACTAAAATTCATAGTCTGGGCAAACTAATAGGAATTTGGTAGGAAGCAATAAATTTTCGGCAATGTTTATAACGCCTGGAGCTGCATAATTTTACCACCCTCTGTATATATATATTTTTTTTATCTATTTAAAGTGCTTATACGAGCAGGAGAAAATCTGATGAGCATATTACCTTCTATATGCAGATTAATGGCATTACGATAGCATTACGATGAGTCTTCGTTACAGTGAGCATCATGCTATTAGCTGCATGACATGAGTATTATGCCATTAACTTGCATGGCATAGGCTTCATTTTCAGGCTGCATTCTGTGATATATAATCAGTTATGTATATCAAAATGTTAGCTTTAGCTTTAGCTGTGTGTGAAAAGCTTATAGATACATAGCAAGAGATATGTCTCTTGCGTTCTTCCATCACATTAACATGTCTTGGAGAAACATTTGCTGTTACATATGAAATTTTATGATGGGTTATGTGGTCTTTATTGAAAATGTAATGCCTCATAGCTGACAGATACTTTATGTATGGCAATTTATGGCTGCAAATATTGCTAGCGCGCGGTCTACGTTATAATCCTGTTCTGGGGATTATCACATATATTGGCATATGTGTTCCAACCCTAGAAAGTTTCATGGATGATATTGTTGATAGGTATGACAATTTTCCTCGAAAAATTCAATTCAAAATGACGTTCCAGTCGTCCTTGTTGGAAGAAATAGGTCCATACTGTACCTCCAAATAAGATAATCCTTTATTTTATATTGTACTTCTCTATTTATTTTCATGTGCGCCAAATTAAGACCGTATTTTCACATTTTGCTTAACAGTGTGTTTGCCATTCTGTACAGTACTGAAATATTATATTCAATACCTTAGAGAAAGCATAAATTTGCACAGACATATCATGTTTTGCTTTGTAATTCACGCGTTCTGTAGATTTGTTAGGCATCCTATATTATATGCTGTTTTCATATGTTGCCGGTAACATGTAAGACACTGTTATCATAGATTTGCAATTTTTTCCAAGAAAATGGTGAACTTTACATATTTGTAATGAACAACTAATTTCTACAGAATGCATTTTTTTGTACTTCTCTCTTCTTACTCTAACTTGTTTTCTTGTGGATATATCAGTAACCAAATGATTAAAGCCAGGAAGCATGGGTAATTGCATCCGGTTTAGTTTCCGGAGACAGAACAGATTGGCTGATGTTTAGTTTAACGCTTTTTTTAAGTGTTATACAAATAGGAACTATTTTTATTTAGTAGAATCTTCAAAAATGCTTTCTTCCTATGAACAGATAAACTTGTGGTCTTTGCTGTGATTATTTAGACCGAGTTTTCATCTGTGGAAAATTCTCAATACTTCCAAATTCCAATAGTAATTTTACTTGCATAAGAGAGATGGAATTTGTCATTTAATAAAGACTATGAAACGATGTTTGATAAATTAACACTTGTAGTATCTTTTAGAATTTTTCGATGTCCGGAAGCTGAAAAAATCCGCACTGTCTTCGCCAATACTGGACATACAGATGGAGGACAAAATAATACGAACACCTGTGAAATAATGGAAAATCTTCATTAATAGGGGGTTGGACCACCCTTTGACTGAAGTACAGATTGAATTCGACGTGGGATAGATGCATAAGTCATGGACAATATTTAAAGGAATATTAAGCCATTCCTCCTGCAGAGAGATGTCTAATTCCGAAAGTCCGGATGGAGGTGGAAATCGGGAACGAAGTTTGGACTCCAGATATGTCCGTAAATGTTAAATAATATTCAAGTCCAGAGACTGATGGGGGCCAAGTGAGATATTTAATTGCATCGTCATGCACTTCGAACTATTCTTGGCTACACCTAGCAGTGTGGATAGGGGCGTTGTCGTCTTGAAAAAACGGTCGCTTCCCAGGGAATACAGCCTGGGCAAAAGGATGGACATGATTCCCTAGAATGCTTAGATAGTGATTGGATGTGATCCTCCCTGCAGAATAAGAAGTAGTCCAAGAACGCGCCAAGATATCGCACCCTATACCATAATGGCGCCCCCCCCCATGCTTCACAGTCGGCAAGAGGCAGTCGGATAAAACTCTTCTTTGGACGTTCTCCAGCCATAAACGCGTCCGGTCATCTGAAATAGGGTGAATGACGATTCATCTGACCATATTACGTGTTGTTATTGCTGTGGTGACCAGCCTTTGTGACCTCTGCAGCACTGGCGTCGCTTGAAAGCCATTAGTTGCTGTCACCAAGGGTTTACGAATTGTCACTCTGCCATAAACGTTCGCAGCATGAAGTTCGCTTTCGACAGTTTTTGTTGAAACGGGGTCCTGGAGATGACTGTTCATTTCGGATGTTATCTCGTATAACGATTGCGAACTACTATGCGCTTCACGACACGTCTATCCCATCAGCCAGCTTTGACTCTCGGCCACTGTTGTGCTTTAAAGATGTCGTCTTACCCTCTTTCGTGTACGTTGTCATAACTGCTGATACCGTACACCTTGCACACCCCACAATGTTTGCTGTTTCCGTAACCGATTCTCCACTTAAACGCGATCCAACTATCATTCTCTTTGGAACTCTGACGGGTCTGACATTTCAGCTTCTCACAGACAGTTCGATTGAAGCATGCAACGCAGGTGACTGCTGTTGAGAGACTTATACCTTCCTCTTCACGCTCACTAGGTGGCAGACTTCTGTTGCAGGTGGCGCAGCTGTACTGCAGGTGTGAAATATGTCATACTTTTTTCACAGGTGTTCGCATTATTTTGTCCTATTTGTGTATGGCTCACATTTCTGTAGAGAAGTATTAAAAGCTGTTATTGTTAATAAATATCATTTGTACAGTCTTGTGCAAATTGTTATAGATTTTTGAAAAATTTGTTGCAAAGAATATATTATTATGATTAAAATTGTTTTATTACATATTAAATACATTTAATAATATTTTTAAACAAAAGACTTGTAACGAATTATTTTTAAGCAGTATTAATACATTTCAGTATTTAAAATATGACGCCTTTTGGCATTAAAAAATGACTGTACACTTTTAGGCATTCCTTCTTAAAGACTTTGCAATTGTTCAGCCCAGAAGAACTATTAGTCTCGAAACCGCATTTTGCCTCGGTTCACTGTAAATGTACGTTTCACTTTTCAGATTGTTACCACCAAATATTATCGCCCTACATTACGTTTAAAGGAATTAAATAATGAAGAACCTGCATAAATGTTTCTCGGACTTTAAAAACAACGGTACCTAGAGCCATCCAATTTTGAATAACGCAGTCCTCCATCCGAATATGAGCAACCTGGAAGCCCGAGTTTGGAATTTCAAATTTGTTCTATTGTCTATTTCATAGTTTGTAAAACTTTAATGAATTTTTTGTTAACAAACTCAAGGATTTCAAAGCGAGCTATGGCAACATTGTACGGGAAAAAAAAACATTTTTATCTCCAGCGCGCGAGACTAGGTATCGGAAATTTGAAAGATATGCTGTTTTTAAATATTTTTGCCCAAAGTTACGTTAGCCCATATGCTCTTGAATCGTGTATGTCTGTATAAATGAAAAAGACGCCCCTTTCCTGTAATATAAAATCTGAAAGCTTTATTTTTATTTTTATTTTTATTTTTTTTTTTTTAGCACCGAAGGACCTATTACTCTTGAAATGCACTTTATTTCCCGAATCGCTTTTCAAGTGGTTGCCACCAAATGTTATCGCCATGTATTATTTTTAAAAAAATTAAATAATGAAAAATCTGTATCTGTGTACGAATGTTCATCGCAATGTGGAAAAATGACGGCACATAGAGCCACCAAATTTTGAATAAACTCTACCCGAAAATGTGCACGTCGAAGAATATTGAATTTCGAATTTGGTTTTTATTTATTTCATATTTCGTGCACATTTAAGGAATTTTTGTTTAATACACTCAGCTATTAGAAAGCGAAAATTCGCAATACCGCACGAAATAAACATCTTTAAATATATATAGTATATATAACGCTCACAACGTATGGTGAAATTTCTAGTTTTTAGCAATATTGTTTTATTTCAGATCAGTATTATTTAATAATATCTGGATTTCTTAATTTTCATTCATATCCTTCTTTTCAGGTATTCCATAACGTATTTTACCCATTTCATGTAGCACATAAATCCGTTAAAATGTTAATTTTTTCTCTTTTTCTGTATATAATATTAAATTCGCCAAGTTAATGAGACAAGACTTCGAAGTGTATTGCACTATATGAAATGTATGAAATGGCTGAGTTCTTTACGTTTTTTATTATTTTGAATCTGAAAATGACTATGGATTTTATATATCCGAGTTTTCAGTTACCCGAGGCAGCATGAATGCACAGTAACTCGAATGATCGGGATTCTTTTTTAGATTGTTATATCTTATTTTCTTGTTAATATTCAAATTCGATTGCATTTTTCAGTCATGAACATAATAAAGTCATGATCATCATGAATCACTGCAGCGCCCACCATTGGCCGAGTGATGAAGTCATTGATCACTGGGAGTTCGGCCTGGGCTCTATTCGAGGCGAACGGGCTCGTTGCATGGTTTTTTCCTTGTGTAACAACGATATGAGAACGTTCTCCACGAAACCATCCCTCCTGTTGAGCAGATAGCCCTCGTTTGCTTTGTCATAGTCAAATAAACCAAACCAAACAACGAACTGATGTAATATTTATTCATTACTTTCTTATTAAGTGTTAATAAGAATTTAAAATTGCAGTTGGGAAAAAATAGGGGAACGTATTTATTAAATTAATTTACTTATTTTTTAGATTGGTTTTGATGCATATACTACAGAATTTTTAAGCAGCCGAGTGGATGGCGATTTGTTGCTTCAACTGACGGAAGATATGTTAAGGGATGATATTGGCATTAGGAATGGCATATTGAGAAAAAGGTAAGCATCTATGAAATTACTGGTGCCAGGATTTTACATCACTCATAGTAGATGTCCATCAGATAATATAATGGGCACCTTGTAGTAAAATGTATTATATGGACACCTTGTAAGAAAAAGGGGGGGGCAGTTCTGTATTTCCCGTTCTACTGGGCCGATTGATAAAATTTAACTTGCGTTTTTCATGTTTCGAAACGGCGACTTAGGATATATATTTGATTTATATATCGCATTGTTGTAACATAGGTAATTTGGCACAAAATCGGACTTTTTCTGGAATGACATGCCAATTCCCCCTCCCCGATATTTCGATTCTACGATTAGCGTCTCAGTTTTAACTGAATTTGGTGTATATTTACTAATATATATGTATATTTTTTAAATTAAACTTACTTGATTACTTCTTTCACAATTCGAAATTTAGTTTCAGTCCAAATAAAATTCGCAGCTATTTTCTGGTTTGTTTTTAAAATTTGTATTTTTTAGTAATTTTTATAAGTATTTCCGAAAATATTTTTGAATTATAACCTATAAAACGTTTACGATCATTTTAAAGTAGACGTATGTCTAGGCATACCTGCAAAAGTTCAGAGTTTTTTTATTCAAAATTTCTAAAGATGTACGTGAATTTATATCTTGGCGCGTTTTGAAATTTGGCATATTTGTTATAAGGAATAATAACGCCAAATATGGTTTATGCACTTTGTTAAAATTATTTGAAAGAATGAACAATGCACATTTCCCCTCCCCCCCCCGCTAGGGCACAGGGAAAAAAAGGAAAGGAAAATAGGTTGCTGTAAATTCAAGTGTTTCCTCTAGTGAATTCTTGGTGCAAATTGAAAAAAGTGCGCCAAGATAAATTTTCAAATTTCTCGGCAAGTTTCTCACCAAATTTTACAGAATTTAATATTTGGGCATAATTTGACGCAGAATCGAAATATGGAAAAAAATTGGCATGTCATTCCAGAAAAAGACCAATTTTGTGTCAAATTACATGCGTTACAACAATGCTATATATAAATCTAATACATATCCTAAGCCGCGTTTTCCAGATATGAAAAACGCAAGTTAAATTTCGTCAATCTGCCCAGCAGAACCGGAGATTATAGAACTGGCTCCCCCCTTTTTTTATGTATGTGTGTACGCGCAAAGGGTATACATACTACAACGTATATCCTATTTATTCATTTACGCGTCAAACTATATCCTGGTTATACATTTTAATTGATTATTTATAATCTTATCTCTGCATTAAATTCCTATTTAAATACATTGATTTTATACTCTTATAGTAAATAAATATTAAAACCAAGTTTTAGAGATTGTCATATTATTGATTTTTCATTCTGTCATATTATTGATTTTTTATTCATAGATTTCTTCGGGAGCTAAGCCAGCTGAAAAGGATGGCAGACTACACTTCTTGCGATTCTACTTACTTGAATCAAGTTCTTCAAAGTTTAGGTCCAGAATTTTCACAATATACGTACCAAATGCTTCGTTGTGGGGTCCAGAAAGATACCCTTAAGTATATTAGTGAAGAACACTTATGTAGGGACTGTGGAATTGATAACAGCATTCACAGGCTTAGGATAGCGCATGCCATCAAAGGTAAGTAAAGGGTAAACTCTTAAGTTTTAGTGTAAAGAATCTAACTGTTTATAGTTGGAAAATAATTGTTCTCCTTGCGACCCAGGCACCAAGGTAGAAAATGGTATTTGTACAATAATGCAGTTGGCATAAGGTGGCGAACCGACCGAGAACTGGGCAGAACCAAACCAATGAAAATCGCCACAACCATCCACCATGTAGCCCAGGAGCACAGCCCCCGAGACCCGAAAAATCACACGAGGATTTTGTCGGCGGTGATGGAAGGGATCGTACTGGTACTGCAGGTATCAGTACCAGTACCATCCCTGCCATTACCGAATAAACGATAAACACCTCGATTTGTTTTAAATATTACTTTAAGTGATTAGAAAACAGTTTATTTTCTTTACAATTAAGTAGCTGCTTCAAATTTGCTGTAGCAGTGAAGTAACAGAATTTTTTTTGGGGGGGGGATATCTTCACCAAAAAATATCACCAAGAAGGGCAGTAAATGATAGAATGTGGCAAACCATACTGGTGTACGAGCATGTGGTAACCCATACCATTCGGCAAAAATCATTTTCAATACAAATTACAGAGATATCCATTTACTCAAAGTTAAATGCACGTGTCCCTGTATTCTTACTTTTCCGGCAGAGCTTTCTCTAAAAATTTCTTTTGTGCTGCATTGCACGGGAAGATACAACAATTTTAATTATAATTCCACTAAAATTAACTATCTAAATACAAAATTCGTAGCACTATTATCGCCGATTATTTAACGCGTAGACATCGTAGAATAATACTGTTTTGGAGAAGAGATTTTTGCATTTAGTTATGGCTTGCTCTAAACCTGCTGTTAGTGTAATTACGCATCAGGAATTGAAAAATAAAATATAAAGGAAAATTTAAGGTGGGAGTTTTCAAACAACCGTAAACGTTTGAGAAATCCGGGCATTCCAAACAGATATTTTATGTATGAATTAGAAGTATGAACTTTTTTGAGGATTTTTGGTGGATTGTGGATTATTGAAGGATAGAGTTTGTTGCGAAAAATGTAAGATACTATGCGGGTTAGTTAGTCAGAAAAAGTCATCGAATTTGGAGATGAAGAAGTGTAGGATTGTAGTAAGCTTAATTTACAGTTAATTAATTCTTAATTATATAATTATTTATTAAGGTTGAAATATTTAAAGGTTTTCAGCATTGTTTTTTAAAATTACATCCTTTCAACCTTAATCATTTTCATTAATCATTCCTTAATTCTTTTTACTTTTAAAATCCTGTATAATAGACATAAATTTATATCTGTTGTCCTCGATTTCTGGTGAAAACAAGATGGTTGCCATTTTTGAAACACAGAGTTTCGTCGGAAATCTTGATAATAACCATTTTTCAAAACACGGTATTTGACATGCTTTGGCGCCAAAAAAGTTGCCAAATTTTGAAGGTAAGCTATACTGAAGCTGGGTTATACAAATATATTAGTATATTTTTCAAATAACATTACACACATATTTTTTAGTAAAATATAATAGCTGATATAGATTATGTTAGAACAGGGCTTATAAAACAGTAATTATGTTAGTTTATACATAATATGCTGTTTGATATACAGAAACATATGCTGTTTGATATACAGAAACATATGCTGTTTATGCTAGAACAGGGAAGTAGCAAAATCAAAAATGAAATTTAAGGAGCTATTACAGATTAAAATTAAACTTACATAGCCATTCTTATACTAAATGTTTGTATGCAATGAGAACGCGCACTTCACTGCATGTAAAAAAGATTGAAATTTGAAGTATGCATTCGTGTTAAACCCCTGCTCAAAAAACAAGCAACATAAAACACGGAATGAAACAAAAACTATTTAATGAATATGCATGAAATGCACCAAGAGGCTAGTGTGGCCTTACTAGACCACATAGCATACAATAAATCAAAGACATACATAAATGCATATATTATGACCATCACATCGGCAAAGACCAAATGGGTCCTGATGGAAACATTACGCTAATAACTAGCATGATAGCCTCTAGCTGAACTGTGTACTTGACAGCGGCGAGGCAAACTGGCAAGAGTGGCTTTCATCGCTTGTTGTGGCAGTAACGTCCATTCCTGTAATAATGCATGCCGAAGCTCCTGGAGGGTGCCTGACAGCACACTGTGATCTGCTATCCATCGTTCCAACATAACCTATATATGCTGTACGGGTTCAGGTCCGGTGATCTAAAAGGCCACAACAGATGTGGAATGGTTTCATTCTCCAGATAGCTCCGCACCACTCGAGCTCTATGGAGATAGGCATTATGGATCATAAATATCTCGTCGGTACCCATTTCAGCGAAAAAGAATGCACAAAAGGCTATAGGATTTCGTCGCAATATCGCACGGCTGTGACGGAACGAGGAATCACATAGAGGTCGGTGTGGCCGTTCACTGATATCCCAACCCATACAAGTAAGCCTCCTCCTTTGTAATGGTCTCTTTTGATGATGTTTGGCGTCCGATAGCATTCCCTGGCCCTCACCATATCATAGCCCTTTGGGTCTCTCTCTCTGGATGTTAAATCGAGAGTCATTCATAAAGAGTATGTGGATCCACTTCATAAAGAGTATGTGGATCCACTGCTCTGGTGTCTAACTGCGTTGTTCACGGGCCCAATTCAACCACTCTCTGACATGCGATGGGGGCAAAGGAAAATCAAACCACAGGTTGTAGGTTTACAGTCCACCTTTATGCAGTCGAGGCGACACAGTTTGGCAGGATATGGGCCGCGCTGCTGCAGTAGAGAGATGTGATGCCAGCTGTCATTGCACTTAGCAGGAAGCGATCGTCTGCTTTGTAGTAATCCTTCGCGTACAGACCCACGTCTTCTACAGGGGTTTTGATCCCTTTGGTAATGATTCCACAACCAATTGATGACACTATAATGCACAATCAGTTCTCTCGCAACAGCCGATTTTCTTGCAACATCCCGACAGCCCTCCAACGCATTTCATTGTGCAAATGGTGTCTTCGGCTTATGCTTTCTGCTTTGGCTATCTTGGATTACTAGGAACTGTCGGTGCTTGTGAATTGACACATAGGTTCGGCACGTCCTGTTTTAAGACGTTTCGGTATGAGTACGGAATTGCGTTTTATGTTAATTTTGGTTGCCTATTTGCATTCGGCGATGCAACCTTTACTGCATTTGTAAAATGTATGTTTTATTTTCCCTTTTCTTTTAGCATTTGCTTATATTTTTAGCACGAATGTATTTAAGTTCGGTTGCTTATAGAATTCCCCTGTTGCCTTGCAATAAAGTATTGAAGCACTGAAATGTCCAATTGTATAATGAATATTGAGGAAAGAGGTATAAAGCACAGAGCATAAAGGTACATAGGAAACACAGCCTTCAGGCCGCAAGCATTATTAGTCTACTGAAATCATGTTCGATGTCACGACATCTTTGGAAGTCCTGAGGCTGGGGTTCCAAGGTCATAAGCAAATATAATTAACTCGAAATATGAACTCCGTGTTCGGCTCAAGTATGGCTTATGAACATACGATATGTCGGTGGTACATGGAATATCGTGTTGGCCACTGTGCACTTGAAAATGAGCTCAGTAAATATCAACTGCAATCAATTTCAGATGAGGTTAGGTTATTCAGTTATGGCAAAGCACACGAGGGCTATCTGCCTAAAGGAAGGGATGCCTTCGTGGAGGACTTTCTAAGGGAAACTGGCTCGTATACACGTTACACGTGGGGAAAACCATGAAAACGCCCATGCAGCCAGCCCGTTCGCGGGATTTGAACCGCGGACCGAACTACCAGTGTTCAGCGTCTTTACCGCTCGGCCGCTGGTGGGCCAATTTCAGATTAATTCCTGAATTAAGTCATCAGTCGAAGCTGATTTATAGAAAATTGTTGGTGCTCTTGCGGACAACCTTGGTATATATCTAATGACCGTTATTTGATGCTTTCTTGCCTTCAGTATGCTCGAAATAATGGACATATGAATACGACATTAATTGGCCCTGCACTTATCAAATGTGCAGTTCACATTGTCTGGGGATACAGAAGCAGTTTTACGTTAGATTTTCATATATGATATATAGTACAGCCATCATAAACAATCAGCAAATGGATAGTTCATGAACAAGGAATCATGCGAAACACTTCAACACACAAAGGTGTTCTTTATAAGGCATTCTTGCTGAAATGATTCATTGCATCTTCTTCCATCAGGGCTAAACTATCACAGTGGATTGTTATAATGTTAAACTGTACGAAACACAATATCAGCTTATCTTAAAGCATTGAGAAGTGATCAGCAGACTGAATGCCTTTGTGTTGCATCATAATGCTCCATCACATATATGAAAGCTCGTACAAGAATATGCAAATTCTCAGTGAATTGCACTATGAAGTCCTCTCTGCTTCTTCCGTCATTCTTAAAACTTTTTATCCAAAACAGTATTGCTGGCAACAAAGAGGTCCAGCATGCACTTGATAACTTCTTTGCATGATAATCTCCTAATTTCTGTCCCCGATGACTCCACTTATGGCAGAGTAATGACGGAAATGCCTGGACGATGACCGAGACTCCTTTACTTCATATTTTTGATTTCATTTACTTAATATGTAAAGTGACGTATACCTATTGGACATTTCAATCATGCCAGGCCAATAGTTGTGCTATGAAACAGAAGTCTCCAGTTCGGATGGCAATTTGTAACTGGTACTATTCATTCTTTTGACTTTGTAAATTAAAAAATAATTAACGAAAAATATTTACACAGCAATATTTAATCACTCTTGATATCTACCTCCTTTCATATCAGGCTCCCCTTTGCTTTTTATCCTTCAATGATTTTCATTTTTCCACCATTCTGCACATGGCATCATAAACAAGGAAATGCATCTTATTGCATATACACACTACAAAAAGGAAATATCGATTTACCATATTTAGAAATTTGTGTGTCTTCAGTCTGTGACACACAAAATTCCTTAATAGCATCCAAAAACTTTCTAAAATTATCTGAACTAGAATATGCATACTGCCATCACCACATAAATTCACAAAAATAAGAGTAAAAAATATCCTCCATAGCACCGGACTGTCTGTGGTATTTCTTGCGACAAATCTAATCAAAGCCATCTGAATGATCTTTGCATTCAACCATACGCATTTCCTTCGTACAGGCAGGACACTTATAATGACTACTAAGTAAACCTTGATTTACAAACCAGTCAGTTAATACTTTTTTTCCCCTTTCGTTCTAAGTCATACAGAAACTTGACATTGATCTCATCACATCACCCATTTTGAAGTGTACAACACAAAATAAGCAACATACTTCCTACCTGACATCTGACGCAGAAATAAGCCCTTTTAAATATTTTCCCATCAGTCAAATTCGCCACAATCATGCAACCAATCACATCATAATAGGGTTTCCATAACATTCAACTACTAAGGTTAACATAAATGAAACAACAATTTGGCGATAAATGAAACAACAACTTAGAGAAAATCAAAGGGGCACCTTAAAATATAGACTAACCATAAATAATTAATTAACTAGTTTTTATTATTTAATGGAATGGCGTATTTAATGATAATTCTTACATATTATGTCATAATTTAGATCTGGCTCAGCAGAGTGAAGATGCTGAAGAGGAAGAAGATAAACAAAAAAGCCTTGATGTTTTTGTGAGTTATAGGCGGTCAAATGGCTCACAGTTAGCCAGGTAAGAAAAATAAGAAAGCTCCCATTAATTTAAGTTTTGCTAGAAAACATCTTTTAGTAAAAATCATAATGATTTAAAAACTTTATATTTAAACATAATTTTTTTACCTTTTTTCGTAATAACTGTTCTGATCCTTTAATTGCTCATGAAATGAGTGCAAAATATAATTGATTTACCTAGTATCTGAATTTTATTCATCAATTCTGAAAATGGCTCATCAGTTGCTGAGAGGTGAAGTCACTGAACACTGGCAATTCGACCTGGGTTCAAATTCCAGATGAATAGACAGGCTGCATGGGGTTTTTCCCCTGTGTAATGTGGATGCAAGCCTGTTTCCCTTAAAAAGTCCTCCATGAAAACATATCTCTTCCCTTAGGCAGACAGCCCTCGTTTGCTTTACCATAATCGAATGAATCAAATTAAACAAGTTACTTTCAGGTAGAATATTTTATGAGTCATAAGGGATTCTAGTATTTAACAAATGACAATTATTTTATTATTAATATAGGTAAGGTAAAAACTAATCTTAAATCAATATACTTGAAACTATCGAACATTACTGTAATAATTTTTTAAATATTTTCTATATATACTATTATATATTTTTCTATATATACTAGATCTA
>KK118980.1:207288-225416 GCA_000611955.2 Stegodyphus mimosarum
AGCTATTTGCTTAATTGATTAAAGCAAAACATGTTACCACTGTCTGATTTTAAAGGGAGGGATGACTTTTTTAGTTAATAAAATTGAGAATCTTGAGAACTGGTAATCTAAAGTTGAGAAAATTTGTACTATGAATGGTATATATTAAAACTACATATTATGATGGAATTTAAACTATAGTAAGAATGAAGACTATTTAAATAAGAGATGGAATTACCTGGCTGTATTTGATAGTTCATGCATCATGGACAAGTAGTAATAATTTTTCAATATGTAATTAATGTTCAGTACCATGTATTAAACTAAAATACATTTAAATTTTTTTTTTAGTTTGCTGAAAGTTCATCTGCAGTTGAGGGGTTTTTCTGTGTTCATTGATGTTGAAAGGTTAGAAGCCGGAAAATTTGATAATAATTTACTGAACAGCATTCGTCAAGCCAAACATTTCTTATTAGTTCTTACTCCTAATGCTCTTGAGAGATGTATAGGTGATACTGAGTGCAAAGACTGGGTACACAAAGTAAGTCATTTTTCTACTATAAACTATTATTATTATTGTTGTTAATTAAAGAATAACAAAATGTACTAAAATTAGAATTGTATAATTTTCAGTATTAGATGTATAGCTGAAATTAAATAAAATCAGTAACATGGAAATGACATTAAAACTATTGTGATGTATTGTTAAAATTTTGTAACATACATATATGATGTTTCAGAAACATATGACAGATTTCAAGAGGTTGTAAAAACAATCAGAGTAATTTTTTGTCACAAAAAGCATGGCCAAAAATTAAAAGTAAAATCACTAAACAACACTGAATAACTGATACTGAGTAGGTAAGGTCAAACATAAGAATGATACAGAAAATTTAAAAAAAATAATTTCTTACCCTTCCCCCCCCCCCCCGGAAAATTTTTTTAATAGAAAAAATCCACTGGCTAAGAATATCTACTGGAGCATCCTACAGCAATTCTGGCAAGACTTTCTGCAGGAAAATGTAGTATTTTTCTCTCACTGGCTTTTTTGCAAATTAATACTGACTTGTCGCCTTAGTAGTTGTAGCTGTGCTGCATTTATGCTTAATTTTCAACCATGTATTCTATACCAAAAAATTATTATTTCAATATGTTCTACCATGTATTTAGTCTTTAAAGTTTGCCTCATTTATTTTAAACAACCTATATTACATATACACCTTTCCTATATTATATTTGAACAATATTTCTAATTTTACAGGAAATTGTTGAAGCGTTACAAAGCCAATGTAATATCATTCCAATATTAGATAATTTTCAATGGCCTGAACCAGAGACATTACCTGAGGATATGAGAGCAGTTTCTTACTTTAATGGTGTCAGGTAAATATTTTTTAATCCCTTTATTATTATTATATTAAATAATGATCATACATTTCTTATTGCAAGAAATTCATGCATTCATATTTTATTAAAAACACCATTTAGTTTTCTCTTTTAATATTACTTTCAGGAAAGAGGATAATTAAAAAGAAAATAAAGTATCCAATATAGCATTTAAGTTGAAATCTTCAATCCAGCGTAAAATTATCAGATTACTGGTTGCTAGATTTTAGCATTTTGATTAATGTGCAAAAGAGGAAAATATAATCTGTTTACTGACAACCTAACCTCAGTTTACAGATAAAACAATCGTTTACAAACTGATCAGCTGTTATACATGAGCTACTGAACCAAAATATCAACAAACTATCTATATATACACTGGTGTGCAAAAATTAAGGACGAAGTCGAAAAATTAGCATATCAGCTGAACGAAGAGGCAGAGCGGACAGAAAGACCAACCAGGAGATTAAGTAAGGTAATGTACGGCAGCACATGCGCAGATATTCAGGTAGACGTAATGGGGGAGTGTCTGAGTAGTATAAAGCATGTTGTCGATGTAAGATCAGTATTTCTGGCAAAGAGATTGCACGCCGTATAGCAGTTAAAATCACACCGAATTGCTGCCTCAGCGAGAAATGGCAAATAATCAATCTGTTCGAGGACATCTGGATGCTTTTACCCGAGGTCGAATCATTGGGAAGTTGGAGGAAGGCCGCAGTGTGACAAGTGTGGCTGCAGAGTTCGGAAATGCTCACAGCATCGTTTCACGACTTTGGAGACAATTTCAAACTACAGGAACAGCTATCCGGGGGTTTAATAGTGGTCGTCCCTGAGGAACCACACCCGCAGATGACTGGTATATTGCCTTACAGGCCAGAAGAAACAGGCGGCAGACAGCGGGAGGAATCGCTAGACACACGACACAGGCGACTGGACGACCGATATCGCGTTTTACCGTGGCCAGAAGACTGCACGGTGGTGGTCTGTTTGCACGACGCCCTGTACGGTGTGTACCTCTAACGCCTGCCCATCGGAGAAGGCGTTCTCTGTGGTGCCGGGAACACCGGAATTGGAGAGACAATGAATGGGGACGAGAATTGCAAATCCGTAGCGCATGCATATGCTGAGCAGCGCCTTCTGAACGGCTGATGGATCCGAATAAATAGACGGCTGTAGCGAGGCGTGTATGGTTATCGGTGGTTATCTGCTAGTGGTAAACGTTAACTCAATCTGTACTTATGCCTCGTCGACGAAAGAGAGCGAGATTTGAACAACTTACAGAGTTTGAACGAGGGAGAATCATCGGCCTTCGTGAAGCTGGATTGTCGTATCGTGCAGTAGCCTCTCGTGTGCAGCGTAACAGCAGCACAGTGATGCGCGTTTGGAAGCAGTGGACGGACGAGTGTCGGACAACTCGGAAATCCGGGAGTGGACCCCGAAATGTGACGTCAGCTCGCGATGATAGACACCTGGTCCGCATGGCGCGGACGGACCGTACAGCTTCCTCTAGACAATTGGCAGCACTGTGGTCAATAGCTACAGGTGTTTCATTGTGTGCTTCATCAATTCGTAGACGTCTGCTGCAGTGTGGACTGCGCGCACGGACTCCTTTATACAGGATCCCCCTAACGCACGACCATCGCCGCCTGCGGCTACAATGGGCCAATCAGCATAGAGACTGGCGTGCTGATTGGCAGCATGTCGTGTTTTCTGACGAATCCCGCTTTAATTTGTGGTACCATGATGGCCGCATTCGTGTCAGACGCTATGCCGGTGAACGCCACCTTCCGGAGTGCATTATCGAACGCCACAGTGGACGAACACCCGGAGTTATGGTCTGGGGCGCCATAGCATATCATAGACGATCTCAATTGCTACGAATTGTGGGCAATCTGAACAGCAACCGGTATATCCGTGAAGTTCTACAGCCCGAAGCTGTTCCCTTCCTTCAAAGCTTGCCAGGCGCTGTATTTCAACAGGACAATGCCCGCCCTCATACTGCTCGGATTGTTAAATCCTTCTTTGCAGCGCAGCAGGTACAGCTTCTTCCTTGGCCTGCGTGTTCCCCGGATATGTCGCCAATTGAACATGTGTGGGATGTCATTGGTCGGCGTCTTGCTCGTGATCCTCGTCCTGTTGCGTCTGCAGACGAACTTTGGGTACGCGTACAAACGATATGGAATGCTCTTCCTCAGTCAGACATTCAAACTTTGTTTGACTCCATGCCACGTCGTGTAGCAGCACTTATTGCGGCGCGTGGTGGCCACACAAAATACTGATTCTGATCTCTTGTTCTTGTTTGTTTGCTTTGAACATTTAATCATTTATTTGTACCACTACCACTCAACTGTGTATTAAATTGCATTCAATTATGACGATTCCTTCTTGGTGTTGCAATTTTCACAAACGTGAGTGTATATATACAAGACCTATAAAAACAATGTCCAAAAAACTCCTGATATGCTGTGTATTTTCACCACCGTTAATCTCGGACACATACTTTCAATCACAAAATGTTTTAATTGACACAAATACTCATGTTTTGGCATTTTTAAATTTAAAAAATCAGTTGTATAAAAATTATAAAATCTTAACATTTCATACATTCTTCCACTCCATACAGTTATGTATAGCAAACGTTTTTAACTATCATAAGAAATAAAATACAGAATGTTTGGCTCTCATATTACATAAATTGACCAGAAAGTTTAATTTCAAAATTTGGCATTTTTCGGTCTTCTTAGAGTAGATTAGCTAAAAAAATAAATCAGAATAATTCAAGGTTGAGTTTTTTCCCTTGTAATGTAATTCAGTGATATCTTTGGTGATTTAGTAGTAGGTAGCGTTCTTTAATTTATAATTTTGTTACATGTGATAAAGTAATTAATAAGTTTCACTCACTTAAAACATACTATTAATATTCTTAGACATTTTATTACTTTAGAATTGCAATCTAATAATTCATACTAAAGATTCCTTAAATCAGAAATACTTTTTATTATTTACTAATGTAAATAATGTTATGACTTGGCTGTGTGCCAATATTGAATCATGCCTCTGTTTTCTACAGAAAATGGTGGGAATAAGATTTTTTTTTTTTTAATAATTATATCCATCAGCATGCTTTACACCAGTCTGCATAGCAATGTTTTTTTACTTAATCTAGTAGAATAAGAAATTTTTAAATTGACATTTAATTTTTAATTATGTACAGTTGCAGACATTTTGCTGTTCAGTTTAGTGCAATCCACTGAACATTATTTCATTTTATATTATCAATAACAAATTTTTGTTATAGGAGAAGTTAAACATTTTGTGCCTGCGTTTTAGAATAAGTATAAACTTTTACCAAATATGACTGCAGGGGCTTGAAGACATGTAAAATGTTAGATTTTGTAATTTTTATAAAATCGATTGTAAATTTCAAAATAACATAACATGAATATTTTCTTTATTTCAAGCATTTTCATAATTACAAGTATATGTCTACAACCAGTGATTGTGAAAGAAAAGGCCACATAAAGAGTTTTATGTGCATGGTGTATAGTTTACATATACAAAGAAATTGTATGTCCAGAAGTATTCAAAAAAGACGTTTATTACTGCAAAATTCGCTCTCTCTTTTTTTTTAATGTGATTTTTGATAATAGATGGAATAACTTAAAAAGATTCTTCATTACAGAAGTCGTAAACAGATCCAGGTTGAAGAAAGGGTGGCACTTGCACATTCCAAAAAGTACATTAGGTATCACTGAGCCTTGTTAACTGTTAAGCTCTGCCAAATTTTGATCAAGAAACCTTTGGAGGGGAAAGCAGTCCACGGGTCTCCCTATCCCACCACCAATCATTCAAGAAAACTTTCAACTCGCCATGCATTTTGAGTACTTCTTACTGCACAGACAACACTTACAAACATACACACCTTCCAGTTCAGGCCCATCAGTATGGTAGTCAGTGTTACCAACCACTATAACAGACTGGGCAACAGTGCATTTCATGTAGAAAAACTGACATATTTCTTAATTCTTAAACATATGAAAGTAAAACATTTTATCTGATTTTGAAATCCCATCAACCATGAAGCTGGCAAAGATGTCACTAAAACTAAAGCAGTCATTCTAGCAGAAGTTAGGGGGGGAAATGCTCTTTCATTTGAAAACAAACAGATACAAGTTATGGATATAGCATATTAAAAAATTACTTAATCACAATTTTTTATGTTGCATCGCAATTGTTTATCCAATCTCAATTTATCGAAGTCATATGTCATGCAAGGACCATATTAAGCCTCTGTAGGCTAAACTTTTAAAAGATCTTGGTGATCTATGTACATTTACAGTATGATGTCCGTGCTTCCTCCATTCTTTTTCTGTTAATCTTGGTTAGCTGAACTATACATTTCTTGGTAAAAATGGCAATGGAAAATTTGTATGGTGCCCCTTTTCCTTGATGCCTGAAGCCAGTGGTTGGCAAACTCACTAGTCAAAAGAGCCAAAGATCAGCAATACAACCATTAAGATTTCGTTTGAGAGCCAAATTTTTTCTTCAACAACCATATTTTTAGCAGTGCAGCTACTAACATTAAATAAAACCAGATACAATAATAATAATAATCTTATTTAGTGACAAAATCATTATTAACATTAAAATAAAAATATAACAAAACACACATTTGATGTGATCAGAGACCTTGCATTTCCTTGGAAAGTTTGGGTAAGTAAGGCTTGTATATCGTCGATTTAATTTCAAGCAAGATTTCAGGTCTCAGCAATACAACGATTTTTCAATTTGCTTTTGATAAGGTTCATGGTTGAAAAAGATTGTTTCCATGAATATGTAGAGTCAAAGGAAAGAACAGCAAATGTTAGTTTCATTTATCTGATCAATATGAGTCAAGATATGCTATTCCAGGTGTTGAAAATTATCATGTCTTCCTTCTCCAGGTCTTTCAGAGGAGATTCCCCCTCTCTTTTTTTTCCTCCTATGAACTAAGACCACATTTATTTTTCTCGAATTTCTCCATATCAGCTTTTGAAGCACATGTCATCTACAGAGAGTTTTGATCCAATTAACATGCTCTTTCTTATGATTGTGTTATGATGTAATGCTTATCCATTATTGACACTAAATCACACTATCTGGCAACAGAATCCTATACATACTTAAAATGGATTTACAAGTCTTTCATTTGCTCAGTTGCCCAGGGTTGAGGAAGAAAGTTTCTAAAATTCTGAAATATTCCAGTTGAATGCTACATCGTTGGGCTTTTACTGTACATTGCATTTTTTCCAGTTGTGTCACCAGTCTGAAATAAGAAAACTACCAACCCACCTGTTCAACCTCATTATGAATATTTATACTAAAAAGACATTTGTAGTTATTCATTTAATTTGCCATAAACCACATTTTAAAATTATGCTTTTTATAATAATAAAACCCTACCTTGGACATCCTAAATGTGACATATCTCATTCCTAATTTTACTGTAAAACAAACACACATGAATTCAACATCTAACATAAGAGGAAATTCTGTTAGCAGATGAAAGCCACTCATTTGGCATCTGATTTTAACTGAATATGATCTGGACTTTATACAAGAAGCATTAGGGAAGAAAAATTGCACAGGAATAAAGTATGTGCTGATTTAACAGCGGGACATATGTTGCCTTCTCTTATAATTATTCTGAATGTTGAATCTTGTTTTCATCATTGAATATACTATGAGATGTGTTAAATAACTCTGTTTTTAACAAAATAACTTACATTAATATATTATTCTATGATCTAAAAATGAAAACAACAATATACTAGTACAGTATGTAACATACTGTATTGTGATACACTAAAGGATGTTACACTTTTGTTCATCCCACTTTGTAAGTCTTGATGATATTTCATCACCTTGCATTTTAACATATTATTTGATAATGTGGTAGCGAAACTATACCACTATGAGTGTAGTTTTGGATTACACATTTAAAAAAAATGAGACATTAGAAATTAATAGACTCCCAAAAAATTAGCTTTACAGTAGGTTTAAGTAATTTACCTAGTTGTGTCAGATCATATCCTGTTTATTTATGTATTTATTTTCTTTGTGATATAAAATATGCCATAAATAAATAACCATAAATTTTCAACCTTTATATATACAGGGTAAAGTCACATTATTTGAACCATTTACCTAATAACTAATTTCCTTCATCAACGTAGACAACAGCCAAATGCTGTTATGGGAGCAATGAAATAAGATTCCAGAAGCTCATTATAGAAATCTGTAGCCTGCAGGAAATTCAAGAGCTAGGATAGGGAAGGAAGTGAAGGTTTACTTACTGAGTACCAGGAAAACAATCTGATGTAGCCTCCACTGGCATATATTTTCAGGTGGTATTGTTTTGAAATTTTGTGTCAGATACACCCAGTCCATCCATTCAGTGAAGCACCAATCACTGAATTGTTTTTTTAAGAAAGTGATTTTTACCTTTCCTATGAATGTTCAAACATTCATTTTTACCTTTCCTTTTTCTATATGATTGAACGCCCACAAACTTGCGGGCACTGTTGAAGAACCCTTTTGAGCATCTGTACTGCAGAGTCTCAGACAACAAATTTCAATAAACTTTTGTATTAAATGTTCTTCTGAGAACGTAGTCTATAGTTCATTTGCTTATAGAGGCATCCACATTTGCAGCCCTCAATAACCTTCAGAATTGTCACTTGTTCATTTACGGCAATGATGCATAGAGTTTCACACATTACTCTCTGGTCCATCAAAATTTTGCCATTAGTCCATTTATGATATATTCTAATGACAGATATATAGGAATCATGTTTTCAAAATGTTTGAATAACGTGCTCAAAGACCAAAATCATGCCTTTTGTTAAATGGATGAGTATATGCAGCCTCCAGTCAACTCATATATGAAGGAGTTTGACCTTAGCATATGTTTATTGTTGTTGGTTAAGCAAAGCAAAAAGAAGCAGTTAATGGTTCTAATAATATGACTCAGCCCTATATATGCATATTGTATACTTTACTAGAAAACTTCACAATTTATATTTTTTACAAAAAATTCTTCATGTAAGACATACAAAGCAAGTAATTAAATTATGTTTATATTACAGATGGATTCATGATTATCAAGATGCTTGTGTTGATAAATTGGAACGCTTTATGAGAGGTGAAATGAATGTAAGAAGTGATGGTCCTCTGGGAAGATATGTTGGCATTGGTGGTGCAGGAACACCGGGCACTCCAGGGACTTCAAACATTTCTGCTAATAGAGGAAACCCAATATATCAACGAAGTGCAAGCAATGACAGCAACAAAGGCAGTACTTGCTCTGATAAAGAAATAAATGGTAGCAATGGCAATAACAGAATGAGTGAAGTATCACATTGTTAATGACTTTTTTCCTTTTAGGGGAAAAAAAAGTATAAATAGATATATGAAATACCAAATGTGTTATTAACTTCTAAAGGATATTTGAAAATGAGACAAGGGTACTAACTCAAATAGATATGCTTCCGGAAGGTCGGACTTGCAAGTAAAAGCAAGTATATGATCCCTGACTGAAATCTCAATAAAAGATTTTGTTCTGGATGTAAAAGCAATACCAGAAGTTGTCTGACTCAGATAACTATGGATTTGAGATATCTCCTCTATATCACAATCCCAGCTTAGGTAAGCCAAAAGTGATAAATGCATTGAGTGCATTCACATTCTAGTACTAAAATGTGATACTTGTGGATCAACCAAATTTCAAGATAAATGGCTTTAAAACTTGCATAACAGAGAAACATTGAAATACATGTAATGGAACTTTACACATTACTTATCTGAATGTACTACATCATTTCAAGTACTTGATGTATCAAGTTTCATGTTCATGTTGTGTCATTTGTACATTTTTGTTCACCACGAAAGCATTTTAAATATTTGTGTGATAAAATAATTTCACTAACATAGCTTTGCTCACATTTATAGGGAATGTCTTAATAATTAACACATAAATCACCCTTTCATTCAGACATAATTGATTGCTATGCAATATTTAAATAGATAATATCTCATTATATTTTCATGATTACAAATAATTAGTGATAATTTTATCAAGTCAACAAAATATAGAATTAAAATAAAAATTGTATACTTTCTATAATTATCTCTATAATTATCTTCTTTTTCAATTTATTTTCATTCATTTTTAATTATTTTATAATAAATTATTTTAAGATTTAAAAATTTATTTTCACATTTATATTTGCATGATCTATTTGGAAAGATATACTAATATGTACTAAAATGCCTTGAAGTGTAATATAACTGACCTGACTAATTTTTGTAACTGAAATTTCTAAAATGGTATCAAGCTTCTTTTTATATATTAATAACTGAAAATCTCCAAAAAATTGTATTTTGAACCAAAGAGATTTAAATACTATTACTGGAAAATGTGTGTACACTGTGGCAGGTTCACATCACACTCTTAACATTGGAAGTGATCTAGGAAAAAGGAGGTTTTGTTAGAATAAGTCTGCTAGAATATGTAGTCATTTTCTGAATGAAAAATTATGTAAGGTGAAACTTCTCTAAAACAACCGCTACAATTCCAGATAATTTGAGTTTTCTGTGGAGACAGTAACCTTAAACAGATATCAGATCAGACTACAAATATTCTCAATATCTTGTTGAATATAGCTTTTTAAGGAAATTTGCCTTTCAGAAATTTTATGTAGTTCTGTAATCCATCCTTCTTTTTGATCGGCTGACCTATGGAAAACACAGCATTAAGTGCAACTTTTCCCCCAGCATCACAAAAAACTGAAGATAGGGCAGGTTTATACCTGCCTCTAAACTAATTCTGAGAAAATGCATTTCCAGGAAACATTGCCTGCTGCTTATCACATCTGTAGACAGACATGAGCTTTAGAGAGCATGATTACCAATAAGGCTGAATACCATTATTTAATCATACTCTCAAAAATACAAGTCACCATGATAAGTTTAAATGTCTTATAATGTAATATTTTATATTTCAGCATGTGTTGCAACTACAAAACTATAAAAGTAGCAAAACAGCCTTTTAAGACAAATATTTTATTATTCTGGATTATAGAGAATGATTCATTTTTTTAAGAAATGTTAAAAATACCATTTTTTTTATTAGAAACAGAAATGTTATAATAAAAAGTGATAAAAAATTTATATACATTACAGTGTTGAGTAGTTTTCTGAATTTGTATTTATTTCTTTGTATTTTAACTAGATCAGAAACAGATTTTTTTATTATAAACAAGGTTCTGCCTTAAAAGGATAAATTATTTGTATATATAAAACATTTTCTAAATAAATTATGGATATTATTACACCAATAACACCCAAAATGTTCAGAAACATATTGCAAGAAATTAAATTTCAACTGGAATGTTGCACATGCCACAAAAGGTGGTTTTAAATTTAGTAGAAGAATAAAAAAACAAGTTGTCACATAATTTGATATAGAGTACAAAGTCCAAAATCAATTAGACCTCAAGACACACCACCAGTAACAGTTTTATTTTTTAAGAAATTATTTTGTATGCATATGCATATATTATTTCATAATAAAACATACAGTACTAATAAAACAAGTAGTTTTTCTTAATTTCTTCACCTTAGCATTAAATAAAATACCTCCATATTGAAGAAAAAAATTATTTATTATCTGTACAATCAATAATTTTGTTCCATAGCCACCATTTTGTTTCACAAACATTTCGGACAGAAACATGGTTTGTTTGTACACCTACTGAATAATTAATATCCCTGATTGCCAACTTGGAGAATCATTATATATTAATTTTTGCTTTCATTACCACATGACTATCAACACATGGCAGCTTGAGAAATGATATGCATTAATGTCTAAACAATTCTTTTTAAAAATATTAATAATTAAATATCAAAGAGCATGGTAAACTTTTATGTTGACATTATGCTTGGCGATGATTATAGACTTCAGCTAACTCTACTAAGTATGAAATGTACTGACAAGGAGAACTTTAACAGAGATTCTTCCCATATGCGAAAAATAGCTTTTGTAAATGATACTCATTGGCTAAAAGATTAGTGCTGTTTGAATTGAGAATAACCGATTTGTTATTCAGATAAGCATAAGACTGTACTAGAATTTGACGGAGGCATAATTTTTAGACTTTAGAGAAGCACCAAGCAATAAAATTAAAAGATGACAAAAATACTGGGATGCAAAACTTTTAGGATTTAGGGAAGCACTTGGTAGCACAATTTAGGACACACAGTCCACTAGGTCCCAAAATGTTTAGGATTGCCCTGGACAAATCTTAAGTATATGTGGGAATTTATTTATTCAGGACTCGAATAAGCCTTAGGATGTGCGGGAAATAGGCATATGTATAATAAAGAAATAAACTAATTCAGGCTTAACTTAGTCAGTGTGCGATAGAAACAAGATAAAATGGAGTGGAACAACATGCTAGTTGAGTAACTTATTGCCAATACTGTATAGTGGATGCTAGGTAAACATTTTATGATGATAGCCACAAATTTGAAACTTTTCACTCGAGCTGGGACAAGGGTGAGGCATTTGCCTCGGTGAACCACTAGATGAGGCACCAAATTAGCTACAAAAATTTAGAAATTCTTTCTGAAAAAGATATTTTGATTCGACTTTGTAAACAAATCAAGCAGTGATAGAATTTTAATTCTTATAAATCCTCCACCTGAATTAAGCGAAGAATTTATAATGCTAAATTTACTCAAAAATGCTGAGGTGTGCATCACTCTGTATACTGCATTCAAACATTAAAATTCATTCTTCAAACAAATGTAGTGAATTTAATTTAAGCTTATTGCAATCAGCTACATAGACTAAATTTACCAAGAAAGCCCCCAATGTTAATATTCCCTACTATCATTTTTTAGTTTGGACTACAGGTTTTACTTTGCCATAAGAAACTATCCAAAGTTCTACTGAGTTTATGTAGTATCGCAGCAGCCTAACCTTTGTTGCAGATGACCTAAGGCAGCGGTTCCCAACCTTTTGACTAACGCGAACCATCTAAATTAAAATTGAAAAACTTTAGTACCACCACTACATTTTACAAGATTATTTTTCAGTTTCTCAACAGAAATATTAAAAAATATATATTTTGCCATTTGAACCTGTTGACTATTTCTATTAAATATGCACACATAAATATATTAGATTAAAAATTGGTTACCATTTTAATTATCAAGAATTAAGTTATAGTACTTTTAATTCTAAAATTTGTTGTGAAATTTAGCCCTGTAGATGAATTTCTTCATGTCTGGTCGTATTTCACTTAGCTTTAACCGTAAATTACAATTCCACTTTAAATTTTGTTCTGTACTTTTTTCCCCCCTTCCCAAATATAACCTGGAAGAAAATCCTTGTTCACACAAATAGGTTGTGCAAAAAGGGAATAAAAATTTAATAGCTTTTTTGAAATGCCTATAAGTTATTTTTTCAGTTCAGCCTAAAGTTAACAAGTGTTATTTTTGAAATCTTCAGTTAAGAGTTCAATCACAGAAAATTTCTTTCACGAGGTTTTTGAATTTAATAGTTAAAAAATATTTTGTTTCTTTACATACCACCTATTTTTCTCTTGTGTACCACGGGGTGAGAATCGCTGACCTAAGGCATACAGCCCGACTCGAATAGCATAAAAAAATTAAATGAAGATGTTTGCAGATGAAATGTTCTATGTTATCAGGCTTTTCTTCTTTTGTGTAAAATTTGTTGTTGAACGAGACCCATGGTGCGAGGTTGTTATCCATACCAAATTTGCAACGGAACTGTGCAGTTGGTTGTACTCACGATTATTTCTGAAACATATTCCTGGACTGATTAAATGAATCGCATATTACTCTATCTCATGCCTGGAATGCAAATATATCTAAGGTAAGACATGACTTCTTTCTCTTTCTTTTTTGACTTGTTTTATTGTATATAATGAAATAATAAAATTAATTTAGCATCGTAAAATAGAAAAGGAGGTCGGAAGATTTAAGACAAACTGTTGTGACTAATTTTAATAACTGATATTGGCATCAAGAAACATCTTTTAAAAGTTTAGTTTCTCTATGTTGATTATAAAGTAACCAGTATAAAATACATATTAAAAAAAACTGTTTTTGTAAAAGGAATTTGTAAGAAATAAAGGTTTAGGAAAGATTGAAATATGAAGGAAGGGAAATAAATGAATGCGATAAAGCTGTCAATTTAAAAATTTGAAAAACGAAAATGAAATCAAAACATAAAAATCAGACCAGACTGGCAAACTTGCTTATTACTGCAAAAGAAAATTATTTTCAAAGCATTTAACATTTGCAAAAGTTCATGCATTGAAACCCCTTAGCTAACTGCTGAACTGGATAAAAGTAAGGAACTAAATCTTATTAATTTTAAATCTGCACTTATTGTAAAAGCATGAAGAGAACGACAATCTATGAAAACATTTTCTGATAGCCCATCTATTAGCCATATTTAAAGTTAGCAAGCAAATAAAGTTTTCTTCAAGCTCAAATAAGTCTTTCATGCTTTGATAATTGATTTCAATGATAAAAAATGGTACGCGAATATTAAAGAACTGGCTCGTTGATTAATCAACTATAGTAAGTTTATTGTGGGAGCAAATTATTGCAGAATTTATGTAACAAAATTACAGTTCATATTTACTATTAGTTATAGGACATGTGCCAAATAATTTCTAAAGAAACATACATGTACTAGTGTTGCCTATCAGCCACCATTAAATTAAATACTATGTTATTCTTATCTCTCATAATAGTGCTCTTATTTACAAAGCAAGTATTGCCAGTGAAATAGTTTTTAAAAGCACGTTATTCTGTTGCTTTCATTGTTTATTGAAATAAATGACTTCAGAGATGTATTCTTTATATAATTTTAAAAACTTGACCGCTCTTGAAATGACACAGCCATATTCGATTTTGAATTCTTTCAAAAATCAAGGAAGTGAAATATTTTTCTTTGATAATTGAATGTATTCCAAATATTTGGCATCATGAACAACTGTGTTAGATTTTTCAATAAGTATAGATACAGTTAACTTGTTTTGTGTATGTATATATACCTATTTTTTCTCCCCCCCCCCAATGGTCGGATAACTTGCATCGTATACAAGGGCACAAAATTATCACTTGGCCTCAGGTAAAAAATTGTGTTGGCATGGCTTTGCTTTTCACACATTGCAATGAAAAGTGAAATTTTCCAAGCACTAGAATTTGTGAAGAAATGTGTAGAAATGGTAATAAATAAAGATGATGCAATACAAGTTTTTCAATGTGAAAATTTCAATTAACAGTTTAGTGGGAAATCTCTACATGGCAGTTATAGGGCTTGAACAATGGAACTTTGTAACTGAATAAGAAAGTATGTCTATCTATGCAATTAAAGACAAAGCATTAGAAAAAAAGTGAAACAACTTACACTGAAGAAAATCGTTAACAAAAGACGGAATTAAAGCCTTTGTTTTGATTAACTTAAAGGCCATAAATGCTTTATTATTTCATAAACCACTATTTTTAATTTTATAATTTCTACATGTCATCTTATTAAACTGATGATCTAATATTTAGAAAAATCCCAAACCTGAAATCGCTGAAGTCCCAACAAGTCTGGATGTCAGACTTTGTACTGTATAATATAAAGTCATCTGTTCTGTACATCATTTACAGTTGTCCTCTAAAATTCACTCAGTAAATTTATGGTTATCTTGTATTTTAAAATAAAAAAATGAAGTTACAACCAAGTAACTATTTAAAAAATTTAGATGATGATAACAGAAATTTAAGTCAATCATTAAAAGCTGCAAACTGAAATTTAATGTGAATTAACAGAAGAATAATTAAACAAATGAAACCAAATTTAATTGAACAAACAAATCTGCACACTGGAATTGTTTTATTAAAAATTAATAAAAATCGTGCAGATTTTATCAAAAAAACTCACTAGTTTCTTTCAGAATGTTTGTATATGAGCATGAATAGTTTCACTGGAATACAGATTAATTCATAAGTGCAAACATTATCTTTTGTAATTTCTGTAAGAAATAGCTTGTGTAAATCTGTTGCATTATTAACATGCTGTAATTTATTTTATTTATTCAGAAATGCATTTTAAAATGTGCTGAAGTATTGAATGAAATTATTGTAACAAATAATTCTGCAAGTACCAGAAATAGGAAGTCGGCAATTATCCTGTTGAAACAGAAAAGTAAAGATGGTGAATTATCCAGGAAATAGCATTTTGTATGATGTGAATTCTTTCACCTAATTGCTTATTATATAATTTTAAATGAATCAATTATTTATAATTTCTGAAAAAGTTTTCAACATTCACTTTACTACAATTCGAAGACTACAGCAGGTACAATGACATTTAATTGCAGGAAAATGCCTGAGTAAGCTCACTAGAAAGATTGTTCTGTTGCTCATTATGAATAATGAACATATTTTCAAAACAAGGTTACTTTCTTTAAAAGAATTTTGTACAGTATTTTCCCTTCTTTTTCTAGAAGATAATTAATACTTTAACTAAGGCACTGTAAAAAACTTAATTCACTGTGTTTTTTATTTTCCAAACTTAATCTAAATTTTTGTAGAAGTTGAAAAAAAGCTAAGTAAACACTTATAATAACATATTTACTTTTTTAATATATTTTAGCTATTTACATTTTTATATACAAATGAATCAACATACTCAATCATCTTCAACAACATGAAGACAGTGATTAACAAATTCTAAAAATATTGGCTCTTTCATTGCTTCTTCTATGGCTTGTGCTGGATCTTGGGCAGAATCTAGGTATTCTAACATATCTCGTAAATGACGATTTTCTAAACTATGTCTTACTCCTTTATGAAAAGCTATATGAAGAAAAAAGTAAAAACTGGATAAACTGTTTTTCAACAGGGATGAACATATTAAATATAAAGTATTAAAGCATAAAAAAAATTCACTTGCAAATAAAGAAAATACTTCCCTTAAACAAAGCATATCCAGCACTAGCCTGCAGGCCATATGCAACACAACAAATGCTTCGCTGCAGAGGTAAAAACAGAATTTTGTGTTGTCTCCTGTTAGCAGAACTCAATCAGAAAGGGCACCAAAATTTTGTGAAAATCATTTACCATGAAATAATTCTTATTTCTTTTGCTGTATCATGTTCTTGTTTATTGTTTACATGTGTGTACAAATAATACAAATCTAAAAAGTTTGTTATTTACATATTTAGCCACCCAGCCTTAAATTTTAAAATGTGCTGTACTCGTTAAATTTAGCGAACTTAAACCAGATTTACACACATGAGCAACAGAAAAGTATACCAGATTTTTGCCATTTTTTAAATGAAAACAGAGGTGCTAAAAAAAAAAGAGATTTGCCGGGTATAGGGGCTATATTAATTCCTATTCTTATTTTGGTATATAAAAAAGTCATGAATTAAAGACAGATTTAATATTTTAAAATTTAGCATTATCTGAAAATTTTCTTGTAAACAGCAGGAAAATACATTAAAAATGAATGAATGAATTTTTTAAAAAAATTAATGACTGACTTTTGATACAATACATAAATGCTAAGCAAGCACTTTAAAAAATTAAATTTCCTATTAATAACTTTAAATCAAAATATTAAACATCTTTCAATTTTCATGATTTGTCATTTTCATTTTGCTAGATTCGATAATAATCAGCTTTGGAAATACCAGATTTTCTTTTTTATTATTGTTATTATTCTCCATTATACAAGTGATAAAGCTGTGTTTATTGCAGCCATTATTTTAATAGAATTTTCTAACTGACTGACTAGTAATTTGACTAATTTGATGTGACTACCAGTAATTTTTTATAAATTGGTTACATTTGCAACAAATTTACTGCTTCACTTTTTTTCCTGCAATTTTTATTAAAATTCTTTTTATACATTATTATTGCCCAGAATCTTACATTAGAAAAGGCACCTGTCAAGCTGATCAAGTTGAAGGGATCCGCTGATTGTGTCGCAATTTATTTTAATATTTTAGAAAAGTTACGCTAAATTTAAGCTATATCTTAATTGATGCACCTTCATTTAATATTCATTTAATCATATCACCAAATCTCAAAATGTATATACAACTTTAAAGCTGGATTTATTCCCTACTTTTTAATTCTCTCATGCCAATATGTTTCATACTGTAGCGAGTTTTGCATGTTCACTTATTTGTTTCATTAGAGAATCGGGGGTTTACTGGTTAAGTAGATTTCAGCATAAATACTTAATTTACCATGAACAGAATGCTTTGAATATTGCGGTACTTAAGCTTATTACTTTATATTCAAAAATACATTATTCACTGTAAAAGATATGCTCAATATTTGAGCTCAAAGCACTTTCAGTTTAATGGTTTATCCTGTCATGGCTACAGAGGATCCAGGATCACTAGTTATTGCAGCAATGAAGATCAACTTTTACTCACAATATTATCTATTGGCAAACCTCACCATCAATACTTCAAACGGCATTCTTCATAACAAATCAATTTATGAAATACAGATAGTGTCACTAGACAAAAAAGGTCGCACAGCAACAATACCTGCCTACACTTTAAAATTATTACATATAATTACTGTGCTTTAGTGTCAGTTTAACTGACTAATTGGTGGGTGAGAAAAGTGGAATTGCACCCTTTTTGATAGAATTTGATTCTTTCCCT
>KK118980.1:236254-326153 GCA_000611955.2 Stegodyphus mimosarum
AAGAAATCATCCAAAATGTACCAATGTGAGGCTGAAAACATGATATGGTTTTCATGGAAAAGTACTTCCTTTTGAATGAAATTTGAAAATTTAGAACGGTGAACAGTATAGCATGATTAAAAATAATATAGTGAATTTCAGGTTAAGTATAATTTTGCAATTATTTCTTGTATTAATTTGATACATATTAAGTAAAAAAGGAAAATCTAGCAATTCTAAAATATCTTCAAAATATTAAATGCGATTTACTGACAAAGTGTTGTAATGAATTGATTGCAGTAGACTCTGATAATTTAATTTTTAAGCTAGAGTCTTAGATCATTAGATCTTAACATTATATAAACTGTTCTTTCAGGGTTATATTTAAAATGCTAAAATGGCCGATAAATCTAAATAACCTCAAAACTTGTACTTGTGTAGCTATGGAGATGCTAACAAAGAACATGCTGAAGCAAATATGGTAAGAATATTATTATCACATTTTCATGTATTTAAAAGAAGCCTTTTAAAACACTTGAAGGTAAAACTTTTTTTCTAATCTCAAACACTATTTTAATCTTCATGATAGTAAATTTCAGAAAGCCATTTGAAATTATGTCAATCATTCTGAATCATCCTGTAAATTAAGTAGAAGACATGATACTTCTTTATTATCATGGCCCCCATTATTAAATAGCACCACGATCACCATTGAATTAAAAAAAATTAAGAATTTTTAAAGAAAATAAAATTACTTCTCATTTAAAAATGTCACATTAGTTAATTGATACTCAAACATGTAACACAATTTAACTTCTCACTCAAACATATCATACTGGTCATTTGTAACAGCACTATATTTATTTACTCTTGAGCAAAGGAACTGCTATCATTGTACAGACATCATGTCCTTTGCTCAAGAATAAATAATTTATAGTGCTGTTATAAATGATATTCTGGAATTACTGAGCCATTCAAGAATATACGCTTTTCTTTCGTTTACAACTCTTCATATTGCATATCTTAATGCTTTCATTGATTTCATTTCATAGCCATTTTTGCATATTCGAATGGGAGGTAAAAATGTCTTTGGCTTGGAAGAACAATATTAGTGTCATCTTTACTCCTTGGTAAATTAACAAGTACTAACACTAAAGAGATAGGGAAAAAAATATATATATAAATATAGAATCTGTAGCCTACTCAAAGCATTATTTGGTGGAGCATAAATGAGCATGGTGAGGACTGTGAACCTTTTGACAATGGCTTGCAACATATGCTGGCGATTTATTGAAAATCTTGGTACCATAATAATAATAAGGAAGTACCAAAGAAACTTTCTTTCAAGAGATGATAATGAATATGAAAAGTAAAATATGAATTCATACAAAAATTTAAAGGTTGAATGAAAATAAAAGGCTCTGTATTTTGAAAGAAAAGGACAAGGATTTTTCTTCTTCAATGAATAAAAAGTACTAAAAAGTTAAGACTATCAAATTTCGAAAACTATTTTCTCCAGAAATTAACGAAAATGTATGGTTTAATTTTCTTATATGTTACTGGTAGTCTTTTCCCACATCAATGAAAATTGTGCACAGAAGAGTTAATCCATGGAAGTTAAATAGTAAAGAATACTTGGATTTTTTCTATGATTATATGAAAAACAAACATTTAATATCTGCAAAAATGCAACAGTGTTTTAAAATTTACACTTTGTGATTGACAGTTAAATATAATTTTATTAGCATACAAACGTTAATAACAAATATAATGTGCTAATTTATCTATTGTTATTACCATTTTTCGCAACTAACTTCAGATCAGATTTATCTTCTTTTTTTACACATTGCCCACTTTCTTTATGAGATTTATAGCATTCTACACAGCAGCTATGAAAGTGAAAAAAAGATATATAAATTAAAATAAGATATACATGATAAAATAAAATTTTTCTTGATTATGGGGAGAAAAACCATAAAATGATTAAATGGTACTATTAACAATTTTTCCCTCAAATATTAAGGAAAAAGGAGATTTAAAAATTAAATATAATGAGAAAATAATTCTTTTGAAGTAGCATTTACTTTAAATTTAGCTAGAAATATTATATCAAAATGTTCAACATCCTATCACAAAAATTTAAACTGCTCTTGGGGCCAATTGAAAAAAACATAAAAGACATATCAATGAATTTAAGTTATATCAAAGAAAAATCATATTAGAATTATTTCTAATCTGATTTTTCTTCCTATGCACTACAGAAATAAGTAAATAAAAGAGAAACTTATCATTGTATATATTCAATTTCAATTCACTTATTTTTGTCATTTATAATTGTTTTGGATGTAAAAAATACAAGAACTAGTTTTTATTTAAAATAGTCACAAATAACTCTATGATTCTAGAAAAATACACAAAAAAATATTAAATTTGCCAATTAAATAGCTTTAAAAACTTGAAACTATTTCTGTAGCTAATTTTTTGTAAAAACTTCAGTAGAGATTGCTGGAATGCACTGCAAAAATTTCATTTGTTAGCATTATTGTCATTTCTATGGATCTTAATTAATACATTCAAATTCTCTTTCAATAAATATCAAGGCAAATATTAAAAGTGGTAATCACACCTCTAAAAACTGATTATAGCACAGCTAAAATGCTGTTTTTTCTCTTCACTACTGCTAGTGATTATTTTGTTTCGTCTATCATTCCTCCTATACTTAATAGTAATGAAATCAGAGCATACAAATTAACATTCTAGATCAGGGCTTCTTAAACTATGGGTCGCGACCCCAAATGGGGTCGCGTAGCAAAATTCTGGGGTCGCGAGAGATTTTAATGTCAAATATTTATATATAATATATATATACCATTTTATAACATCACTAGAGTTGGCAGAATACAGTGGACTTGCAGCGTCTAGACACGCGCATTTGTTGAAGGTTTTGAGCTATCTCCATCGACAGCAGTAAACGATCGATGATCGCTATTATTATACTGTGGCTATACATTGTTAGTGTGTTTGGTAGGTATCATACATGTTGAATAAACCGCGCGCCGTTGACTTCCCACAAAGGAGGAATGCGCGTGCGTACACACGTGCAACCTGCAGCTAAACAATGATTCAACACACGCGCTGGCAAATACGCATTAACCAAACCGGTCTTTGGGGCTCTTATAAAAAAGCGCGCATAAATACTTGTAAAACCCGTTGAAAAATTTGTGAATTTTATATAATATAATTTTATATACTTAATATGTTATTTTTATATATTTATTGTATTTTAGGATCAAAATAATTTTTGGCCATGGATAAATGGCTGAACTTAAATAAGAATGGTAATGACGCAGATGATAATGCTACAAACTATTCTCAGGCAGGACAAAGTATTGGAAAACAGGCATCTAATGTGCGAAAAAGAAAATATGATGAGTCTTTTCTTCAATTTGGCTTTACATTTCAAAATTGTGAGAGTAATGAACAACCTCTTTGTTTGATCTGCAATGAATTATTGGCTCCGGAGAGTATGAAACCATCAAAATTAAAAAAGACATCTTGAATCAAAGCATGTTTCGTATGTCAATAAACCAAAAGAATATTTTGAAAGACTGTATAAATTCTTAAATAAAGAAAAGAAAATCTTTGAAAAACTTATAACTGTTAATGAAAAATATTTACTAGCGTCATATGAAGTTTCATACTGTATTGCTAAAAATAAAAAGCCGTTCACCATTGGAGAAGATCTTGTGTTACCTGCTGCTATTAAAATGGTCGAATTACTACATGGAAGAAAATATGGCTATGAAATTCGAAAAATTCCTTTGTCGAACGACACTGTCTCGAATAGAATTTCTGATATTAACAAGGATCAATTAATACAACTTATTACAAGAATTAAAGAAAGCCCAAAATTTTCAATTCAGTTGGACGAAACAACTGATTTTACTAAATTGGCTCAGTTGTTAGTATATGTCAGGTACGCCTATGGAAGACCATACTACAGGGAAAGACATATATTGTAAAGTTGACGAAATTTTAAAAGCAGAAGGTTTAGAATGGAAAAATTGCTGTGGAATATGCACAGATGGTGCAAGAGCGATGACGGGCAAAAATATTGGTTTTAAATCATTTTTTCAAGCTGCTCATTAGGATCATATAACTTTTACTCACTGCCTTATTCACCGAGAGGCTCTTGCAGCAAAAAAATTAGCACCAGAATTGAACGATGTGCTTCAGTATGCTGTTAAGATCATAAATTTTATTAAGAGCCACGCCCTTAACAGTCGCTTATTTTCAAATCTCTGTAAGGATACGGATTCCAACTACACAACTTTGTTATTACATGCAGAAGTAAGATGGTTGTCAAGAGGTCAAAGTTTAAGAAGATTATTGTTATTAAAGGACGAGATCGAAATATTTTTAACCGAACGAAAATGTGAACTTGCTGCTTTTTTTCAAAATGACTTATGGCTATCCAAGCTGTGTTATTTGTCAGATATTTTTGCGAAGTTAAACGATCTCAACTTGTCTCTTCAAGGAAAATATTGCGATATATTTACTTCAAATGATAAAATTGAAAGTTTTATTAAAAAGATCAACATTTGGAAAAGTAGGGTAGAAAAAAATTCGTTCGAAATGTTTTCCAGTGTCGACAATTTTGTAATCGAGAAAATTCATTGTAAAACTTTTATTGCAAAAATTATTGTAGATCACTTAAAAGCGCTAGAAATACAGTTCCGGACATATTTTAAATTAAATATTGATTTCCAAAAAATAGTTTGGATTCAAAAGCCGTTTTGGATTGGCTTAAGTGAGATTGATCACCTGCCACTTAAAGCTCAAGAGGAATTTGCTGAGCTTTCGAGTGACTCAAACTTAAAACTACAATTTCAAAAAAAGCCCTTGACTGAATTCTGGATCGGAACTAGAACTGAATTTCCCACAATCGCTGATATGGCGTTAAATGTACTTCTGCCATTCAACACCACATATTTATGTGAAGTTACTTTCTCAGCTTTAACACATATTAAATCCCAATATCGTTCAGCGTTAAAAAATGTTGAAGAGGTCTTACGTCCAGCAGTTTCAAACATTCCACCAAGATTTGATTTGTTATGCAATAAAAAACAGGCACATCCATCTCATTAAATTTTTTACTTATACTTTAATTTAATACTTACCACGCAACTACTTGAATATATTCGAGAGAATTAAGACGGTCAGAATCCACTTTTATTTTTGAAACTATAATAAATACAATTTTATAATTTTTTGTGCAATTTTTAATTTTAGATTTTTGTATGTTTCAAAACGAATTCTAAACTTATATATTTTCATATGTATATGTATATTGTTACCTAATAAATAAATCATCAAAAAATATTAATTTATTTTTCTTTTATATTTGTATGGGGTCGTCAAGAAACTCGCAATCATAAATGGGGTCGTGAATGACAAAAGTTTAAGAAGCCCTGTTCTAGATGATCTTCAAATTAAGTAATATCATTATAAAAATGCAACCAGTTTAATGCAGAAATAACAGAATGAGAAGTAGAAATATCAGTAGAAATATTAACATATTAAATTTTGCAAGAGAAGAGGAAAATGTGTGACACACACAAAACACTTTCGATAGCTCCAATGACAAGAAACGCACAAAAGTACAAACAAAAAAAGTATACATAAAGGTGATTGAAGTCTTTGCGTCAAAGGTTTTTCTATCATGCCATTTCAGAGTCAAGAAGTGTGTCACTTCTGTATTTTCGTTTTCGTTAGATATAATAAATTTAAAAAAACTTTTTACTTGCAGAATGTTAAGATTTTGATTTCTTTATTTTAACCATCAGGGTTTTGAGAAAGCTGAGTAACAATATTTGAGCCTAGTAGTAATCTACAGGAGGTAAACACATATGAGACATTTCAATATATTTAATAGCATACTTCCACTTCCTCCCTTAGTTCACTAGTGGCCAAGAAAACCTGTCAAATAAGCTGGCTGCATTGAGTGTTTCTGAGATTTTTCCCATACGTAATGTGAAGATATTCCTAAAAAGTCCTCCAAGATGGCATATTTCCCTTGACAGATAACCCTCATATGCTTAATTAAATCAATCCATCCTTCCTTTTGTGCAGGAGTGATTGTGAACCACTTTCGATCCCGGGAAAAGATGTACTAAAATTTTTCTTTGCTAACAACTAAAAGTTCAGTACAATCTGCAAGCCATTTTGATGAATACAGACCTTTTATATTATATAATGAGCTCATTTTATATATGTCCCTTTCAAAATACACTTGAACTTTTTTTAATAGATTAACTTTTTCAGAATTACTAATCATTTTTACAGTCTCTGAACAACAAAAATTAATTTCAGACATTTATCTTCAAGGTTATCATCTGTGAAAATTATCGTCCATAGAACAATACTGTTCAAACGATTTAACATGATACATATAGACAGTAGATTAGATGTACGTGCAATTTCTCAAATTTATGAGTTTTAGATTTCAGAAAAAAGAAAATCTGAAATTCTGATTTTAACCTTTGTTTTTTTTATAAGCGATGGTTAAAACGATATATAAAAATTTCCCATTTCAGACATTTGTTTCACATGGCCTCATTCATAATCTAAAGAGTTAACATTATTTTGCTGATTATGCCCTACCTTTTTACTGAATTAGAATGCCTTGTGAAACTATTTTAAATACATGGCCCAAATGCGCTTTAGCCCACTGCTTTGCGCCGATTGTTTTTGAATGAGCAATAAACGCGCCAACATGGGTAACTCCGTATATCCGCGAACATGGCTGACTGGGTATTTTGAAGCTACGGAAACACGTAGTTTTCGGACATGCGTATTTCCTATTTTATAAAGAACGGTTTTATTGGTAATGTGAGATGACGTAGCGGTTTATTCGAAATTCTTACGTGTTAATTTAAGTAGTTATTTCAGTTGTCGTTGTATTCTTTGAATGCGGTGTTTTTGTATTGAGTGTTTGCTATTTTCGTACCTTATATTTCGCTAAATACCGAGTCGGTATGGATTTAGCTGTGATGCTGAGAGAGGTGAGTGAATGTACATGTACATTTATTACTTTATTGGAAGTGCAAGTTGCTTAATTTTTATATTTTGTTGCCTTTTATTGAAATAATTTGGCTCAGCTGAAGAACAGAACGCTGGTATCGTTTGCAATTTATTTTATTTTGTTGATTTGTGCACATTGCCTACATTGTGCAATTCGCTGATGTTTTTTTTAAGTTAAAACGGAACGCTGTGCACATGGCATTTTCTTGTAATTTATTTTCGTTATTTTAGCTTATTTTGTTGATTTGTGTACGTTGCCTACATTGTGCAATTCGCTGAAGTTTTTTTTAAGTTTAAAAGGAACGCTGTGCACATGGCATTTTCTTGTAATTTATTTTCGTTATTTTAGCTTATTTTGTTCATTTGTGCACGTTGCGTACATTGTGCAATTCGCTGAAGTTTTTTTTAAGTTTAAAAGGAACGCTGTGCACATGGCATTTTCTTGTAATTTATTTTCGTTATTCTAGCTTATTTTGTTTATTTGTGTACGTTGCCTACATTGTGCAATTCTCAGATTTTTTTTTAAGTTAAAACGGAACGGTGTGTACATGGTATCGTTTGTAATTTTAATGCCCTTTTAAAAAAAATTCCTTCTTTCTGGGATGCCATTTTGGTTACGTTTTCGCGGAGCGTGTCGGGAAGGTTATGTAACGGCATAAAATGTGTAAGTATTACAACATAAAATGTAAATAATTAATTTAAAGGTAACTGACAAATATTTTAATGATCGTAATGTTCGTTTTGCATATTATTTTATTATATTTTTGTGGCAACAGTTTCCATACTAATTTATGGTTTAGAATTCTATGTTTTGTTTACAACAGGTTTTCGCGGAGCGTGTCGTGAAGGTTGCAATTAATTGCAAAGACGTTTCGCAGAAACGCGCCGAATTGGCGATTTTCAAAACATCGCCAAGCAGTGGGCTAAAGCGCATTTTCACCAAATACATATTTCATGTTTAAAATAACATGCATGACAATTTCACTTAGATTTGATTCCAGACCTGGTGAGAAATATTGCTATACACAAAAATCTGCATTGCAATATGGTTACTTTTTCCCCATCTAAACTGCAGAGTTGTTAATTTATTTATAATAAATCTAATCTCGGTGAAATTGAACTTAACAGGGAAAAGCATTTCTGGCAGATATAAGAACAGATATAATGTTCCTGTTAATGGTAAAAAAATAAACCCTAAAACAATAACATGAACCAAGGAAAAACGTCTGGAATTTGCTAAATGAAAGACGCGTAAAAAAATTACGAATTATATAAAATATGGAAAACTTACAATTTTATGAAACAGACAGGACACTTGTACCTAGGTATACTTTTCTCACATATTTCGCATGTATTTTCAGACATCTCCAAACTTTCTATAAGTTCAGAAGAAAAAATCACGTTACAAGCAAAACAAAACATTCAGAGAGAAAAAAAAAAAAAAAGAAGGTATAAAAATATAATAAACTCAGAACTTTCTAATTCCTTACATAATTAATTGAATTTACAATACTAAAGTACAAAGTTAAGATTACACTAGTTTTCCTTAAATAACTTTAAAAATATACACAAAATTAAATATTGCATTTTCTGCTACGCACGTTGGTAATCATCAAAGAAAGCAGTCAGATGTCTTGTTTTGCACCTCCTAAGTCTTTCTACCCACGAGGCAAAAAATCATGCGTGGGCGAGAAGAGCATAGTATATTAATTATTATGATTAAAAATACTAACTGCAAGACACGATTGCCAGAAGCTCTGTCTTCTAAAGATTCAAACTCACCTTAAATACATCCAAAGCTATTTTGCATCCTGGTGGCATACAGAAAGAAGATATAGATATTTGAAGACTTAAATCATAATAAATGGCTAAGTAACATAGGATACTTTGCTGTTACACTGGTGGCGAGCGTCTAAAGACTGTTCATAATTTTCCAGGAAACCAACCAAGGGAAACAAGCTGACTGCTTAGTTTTCTTAATTTTCCCATGTACAACATAAATACGATCACTTTCCTTAGAACTCCTCTTCCTAAAGCAGATAGCCTCCCTATGCTTCGCCATATTTAAATAAAGAAGACCAGAAACTCACCGAAGCCCGCTGGATTGATTAGAATTCAGGACTTGCCAAATCACAACTTTACCTTTTAAAAAGGAATTTATTCTAAATCCTATCTTTGGATAACAATATATTTTACTCCGGGGAAAAAAGGTCTTTGATGAAAATTAGGAACCTTTCACATGTAAACAACAGTTTGTTTAAGAAATTGATCATGCAGTAAAGGGCACGAAATATCTTTTAACATAAAACATCTTCAAAATCATTTTTAATTTGTTGCCTTTGCTACACGCAGAAAAAATAAAAAGGATAATAATTTTATATTTTACTAAATTTTGCAGCTTTAAACATTTTTGTAATAGAATATAGGATGTTTTGTTTATATTTTTGATATACTTAAAAGTACTGAATGCGTATATGATCAAGATACCAAGGCCAACTAGATCTTAGATATCTAGATATCTAGTTGGCGTTGCTTAATCTGATCCATAGGACATGAGAAAAAAAGTTCAGAGACCTGAATCAGCATGCTGAATGAAACTCATATTTTGAGTCAGAACTTCACAAACTTAGAATCTTTAAAAATTAATTGTAGAAGCACGGATGCAGTAAAAAAATATAATTATTCATGAATAATGTAGAACAGAAGTTGAATGATACAAAAATGACTTTTTATGAGTGAGAGATGAAAAATATAAAAATGCCATCATATGGATTCGAAACCATTGATCCTAACCTCAAAAACACTCAGGGCTATCCATTGCACTAGCTTTTAAGGGCAAAATAGTGACATAAAAGTGAAGATACCTAAAACGAAGACGGAAGTATTGCTAAATTTAAAAACTGTACACGAGAGATGATGATGTGAAGAAACAATAATGTGTATGGATCTAACGTGTTGAACAGATGTGCAGTGTACGGTCTGGAAAAGTATCTTCTGGAATAATTTTATAGTTTAAGATTTCAGCAAAGTTTGCAGCATAATTTGTTTCGGCCTTGCGGCTGAAATTTTCGTTTAGTTTATTGAGGTAGTCCTTAAAATAACCAAGCTTTAAGTTTTTATACAAATTCTTGTTATTGAAAAATCAAACGGCTCTAATAATAAGATGAAGAAAATTATTTTTTATAATCTGCAGTTTGTCAATTTTCTTCTCCTCTATCTTTAGTCGCCAATCTCATGATACATCGCTAATAGTGTATAGCAGACGCCAGCCAATTAAGCCAGCGAAGCACAAACTATGCTAAGGCTCCTCTAGGATAAGGTATATAGGAGCCGGAGCTATGTTAAAGAGAATCGTTACTGTGAAACACGATTAACAGACAAAGGATAGGGAGAGCTTCCGTATTCGGGATGTAAACCAGTTTGACTACGTGGAGGGACAAATTCTCGTCGCCAAGTCGTGATGAACTTATAGGATTCCGTTACGGGCAGCACTAACAATGATTATTTCATTTCAAAATTTACGATTATTTTTACTATTGAGTGCTGACAGACAGAGCCTTTCTATTGTTGAACGAACGGATAAAATGGATACAATAAAATTTAGAAACGCTGGCCAGAATTCAAATGAGGCAAACATGAGCAACTCAGATAAGTAGATAAACATCCATAAATTATTTATTAAAACCTCTGACAACGGTTTGCTGTAAAATTTATATTTCAAATCTGCGGCTCAGCCTTTAACATATTTGCATTTGATTGAATTTAAGACATGATATTGGCAATAACTGAAAGTGGCACCTGATTTAAAGGTTTCGGTATCGAAATCTATGTTTAGGTAACAAGAACTGAAAGTGTTGTTATCTGAATTTTGTGGGGTGTTTATAAATTTTTCATGTGCAAGGTGTCCTTCACTGATTCATTGTATTTGACGAAAGTGAGTAATATTTCATTTGTATTAAGATGTAATACCATATTTTTCAATTAAATTTCTATTCTTTATATCACGTTACTTTTGTAGGTTCTCTTTAAGATTTTTTTATTTTAAAACTTAAATCTTAATAGAATATTTGTAGAAAAAGAGTTTTTTTTTAAAAATATTTATTAGTCAAGTGTTTGTTAGGACTAAATATTCTTCATAAAAGCAGTGTGCTCGTTTTATTTTCATTTAACTTGAGCGAATTCACCGATTTGCTATTAATTCATTGTAACAATAGTAAAATATTGCTAATTCTTATAGAATCATTAGTAAAAAAATAGTTGATTTTTGCAGTGATTTTATTTGAAAATCGTTAAACTTATTCCCTAAAAAATGTTTTTAATTAAATATTATTATTTCAAGACAACTTGCGTAAAGAATACCAATAATGTAGTCATGTTTTTGTAATTTCAGGATCTGAAAAATGATAACAAAGAGCATAATTAAAAAGCATATCTGAAATATGTTATCTATATTTGCGTTGTATTTTAAAGACGCTAACATGAACAATGTTTATAATATTCAAGTGTGGCTTTAATTTTCATTATATCTAGCTGTCAAAATTTTTTTTGCTTCATATAAAAGTGTCTTCTCTAATTAAACAGAGTAATGAAAGATTTTCAATTTTAGTTCAAATGTATTTTAAAATTAAGTGTGTCAATAAAAATGTGTCTTCAGTTTAATTTATAAAAAAATAGTGACAATTTACAAAAGAATAACTTCAGAATTTTCTGAAATATATTTTCCTATTTAGGATTTTCTCAGAACAAAATAAAACAAAATAGTTTTTTAAGTATCAGCTTCAAAATTTTTTACTGAATATTTGTCTTATTTATTTCAAGTTTTTTCAAAACATAAATTGTTTGAGAATACAAGATACACAGTATAAAAATGAAATCAATTACTATTTTTGTAGTCTGACATTTTTTAGAATTAAAACATTCTAATTTTATGAGTAGTTACACAATATGAGTTAAAATATGTTTAAGGGTGCTCTTGGCAAAAATTAGCAATTTTTGGTAATTTGCCAGCAAGGCACAATTTTAAGATAGGCGCTACATTAAACCGAATTAAGTCAAAGAATTGCACAAGCTCAGTGTCCATGTACACATCGATCTATTTTCACTTATAAGAACATCAGAGAATTGCACAAACTCATTATTGCACACTTCCTTGACTTTGTATACATCAATCTATTTTCATTTAAAAACAATCAGCAGAATGATGATGCCATATAATGTTAAAACAAAGTTACTAATCACCAAAACTGAACAAAATTTGTAGCCAATAAAAGCTCAATAAACTGCATTTTAAATCACACAATGAAATAACATAAAAAAGGAAATATATTGTATCACATATACGCACTACGAAAAGGAAATGTCGATTTACCATATTTAGAAATTTCTGAGTCTTCAAGGTAGGGCCCACAAAGTTCCATAACAGCATCCAAAAACTTTCTAAAATTATCTTAACTAGAATATACCACTAGTCCACAAAAATAAGAATAAAAAAATATCCTCTGTACTGCCGGTGGTATTTCTTGCGACAAACACATTCAAAGCCATCTGAACGATCTTTATGTTTGACCATACATATTGCCTTTGTACAAACAGGACACTTGTAATGACAAGGAAGATAGGGTTTTGTTAACATTCATCTACTCAGGTTACCATTAATGAAACAACAATTTGGCAATCAATGAAACAACTTGTCAATAATCCAAGTGGCACCTTAAAATATAGACTAACCCAATATGCGTTTTTTCTGTGTATCAGAGTGTAGTGTATGTACTGTCAACTGTTTGAAAACCGTTTTTTCCTGTAATAGATTTTTGAATGTAGAATTGCTCTGATTCTAGACTTTTTTAGATGTTTTATTGTATAGAAGTTTAATTTAATTTCATAAAGTATTCACGAAAGTTCCTATTATTTATAAGTAATAAACATCTTCACCTAAATAATCCATCCAGTTTCTATATTAAATGGAACAAAAGATTTGAATTATATAAAGCATAATAAATATATGTTAACCATATTGAAACATTACATTAAACAGTTTTTCAAAAACGGTGTTGATGCTGTGCTTGTAAATTCTGATCCTAGTGCAGCTGCATTGATTGCATTGGTTCCGGCATCAACCATGTTAAAAAAATGAGAAGGGCCAAATATAATAATTCATAACCACCATTTAATTACCTGTATCATATGTTAACGTTAAAATGAAAATGTCCTCAAAATAATGTTTTGAAACAGAAAAAGGGAATTATTATAATAGAATTAGTATATTATTTAACTGTACTGTGTAGATAAAAAGATGGAAACCGGGTTTATTTCATAAAATATCAATTTTAGATCTATACTTCCAATTACAGAGTCTCTCAAGATAGAGAACTTGATGAAACAGTCTTATAGTGGAAACTGAGGCATTTTTATAAGCAGAATTTTAAACTTTTTGGTTGGAATGCGCTTTAGCCCACTGCTTGGCAGCGATTGTTTTTGAATGAGCAATAAACGCGCCAACATGGGTAACTCCGTATATCCGCCAACATGGCTGACTGTTTGTACGTTGCCTGCATTGTGCAATTCGCTGAAGTTTTTTGTATGTTTAAAAGGAATGCTGTGCACATGGCATTTTCTTGAAATTTATTTTCGTTATTTTAGCTTATTTTGTTCATTTGTGTACGTTGCCTACATTGTGCAATTCGCAGATTTTTTTTTTTAAAGTTAAAACGGAACGTACATGGTATCGTTTGTAATTTTAATGCCCTTTTAAAAAAAAATTCCTTCTTTCTTCGATGCCATTTTGGTTACATTTTCGCGGAGCGTGTCGGGAAGGTTATGTAACGGCATAAAATGTGTAAGTATTACAACATAAAATGTAAATAATTAATTTAAACCTAACTGACAAATATTTTAATGATCATAATGTTCGTTTTGCATATTATTTTATTATCTTTTTGTGACAACAGTTTCCATACTAATTTATGCTTTAGAATTCTATGTTTTGTTTACAATACGTTTTCGCGGAGCGTGTCGGGAAGGTTGCAATTGCAAAGACGTTTCGCAGAAACGCGCCGAATTGGCGATTTTCAAAACTTCGCCAAGCAGTGGGCTAAAGCGCATTTTCACCGAACTTTTTATATAATCCTTATGGAGCAGGATGTAAAATGCTATATTGTCTAAAATGGCATTATTAAATTAGAGCTGGGCCCAAGAAAGTGTCAATTACAAATATTTTGTGCATAAATATATGAAATCTTTTGAATTTGTGAAAGAATAATGAAAATTTTACTAACTATGCAATTTTGCTTATTTTATTTTAACAAATTATTTTTATTATTCTCGGGGTTTTAGTGATTTTAATCAGCAGATAGGAAAAAAAATCTGTAATTAAAATCTGATATTCTCCCATTTTTTGTTTTTTTAATTGATAGTATTTGAGGTATAATTGAGGTGTAAAAAATCAACTGTGTCGTCTTCAGAATTTGGAATGCAGGTCTTTGAATTGCTATCTGATTGTGTTACTCGTTTATACATGGCAGCATGCACACAGGCTTATGATAATTCTTTATATTCTTCCCTACTTAAAGAGTGACTGGAAAGACGCATTAGACCCCTCACTGACAAAAACTATATGGTTATAAGTTGTTATACATCTCACTTTTAGTTCACAAACTTCCTCATGCAATGTCCTATAAGTTTTTAGGAGCAGGGAACTAAAAGAAATAGCTGTAGCCTTACCAAGATTCCTACCTTGGATCTCACAGTTACATACTATATGTGCTACACCTTAATGCTCTAAAGAAATGCAATAATTGCATGCAAACTTATTTAAAAATAATTTTCCTTTCTTGAATACTAGTTTCTGCACAGTGTGTGCTGTCCTGTATCACTTATTTTATTCTTCTTAGAGGTCTCTCGAGAGGCTGGAGAGCTGGAGTTTGGAGAATAATATGACTATAAACTTGGGGAAGACTACTAGTCAGTATTTTACTTTAAACAGACAGCCTTTCACTTCTGATCTTGTTTATAACGGTTCTCCCTTGCTACATAATGATGTGTCAACGTATGTGGGTTACATCTTTAATAACAAATTGAAATGGACTAAGCATGTTGAATATGTCATCTCAAAAGCCAGGTAGAGACTCCTCATTCTTAAGAGACTAGCTGGTGCTAAATGGGGATGTGGTAGAGCTACACTTAACACTACTTATAAGACTTACATCCAGCCGGTGTTTGGAGGAATGTAGCTATCCTTTATAAGACTTACTAGACTCCCAAATATTTTTTTTTTGGCATGAATATGGTTGTAACAGAGAACGTAATCTAAAGATTCAGAAGGGCTTCATTCACTATGTCCAGAAGAATGTTCAATATAATGCCATTAACAACAAGGTCTATGAATTGTTAGCTCATATAAATCCACTGGAGTTTATGGTTCTCGATGTCAGATTGGACTTTAATGTGAGGAAAAATGACCTATGCACAATTGCTGTTCATGCCATCGCTTTGGAAACCATTAATACTCGCTATCCTCCTATTGAGTGACTTCATATTTACAGTGATGGTTCCCTTTTGGATTTCATCCAGGGTGCTGGCATCTTCTGTGATCTGTTTTCCTTTTACCTACATGTTAGTTCTCAGACAACCCATTTTGATGGTGAAGTCGAGGCCATCCATTTAGCCCTTCAACAACTTTCTGCCCGTCTCTCTCCTCTTGATGAAGCTGTAATTTTATTGAACTCATGTTCTGCCCTTTAGGCCTTAGCAAGTAACCTAGGAAAACAAAGTGCTTGTGTCGAGAACTCCAGGGAGCTTTTGAGCAAAATTCCAACAAAGGTGGCTTTCCAGTGGGTGCCATCACATTGTGGCCTTTGGGGAAATGAGATGGCTTACCTTTTGGCAAAAAAAAGGTATGGCGGTTTTCCAAAGATCTTCCAGAGACCTATCTCTTCACTCTGCTAAACTTGAAATCAATAGGATTTATAAAAAATCCTTTTGTAATGCTGCTGTTAGTGCCACTGAAAATAGGTCATGAAGGGTGTTATTAAAAGCCAACTGTGTCTCAGACTCTCCTCATGCTACTACTGTGGCTTAGACTATTGACTGGACATGACTGTCTTGGTGCTCATTTGTTTCATTTTAACCTGACTGCCTTATCTTTGTGCTCGTGATTATGGACAAGTCATCAACGCTGCTCCTCTGGACATATGCTCTGCATTTAAGAGTTTGGAATGTATTGTAAAGAAGTATTGAAGAGTTCGTTGCCTAATGACCTGATGGTCCAATGGCCAGACATTTGATAAGTAAAAATAAATAATTCTTCTTAGAGGAGTATGTATGTATTTAAAACGAAAATCCACTAGATATATTCAGTTTCACTTCTTTTATGGTAATACCATAAAAGAAGGTGGTTTAATAAATAATAAGTGGGTAAGAGGAAGAAGCCAGATGGAAGTGCTTGTGTCTGAAAAATGTGTTCTGTTGCATCATACAGTGTTTTCAAATTTATATATCATAAAAAGGAACATACTTTCCTGAATATACAGCAGAAGAAATAAGAGTTACTTATTTATATTTAATTATATAAATTATATAAATTTTCCAATCATTCTTATTAATTTACTTTAATCCCCCTTTCAAAACAAACTTATTTAATTGTATTTAAAATGGTGTAAATACAGGCTTTCGGCTATTAGAAAATTTAACGGTGCCTATTGAAATTTCTTGAATTCTAATATATAGCTCCTACTGTCATTAATCACGAAGTTTGGCAAAATATTTAAATACTCAAAATAACCAGCATATCCGAGCCATATTTATTGAATACAATAGAGCTGTTTTAAATAGATAATCTTAAATATGTAGGAATTCCCTTGAAGGCTGTATGAAAATTGGGCAATCTTCATCCAAATAGTGGAAGAGAATGATGGTAATAAACAAAATATTCAGTCAAAAGGTCTTAGTTTGGCATCACTTAGGTAAAATCCAGGAGAATAACTGTAGTATTGTTGAAGCTATTAAAATTTGGAAAGATCTTGAAAACCTTGTTAAAGCATGCATGAAAAAATAGCGATAATAAGATATAAGCAAGCACTAGCATCTCAGCATGTTTTAGCATGTATTTTATCATCAAAATATAAAGCCTTACTTGCAAATGAAAAGGAACAAACATTAGAATTAGCCTCCCCACAAAAAGAAAAATTATGCAGACACTTTTTTCACCATTACATTAAAATTTATTATTCATGCTCCACCTTGAAGATGGAGTAATGAAGCCAGTGATCACATTTGAGTGGTAGGAATTAATAGATCTTATAAAAGAGTGCATAGAGGGAAAACTGTTTTTGTTAATATAATAATGGGCCATAAAATTTAGAAGTGCATGCGAATTATTTTAACGTATAGATGCTATGTTAAAATTCATCTAAACATATATTCTGTATCTTTAGATGGCTACTGAACAGACCACTGAAGAGGTTAAAAGATACAGATATCATGATATTCATAAGGCATTTACTCCACGAGGCTACCAGGTTTGATGTTTCATTTGTTCTTAAATTTAATTTTCTAATGCTTGTTTCATAAATTGTGTGATTTATTATGGTACTTATTTATTAGCCAACTGACCATGAAAGTTGGCTATCATTGAACCATGAAAGTTACTCCAATTGTTAGTGAAAAATCTTGAAAGGACTGACACCTATTTATTTAATAAATAATTAGTATTTCAATTGCTCCATTTTCTTGCTTTGCAAAATGTCTTTTGTTTATTTTTATTATCTGGTTAGGCCTTCCAGTTGTACTGGAAACTCTGGTTAGAATGCAAGTAATTGTTTTTTTCGGCCGTGTTCAACTGATTATATCATGTCGATTAATATATGCTTTTTTATGTTAGGGTATCATAATTTTGAAAATAATCCCTTGCTTTCTGTTCTGTTGAAAACAGTCCAAAATTTTAATAATTTTTTTCGAAATGCAAAGGAAAAATACAGCAATAATATTTAATTTTTATTCTTGTTCACTTATCAAGTATCAATTGAGGATAATATGATGGTAAATAGATATTAAATGCCATATTTTGGAATTTGTTGCTTCAACCTATACGGGACTGTGACTTGTCCGATGCTCTTTCATTTTTTTAGTCAATTATCATGTGTGCGGTGTATACAATAGGGTGGCTTATCTATCCAAAATTACAGTATGCTTTAAAATTAATAGTGTATGTCAGAATTAATGTCTGCTTTTTAATGCTAATTTTTTGTTTAAATTAAAAATTAATTTTTCATCACCAGTTTATAACTGCATGCCTTTAAACACATAATTTACTAAAATCTCTGTCTCTAAATATATATGTATATGGGTACTTTGGTATTGTCCCAACCATCTTGGCAATTTTTTACTAATGAGAAGGCAAAAGTTACTTATCATGTGTAAGTTGATGGTTTTGTTCCTTTTTTTTAGAAAGATTCCCAAACTATTGATATTTATCATACGATGGTAAACATTATCTATATGTGAAAGCATACTTCAGAAGTTTAAAATACAAATTTGAATTATTAAGGATTACAGAATACATTAAAAAAATGAAAACACTTCCAAATCTTTCTGTAGTTTTTTTGCCTTGTTCTTCTTCCAATGTATAAAGCGATCTGCTTTAGCTTAAAAAAAAAATCGGAAATTGCAGTGACTCAGCTTCATGCAACCCTCAGCAATAGTAGCTGTCTAAGAAATGTATTTTCTCATTATTCCCTTTAGAAAATATTCAGCAAATTTGTTAAATTAAAAAAAATTTAACACAATTTTTCCATTGCTGGCAAATTCCACTAGCTTTTCTTTTAAAACCAAGTTTAAGGAAAAAAATATAATGATTTGTTTCTAAAAACCATTTCAACTTGGATTACAGTGAAAAAGAATGCAGACAAAAATGGTGGCATTGCTTGACTTTAGGATTATTGTGATTGCTGGAAGAATGCTAGAGTTTGGCACATTCTTGAAAATTTAGTGACTTCCACTAAGGTGGTTGCGATAATACCAAAGTACTTGTATGTGTGTGTAAGACAAGAACAAAAAACAAAACAAAACAAAAAAACTTAAATTTATAATAGCCCTTTAATTTTTCTTTTTAATTTGATTATTTCCCCTTTTCATTCTAAAAATAGAAACTGCTTTTATTAAATCACTTTAAATTGCTTCATTTCAAAATTAATTTTCTTGTGTGATTCGTCCTCAATTGCAATGAGGTACTTGAATAATGCTTTAGCCAGTTATAATTTTATATATGCAAATTGAATTAGCCAATAAGAAAAAAGTAGAACTGTAATTTTACTTAACTTTCATTTGTAAATGCATTGCTTTCTCTCTGCTTCTGATGTCTGCAAGCTTACTGCTTGCTTCTACATTTTCTTTCTTGAAATATTAAAATTGTAAGAATTTTTTAAAGAATGAGCACACCTTATCTGTGTCTTCATCAAAGATAAAAGCATTGTTTTGTTAAGAATTGACTCAATGACTGCTATTATGTTTACAAAAAAGCACCATTCTTAATGATTGCTATTACCATTAAGTTTGAAAAAGAGAATAATTTTTTTCAAAATATTGTTAATAGTCTGCGTACTGATTCCTTAGGTAACCTAAATATTAAAACATTTGAGAAGTTTCCTTGTTTCAAGTGAATAAAATTTAAAAACTTCTCATGCGCAGAAACTGAATCCATTGCAAAAACAAAAGGAAAGCTACTAAAGTAGACATTAATGATAGTTTAATAAAGAAACTAAGTTAACATTATTTTATAATGCACATCAAATCTTCAAAAAGTGGCAAGCATTATTCTGAGATTCTGAAAATTACTTCATTGTTCTTCATTCCTTTTCATAATGTGACTGTGAAAAGATCATTCTATAGAGGCTATTTGCACATTTTTTTAATGATTTTGCTTTGCTATGAAAAAAATCATGTGCTTAAAATTTTTTTAAAGTTCAACTACATTTTTGAAAGCATAAATTATTGTCTGCTACTTGAATTTTGTTTTCATACAAAATGTCACTTTTAAAAGGAGCAGTGGATGAAAGGCTATGTTTATATTCTTTCTGAAGAAAATTATTCATATCTAGTTATTAAAAAACATTTGTGAAAGCCATGGTTTTTCGATATCTAAAGCTACAATAATTAATGTTGTCGACAACAAAGGGAAAAAAAAAAGTCAAAGTTTAGCGTCAAGTAGAAAAATTGTTCCAGATGTGAATTCAAGGTAAAAAGGGAATGTTTCTATATTGCAGAAGTAAGATGTTTAGTGTTAAAATAAAATATGCCAATTCAAAGGACAGTGTCAAATTTAAACAAAGTAGTTAATGTTGATGTGAATCTTAAAAAGGTGAAAAAACATAATATGCATTGTCTTTCTCTAGGACATATCGCTGAATGCAGAACATATTGCAGAATTCTCTAAGAGAAAATTTATCCGAATAAAAATGGAAAAACATTGTCACAATGGACGAATCTTTGTACTTAAATGACTGCAATAAAATGAGATCCATTTGTTTTCATCAAAGAGGAGAAAAGATCTTAAAACATGGTTCAAGGAATCTAAAGAAAGTTTTTCTAAGGGATTTATGATTGTTGCTGGTTTTTCATATAACAGCAAATTAAAAATAAAGAGTGAAGAAAAATGTTGTAATCAAAAACATATTTTATACTCAGTTTTTAAATATGAAATACCTTCTCTTTACATACAGTGTGATCAATCAGTAGAACTGCATCAAGACAAAGCTAGCAGCAACATGTCAAAATCTACTGTTAATTTCTTGGAAAAAAAATGAAACAAGAAAATGGTGTCAAGGTTATAGCCTTTACTCATATCCCTACTAAGTCTTCTGATCTATCCTAATCTATTTTTGTGCTTTTGGACTTTTAAAGAGCGGGTTGTCCAAATGTTGACCTACAACCTCCTTTGACTTTGGAAAGCTGTTCGAGAGCAATGGGATAAAATACGTCTTTGGATACTGCAGAAGGCTTTATTATTGTCTTAGAAATTATGGTATATAACAGGGATGGCCAAACTTCAAGATAATGGGAGCCGCATGATAGGTTTTATGAGCATTTGCGAGCTGCAAGTCCAAATTTGTAACGTTTCAAAAATAATGAGACAGGTTTCAAATATAAAGAAACTTCTGGAAGTAAATTAATGACTATGGGATTTACATGATTACATATGAATAAATACACCTTATATCTACTGTTATCTGTTCAGAAAAGTTTAAAAATTAATTCCCAAGAATATAAAAATTTGGAGCTCTTGTACTAAGCAAATGAGTGTTTTTTCTTCATGTAGAGAAGCCAAATATCTTCTAATTTCCTTTATACCTGTCCATTTATAATTATTGTTGTTTTTAGTTGAAGTAAAAGGAATCGGAAGCATATTCATTGGTCTACAATTACATGAAAAATGTTATTTAAGTAAATTACAAATCATTATTTAAAAGAAAACCGAGTGTTTCTTTTTTAACTCATGAAGCAGTCTCTTATAAAGGATAAATTGAATGATACATGTCAACATGCACTGTAGAGAAACGAAATAGTATTGGAAAATTTGGGATAATACTTTTGTTGATGCCTGGTACAGAAGAATTTACAACAACAACAAAAAAGAATATGATTGCAATTTCGGTGGTATTTGAATAATCAGTATCTCTCATGATGGCTCCGACTTATACAGTATTCCAGTGTGGCATCCAATGAAATCTGCCAAAAGTTTTTAGTAATCTGTACACCATGCGTCATTCAAAATTCTTGAAACTATCTCTCGAATCGTCCCGATAATTTTGGACATAGATAACGACGTTCATGCACTCCATTGAAAATTCCAGAAACTATCTCTCAAATCATCCTGATAATTTTGGATGTAGATAATGAATCATCATTGAAAACTTTTGAAACTATTTCTTGAATTGTCCTGATAATTTTGGACACAGATAACGGAAGTTCATCCACATCATTGAAAATTCTCGAAACCACCTCTTGAATCGTTAGGATAATTCTAGACATACATAGCCTATTGCTAATAAATCTAGTAGTTCATGCTGGGCTTTGTCAAGTACATACTCCATCTGTCTACCAACCGAACTCTTCAACCTAGCTGTTTAATTTTGAGCTGTTTTTCAAGTACATGGCAAGTCAAAACTAATATTACAGAAAGAAAACATACCTGCCACTACTATTCTGAACTTATTTTGCAAATGCAGTTATAATATGAACATATAAGTCTTCATATTTCTATGAACATGCACAGATGTTCAAGATGTGGAGGCCTTTTGTAACACGGCAGACGTCTGCACAATAGTTTAGTTCCTAAGCTCTTACCAAATAGTTGTACAGATCCACCATATTCAAACTGTTGAACCCCTAAAGGCAGTCAAATGACTTACCGTCTCGTCTTGAATTTCTAAATACAGAAACTTAGAAGAAAATTTAAAATAAATTATTTTCAGTCTAATGGTTACATAGTACAACTTTTCATTGGGCTATCTAACCTGTGTATATAATAAACGTTTAAAGGAGCAAATTTCACATTATTGTGTGAAATTTATAGTGATCAAACAGTGGATCATTGTACAACTTTTCATTTGGCTACTAAGTTTTCGTGAAGGACGTGCCAGACGTATATATTGATCGAAAATTAGGAAGACAAAAATATCAGCAGATTATATGAAGTGTAATGGTGATATCAGAACCGGGACAACTGGTGCAGCTGCAGAGCTGCAGTACTAAAGGATGAAACAAGGCAGCAAAATGCCTTTAGCCTAGTGCGATATTTACCGGTGCCTCTAACCTAGTGCAGCAAAATTTCTCTAACCTAGTGCCAGGTAGAAAAAAAGGTCATCAAACAAGAAACCGAAAAATATGAGAAAATATCACAAGCTAAAGAGATTTCACCGATATCCAATATGCCGATTTTGTTAGAAACTTTGGAGAAGAGAAACGTTTGTGTTCTGTTGATCCCTCATTGCTTGATTTAATGTTATTGATATGAACAGTTGATGATTAAGATGAAAGATTCTATCTGGAATAAGAATATTTGATAAAATGGGAATTAAACATTTTGACAGAAATTTAAGTCGTCGTCAAACCAATGATTGTTCCCAAGACTCCAAATATTTCAGCATGCACAACCGTTGATGAAATAAATTATGATCTCTGCCTAGGATTACCAAGGAATTATTACAAAAGATAGAGTTTAATGTGGGAAAAGTGTTCGTTAAGCATATTATTATGAATGGTTGCAAAATCAGTGAAGCAATTGCACAAAAATGCCTCACTTAGGAATAGGAAATTAATTTTGAAGGAGTTTCGCAGAAAATTGAAACGTCTCCTAACCAAGTAAGAGGCTGAAGGTTCACACCACCAAAAATAAAATTCTCATAAGGTTTCTTTCACAGATTAAAAGAGCTCTATATGGATTGTAAAGCGAAACAGGTTTCTTCAGGAGTTACACCATTCAAGGACTGAATAAAAGTAGTATCCTACAAAGACTAGCAAATCTTCCAGGTGGATCACAACTGGTGTGAGCAATGGGATCACAGAGGAATGTAAGCAGATACTACCTGAGGCAACATTAACTTAAGAGAAAAAATATTAAGGAGAATAATTAAATAAAAATATTAGCACTGCATTTTAGACTAACTTCGTATTAGTGCATTCTGATGACTATTACCTGTTTAAAAAGTAACATAACCAGAACAGTAATTACCAGAAGTGGAATTATTTGTAGTTTTACATATTCGTTGCTCTGAAGATAAGCCAGCAGTAGACAGCTTGAAATCTATCAAATTTTTACATACATAATATCAGAAAATAAATTAGCAATTAATAAAGAAATGTGGCACTATATTATTTCTATTTCAAATTCCATATCTATTGAAATTTAAATTATATTTATTCAAAACAAATCACATTTCAGATGGCAAAAGATTGCAAGTAGCTTGCAAGCTGCATGCGGCTCCTGAGCTGGAATTTGGCCGTGTCTGGTATATAAAGATAGTGAAGAATAAGGGCTATCAAACAGAACATTTAAAACATAAAAATTTTAGGTAAAATATTTTTGTAATTACAATAAAAATCGTTTAAAAAATTGTGTGAACAGCCTCTGTAATTAAGAGGTAGTTTTCTAAAAGGAGGAGTTGCCTTGTTGATCAGTGGAGTGAGCAGATTAGTTATAGTAAGCTATAATTTTTTAGGTACGTATGTATTATCACCACCGCAGCTACAGATTTGGGGGTTTTTAAGTGCCGCCAGTCCACACCTATAATTTTTGCGACAAATCACAAAATAAAACACTTTATTTAAAATCAAAATCTCTTCAAAATTCAAAACACTTTATTAAAAAACAAAGTAGTCAATCGGATTTCGGTGGAAAATGGGCCGATATAGAGTTTAACATAGATTCAAAACAGTCTCTATTTTCTTTCACCTGATGCTGTCACCATATGAACTCTGATAAATAAGATTCCAAATGATGTCTCTCTGTCCCCCTATGTGTCTTGTTCTTCCATTTAGCACTGCCCCACATTCTCTCAACTGTTTGTGTATGAACTCCTGTATCAGGATCAATAAAATTGTATTTATGATTAACTTTAGCATGTAGGAATCCTTCTATTTCTATTCTATTTGTTTGGTAACCTTTCCAACTGTCAGAATAAATTGTGTTGCCATCTGCAATGTTTTCAATAATTTTATCAAAAAGGGTAGAGCCAGTTGTATTAGGAACAGTGACAACAAACAAATCTGTTGCCATCTGCAATGTTTTCAATAATTTTATCAAGAAGGGTAGAGCCAGTTGTATTAGGAACAGTGACAACAAACAAGTCTTTTGTTTCTCTACATATCACTCTTCGGGTAATACTTGACCACATTTATTTTTACGTTTATTAAACAAACTTACATCAATTTCCACAATGCAATCTGGTCCACCTACCTTCTTTTTTGGTTTATTCTCCATATCCAGGACACATAATTCACGCACGTAATTGTTCCAATCTATAACAGTTTTATCTGATAAATTAAGTTGCTTTTCAAATTCACAAAATTTAATCGATGTCAACTCCTCGCACCAGCAGTATATTAATCTCAAAGCTGAACAAAATGGAATTCTGCTTCCCTCAAACCAGTTGTCTTTTCTGTGTCTCACTTATTGATCACATTGTCTTAAATTACATTACCAAAACTTACGTTTACCAAAATAAAGTTTCATGTCATAAAAATTGGTACATTTTCGTTTTTTTGGTAAAATATTTCGCTCCTGAAAAAATGAAATTGCTTCTTATTCTGTTTTTGGCAAATCCCAAATACACATTTTCGTAGCACTAAAAAATGGCGTCAAAAATCAGCAAACAACAAGGCAACAAGGAATCCAAAAGATAAGTATGTGCACGTGCAAACAACAGGGTTGCTGTGTGCGAACAATATTGCTCTTTATTGCTGCATTAGCACAATTTCTGCTGCAGTGGCGTTAATACGTAAGTACCATTTTTTATTTCAGATGTGTAGTATTTTGTACGTATTTGTTGTAACATTAATGCTTTAAAGTATCTCAGATCAATACAAAAGTATTAATAGGCTGTTTAAATGAAGTCACGTTCTCTCAAAACATAGGTGATAAATAGTGGAGTTCATTGATGCAGTTTTGATGTGCTTATGAAGCATAGTCACATCATAATATTTTAGAAAATAGTTATAAAATTATAGCATATTAAACAGATTTCATTTTAATTGTTTGAAACCAAATGGTTATCTTTATCTGCATGAAATTTTTCTGTATTTTAATTAAGATTTGAAGAGTCTAAATGGTATATCCTTAATTTTATGTTTCAACACCATACTGATATTCTTATTTTAATGTTTCGAGATACGATAATGCTAATTTGGTGTTATAAACAGTAATATATTTTTTTCATTATACAGTGAAAAAGCAAGCATTTATCATTATAACTGTATAGATGTGAAAGTATGCATAAATAATAACATAAAAATGAGCATTTATTACTGAAATTTATAATTTTAGAAGTGTATCATTTCATATCAGGTCACCTTATAAGTAATGTCGTATATTGAACTAGGTTTGAAGAAATAAAAGAAAGTAAGGTGCTAATTTAATCAATTATATATTCCTCATCTGAATCAATAACACACTTTCAGTGCTATAATAAATTTTTTAGTAATATTCTTACAGAAATCAACCTATTTATTGGAGAAAAAGTCTTTGAAGATCTAATTTAAGTGTATCATAGAAATTATATTCTTTTTATCAGTGAAATTTTGCAAGCTTAGAATCATTAGTAAATGAGTGCTTAAAAAAGGAGGATTTTTTGAAGAGCAGTACAGTGCTAGAATATAATAAAGCATAATGAAGAGCAATGAAAATGTTCACTCATACTGTTTGATTATCATCTTTAACCTACTTTCCAAACTTAGATGCAATTCGTAGTTGCTGCAAATGGCAATTGACTATTAATAATGATGAATTAACATCTTCTGCCAACTTTTCAGCATCTGCATATGATATCTTTCAGTTGCAACTTTCAAAAAATTATTATCAAACAGGATAGGGTGCCTACAGTGGGTTAAGGTTGCATTGTTGAAATTTACAGAATCATCATTGGCACTTGTGAGTATTCAAAATGCCATTACCACACACTTCCTCCACTTTTTTTTAACAGCATTTGTTGCACTGTTTTCTTTGTATTTATTTTTAACAGCATTTGTTGCACTGTTTTCTTTGTATTTATAAAGCATGATGTGTATGATGTATTTGTTTGTGACTAACATTTTCAAGAGGTGCTATTAAAGCAATAAATTCATACAAACATAATTTATTTGAAAGAAGTTGTCTCTGTTTAATAATATTTAAACACCAGGAAAATCGCTCATTTAAATGTGTTAGAACATGTTTTAACATATCCTGTCGAAAAAAATAACACTAGTTATAGGATGACCTGATGTGTATAGATATAGTGGTATTAATTTTACAAAAAGTAATGTCTGTCCTTTAAAAAGTAATTGCAGAGAGTGAATTGACTGAGCTACTTTAAAATTTGAATTAAGTATAATAAACGAGTAAATAACACTTGTAGACAGTATTTGTTTTGTTAATATTAGTAAGCAATAAGGTAAGACACTCCATTATGAAACAAGTAAGTGTTTTATTCTCTTTATTTCTGTTTTTTGGCATTTTTTTATAAATTGTGACTGTGAAATAAAGTGCTGTTGGGAAACTAACAAAACCATTTATAATTTACATATTTATGAATCTGTTATACTTATTAGCTGAGGATACTTTTTTCCTTTCAGATTGAAATTTTGGAAGCTGCAAAAAAAGGAAATGTAATTGCTTGTATGGGTACTGGAACAGGGAAAACATTTATAGCAGTGTTGCTTATTCAGGAAAATGCTAATGAAGTTCGTCTGCCCTTTTCCAAAGGAGGGAAAAGAATATTTTTTCTTGTTCCAACAGGTTGATTTTTCATGTATTATACTTTTCTTATCAACCATCTGAGTGGCACAGGTTTTTGGATCTGTCATGAAGACCTGTATTTATGCAGCATTTATTAGCTAAATTATATAATTACTTATTTCAGCCTGTATTTTGTTAAACTTACATTCATTAAGATTGCATTTACATTATTAAAGTAAGAAAGGAAAATGTCTTAAGTTATAAGCTAATATGTATCAAGTAACAAATAATTTCATGACCAGATAAAGCCGGTCATGCCGCTCAGAGGGTCAGAATGTTTTTTATGCATGTGCATACAGATTGAATGCTAATATAATTACATATTTCTAAAATGATATGGATTCATAAATACTAGTAGACAAATTTTAAAAAAAATTCTTTTTATTATATAAAATTACTACATTAAAAATTGTTTTGAAGAACATTTTAGTTTATTGTAAAAATCTTCTTATCTTGTATACTAATCTGTATGTTACTCTTAGAGACCTGTTAATAAATATAAGATTATCAGCTTTGTTAGAAGTAGTTAATATTAGAACGTTGAACTAAAAAAAGCTATTTATTGCATTTCAACGAACAAAGAGGCATAGTCTTTTATTGTCAGGAGTAAGCAAAGCACATAATTAACCTCTGAAGTAGCATTTTATATTAGCAGTTGAAATTAATTGTAAAATTTAAACATAAGATTGCTTATTTTTATATAATCTTGATGGGGAGTTATTATATTCATTATTTACAATATATGCTATTCAACTCCATCACATTAGATAAAAATAATAATAACAATCATGAGTTGATTTTTTATGATAAACATTGGTACTTAAATATTAGTTGCTAGCAGGAATTTCAGCTGGTGATAACTTGCCAATGAATGATTTGTTTACTTGTTGCAACCATGCCTTCAGTCTTCACTCTGTGTTTGTAACCACATGCTTTGCTACTTCTTGTAATGTTAGCTTCAATGTAATCCATTCTTTGATATGTTCTGCATTTATTATTTTTTAGTACTTCTTTGTTATAGTGGCCCCCAACCTTATTTGGCAATTTGAGATTTGCACCAAGATCTCGGGCTATAATTTTGCCTAGCTCTTTGAGCGCAAATATCAAAATAAACAAGTCTTTATATATAATAACAACAATAATATTTGCATATCATTTCCTAAGAAATATGTTTAAAAATCCTTAGCATTATTATTATTATTATTATTTTATCGTGTGTAATTGTTCCAGTCAAATGCAACACTTTCACACATATTAAGTTGTTTGTTACACCATTTCGTAGACGTCAACTCCTCTGCCCAAGAATACATACATCTAATAAGAGTAATGAATGATATTCTGGAACTACTGAACCAATTTCCAACATGCAGGCCCTTCTTCTTTTTGAAATTTTTAACGTTGCATTTCCAAATGGTTTCATCGTTTCATGTTGTGCCCATTTTCGCATATTCGTTTGTCAGGTAAAAAGACCTCTTTCTTGAAAAATTATATGACATCCACCTCATTACTTGGTAAATTAAAGATTATTAATTTTATATTCACAAAAGAAACCCACAATGAATATATTTTGAAATAAACAATGCAAATTGCAAAACCTCATCAAAAATAAATAATATAAGAACACACTGGAGCAAAATGAGCAAAAATGTGACATAGTACTAATATACGTGAGAGCAGAAATGTGACATGGTACTAATGTAAGATTATGTGGTGATGTATAAGAACATGTAGCTAGCGCTAATATATGATCACATGGTGATGCATAAGAACACGCAGCCAGATTTTGGCGAGATACCTTGGTTGATTGGTGATTTAGTCTCGGGGGGGGGGGCTTGCGATAACAAAAAAGTACCTTTTTTTCATTGGTTATTGGAATTTACCAATTAATGAAACAGAAGTAGTTATCCACTTTTTTCAGAATAACTTGACTAATTACTATGTTTTAATTCTTATACTATGAAGATATGCTATATGAAATTACACATCACCTAAGAAAGTATGTTCAGGAAATAGAATATTGAAGCTATTTAAAAAATTAAGTTATGTGCAGTCCAATTAAAATAGTGAAATAAATTATCTAGACATCCAAAATATTAGTTTAGAGTGAATTAAACTACCTGGTACTCAGTTTGTTGCCAGAATCATTGCACCACTTGGAAGTTTTTGGTAGTGGGTAATACATACTTATGTAATTATTCTGATGACTATCAGTTATTTTTGTATTGCTGTAAAATCAGTAATGCTCATAAATTTATCATTAACCTATAAACATGAAAGTAAAAGATCTGTCCAGTAAGTTATGAGACTGATAACCTAAAACTAATTCAAAGTAATATTCTTGAGCATCAATACATTATTGCTGGCAGTTTTGTCCATGTATCCCAGCTTGCATGTAAGTTATGAATATCTCATTCAAAGCACTTGTCATACCAACTTTTGCATTTTTAACATTTCCAAAATTGTGTCTTTGGAAGCTTGTCTCCTTGGTTCAATTCCAAAGGATTTGAGCAAGGGAAACAAAAAGAAATCAGGAGTGATTATATCAGGAAAAATATTGCTAGAATTTGTTTTGTCATAAACTCTCTTGCTGGTAGTGATGCATGGCTTGATGAATTGGTGTGTTGAAGATCTCAGTGGTGCTGATCTCTGTGTGCTGTTCTCTTCTTGAACTTTTTAAGTATTTCCATGTAAACTGCAGTGTTGCTGTTTGTTTAAGCAATATGAATTCTCTATGAGCATCATTTTTAGAGTGAAAAAAAGAGAATACGAGACTCGATGGTGTGCCTTTTAAAACTCTTGTTTTCTCATTTCTGTACAATAACTCAAGGACTTGAGTTTCATCATTGATTATCATTTTCTGCAAAAAAAGTGAGCAGTACACTCCTCACATGGTTGAAAATCTAATGAAAAATCAATGCATTTTTCCCCCTGTTCCATTTCCTGTGAGTGATTAGCTTAGAAAAAAATTTGGCACATATCTGAAATTCTTTCTTCGTGATTTTATTTGCAGTGGATTTTGGAAATGCAGCTTCCTCTGCTATGAATCAAAGACTCAGATATTGGTCAAAATCCCAAACTATTTTCGATTTATCCACATTTTTTGGAGTGGGAGACATAAGCAAGTGCTCTGTGCATTATTAAACCTTGATGCTGTCTGTGTCTTTCTGCTTTGAACATTTTGTGCCACTGAAACATTTTCATTTCAATTTTCAGTAAAGCATCATTTTTTAAAATTTTTTGTGTCTTAAATATGATACATAAAATTGTTATGCAATACTCAAACAGAAATTTGCTTCATAAGTGATCCATACTCTGTAAAAGTTCAGAGCTAACAGATGAAAAATCGACTGCTTACGTAATCTTTCCCACCAAATGTCACATCCAGATACTTTGCCTTCTGGCCTGACGTATGAAAATCAGTTTTGTTACTTCAAACTTGATAAATCAAGAGTTTTAAAAGAGCTAAAAGTTTGTGAGGATTTGTTTGTTTAGTCTCTTACAAAAGAATGGAAGTACAAGATAAGTCATCTGATTAATTATGACTGGAGACTGTATCAGAGAAGCTGAAGAATTATTTGGTCAGAGATAAGTCTGAAACCTTTAGTAACAATCACATTGCAAATTGCTGAGATTTTTTTATATTGGTCATTAAATTATGACATTTGTAATTTCTGAAAGACGCATTACTGGGTAAGTTATTATTACTTCTGTATTAATCTGAGTATGTCATCTTTCACTTCTTAATTACTCAACTATTCAGAAGTGTTTAGATTGCAATTTATGGTAGCAAACATATATAAATATTAATAAAAGAAGAGGGATGCATGAACAACTATAATGTTTCTAAAAAATGTTAAAAAAGTAGCAGCAGATTTTATTTTCTTAAATTTGTATTTATTTATAAATGCCTAGCTTTTGGCACTTAAGCTGTTAGCCATCTTGTTTCCCAGTACTTTTGTGTATTAGTGTTTTAATGTTCTTTGTTCATAGATTATTCAGAGTTGCAAAGAGAACAAGTTCACTGGAGAATTCTTGAGTAAAGAGATAAGGCATATAAGTATTGAGCAATCAAGAGGTAAAGATAAGCATTGAGGCAGTCATGCACATTCAAAAGAAGAAATGGTGCCATTGTTGTAGTCCGAGGAAAATCAAAAATATTGTATCCCATGTCCTGGAAATACTGCCAAGCCTTTCCATGAGCTTTTATGCACAAATTTGAATTGGAAATCTAGCTAAATTCCATATTTATCAGTCTTCTTAAATCTAGGTGTATATTTTCAGTTAGACAGTTTCTTAAAGTATGGGGTGACGAATTAGTTAAAACCAAAAAATTCATACCTTTATGTATAAAATATATCCAGTAAAAATTTTCACTAAAAATAAAAGAGCCAGTTTACAAATTTTAAAGGTAGTTGTTAGACCAAAATGAAACTTTTAATTACTGAAATGCACACCTTTTCTTTTTCAGTTACTCCTTAAATTTTATTTCAGAATTTTAAATGTAAGGTAGTAATAAACATGGAAAAATTACAGAAGTATTAGACAGCTAAGGTAGTAAATTTCATTCTCAAATATGTGTGTGAGTTTTGCTTACAAAAATATGGAACATTCTTTAGAGTATTTTACTAACTGGAATTTATGAGAATATATGAAAATGTTAAATTTTAATTTTACAGAATCTTCCTACAATGTTGACACAGTTTCCATAAAATATTTTGTACTGTAACTGAAGTATATGTCTAGGATCAATTTTTAGAGAAATAAAAACTGCACCATAATTTTGTGAACATATTATGTATCATACTGCTGAAACTGTTCTTATCGGGTGTTTAAAAATAAAGCAAAACTGCTAAACATGTTCCTGTAAGGGGAAAAAAATGTTTAATTTTGCTTATTCAAAGTATAGAAAAGTTGATAAGGTAATGCTAGATGATATTGTAGTATGGGAAGAAAAAATAAGAAATAGTGGAAAGTGGGTTACATTAGTTTCTTATTTTTATTATGTTTCATGATAAATGATAATATTTGTCAATCCTAGTAAAGAAACCTTAAAATACAAAATAAATGGTGTTGGAATTTAGCTGCTTCACACACATTTGGAAAATCCGCTTCCTAAAAATTTTTCAGATTGAGAAACTGGTTGTTAAAATTGAATGTGTGTATGTGACAATAATTGTATGTATATATATATGTATTACAGTATGTGCTATCATACTGTCATACTGTATTTGTAAATTTTAGACATGTATGTTAATGCTATATCAATGTTATTTCGTAAAAACATATGGACATACATTGTGAATGTGAATGTGTGCATATATATTTCAGTTGAATCCGTTTTACTTCTCAAGGGTCTATTTATGTAAATATAGCAATATTTAATGTAAATATGAGTTTTATAAGAAAAATTATTTTTAGTCAAAAAAATTTTAACATGAAATTTCTGAAGGTTTTTCTATTTCATATAAATTAATTTATACCTTTTACTCTTTTCGTAGTTCCATTAGTGCTGCAACAAAAGAAGGCCATACAGAATCATACAGACCTGAAAGTTAAAGGCTACTATAGTGGAATACATGTAAATTCATGGACAAAAGAATTAAAAAGTACTGAAGTACTAGTAATGACTGCAGAGATATTTCGGATGATAATTGATCATGCTTTTATTCCATTAAATAAAATAAAATTACTAATCATTGATGAATGTCACTTGGCACAAAAGGAACATCCATATAAACAAATAATGGAACGCTTTGTGAATATTAAGTCTTCTGAAATGCCAAAAATTTTTGGTTTAAGTGCATCATTGTTGAAAGGAAAAGTTAAACCTGTGCAGTTAGAGAAAAGTCTGCAGGAATTAGAAAAAATTCTTAGAAGTATTATTATTACTGCTGTAGATACAAATGACTTAAAGGTGTATGGAACAGATCCAAAAGAAATATCTGTATATTATCAGGTGTTAGAATTTGCAAGTTCAGGTCTCAAAACTGAAATTCTGGATTTTTCAAGTGAGCTAAAACTTGAAAAATCGGAATTTGATAGAAATGATGAATTTTTTTCAAAAAATGAGATATTTTTTGATAAACCATTACGTTGCTTGAACTCTTTACTTGTCATTTTAGAAAATTTAGGTTTTTGGGGTGTACACACTGCAGCCAAAATTTACTTGAAGGATGTTATCTTTATGTGTGATCATCCATTTTCAGAAAAATATCAGCATATTCTTAAAAAGGTACAGAAATTTCTTATAAAATTGATTAAAAAATGTCAAATTTTATTATGGGAAAATGGAAGCCATGTAACACATAAACTAAAAACATTACAAGCAATATTTTTGTCCATAAAACAAAGAAATCTTAATGGGACATCGTCTAGTTCTGATACTACATTTGAATGTGATATTGAAAAATATTTTCCCAATATCAAACAAATATGTGAATATTTAAATGTTTCAGACATAAATATGTGTTCTATTGTTTTTGTAGAACAAAAAATAACAGCTTATGTTTTATATAAATGGTTGATTGATATGAAGAAAAAATGTCCTTCTTTTGCATTTTTAAAACCTGAATTCATTGCTGGTCATGGTAGGGCTGATTTAATTGAAACTGCAATGTCTCTGAGTAAGCAGAAAAAAATTCTGTCTCGTTTTCGCAAGAAGAAATGCAATTTACTGATTGCAACCAGCATTTTGGAAGAAGGAGTGGACATTCAGCAGTGTAATTTAGTAATTCGTTTTGATCTGCCTTCAGATTTTTGTTCATATATTCAATCCAAAGGAAGAGCCAGAGCTAAAAATTCTATGTATATTTTGATGGTACCTCAACATCCTGCTACTGTTTCAGAATTTTTACAGAATATGTCTGACTTTAAAACTATAGAAAAGGTGAGATTTCTTTCTTATTTATTCTGATTTAAAAAATTTAAAAATTGCTTTTAAATCTGTCTTCAGTTTCAGAATAACTTATCTCTTAATGTTTTGTTATTATGGAATTAAAGAATTTTAATTACATGATAACTGTTCTTCTTAGACTTCTCATATTGTAACAACTGCCAGTGTTTGTTAAATTATACTTTTGATTTAAGTAAATGATTCAAATAACTGCAAAGACTGCTTTTTATTAAATCATGAAAATTTAGATTAAAATTCAGGAGGACTACAACAAATTTTCTTCTCTTTTAAATTTGTGTATTCAAAATTATAAAATTGGTTATTGCATGAAATAGCAAAAACTGTTTTGTTTGTTTCTAAGATTATCTAGATTCAGTTTTATAATTTTCTTTTTTAATTTTTTTAGTTGGGGATGTATTTAATTAAGAATTTAAAGGGCTGTTGTGAATTTAGTTAGAAATTTGTTCCAATTAAATTTAATTACCATATTTGACGGCATATAAGACATACTTTTTTTCCTAAATTTGGTCTCAAAAAAGTTACCTGCATCTTATATGTGAAGGACTCAGGTTAACTTTCAATACTGAATGCTATTTTTAGCCCGGATAAAGATCTAGACACACATAACTTTTTCTACATCTACCATAATTATTTTATCAGGTTTAACAAAATTTTTGCCAACAAAAATATAGTTTAAAAGAGAGAACTGGGATGGTTTCTTTCTGACACCACTCTGTTCTTGTCAAAAAGTAAATGAAACTAGTAGCACTCGCTCCGCCCTCAGTGCAGAGAAGTGGGGAGTAGCACATAGTACAACGTACTACTCGTTCAATGTATGACGTCTGACACTCAGCCAAAGAATATGTATTGTTAAGAAGGAAAGCTTCGCAGCAGCAGGAGTGGCTCGTTTCGAACAAAAAGAGACACAACTGCGCATGCGTGAAATATCTGTCGCCAAAAAGCGCCAAAGCTCGAAGCTGATGTCGGAAGTTTGAACAGGTTCGATGGTCACATTTATCAAGAGTTTAAAGCTGTGTGACTCCATTTTTTTTCCTCCATATTGACAGATATAAAATCGGACATCAAACTGCGATATGGATAATACAAGTTCAACTAGTAAAGCAAAAAAGCACGAAAATTCGAGTTTAAATTATCACGAAAAGTCAAAAACCCGTGTTCCTCAATTTCCTGTACACGTGGCGGAGGTGGAAAATCTCGGCCAGGTACATCACAAAGGGGGAAATTCTCGTCAACAGGTTCCGTCGCCAAATCCCTTGGCGAATTGTCCCTCTTCTTTCTAGCGGCATAGAAGAAAAACTGATTTACATTGCGTCTATAAAGCCTTTCCTTCTTTACATAGACTTTCTTTGACTCAGCCAACACACGTGTCGGTATCAGTGCTACTCTGTATAAACGTGTCAGTATCGGTGCTTAAAACTATTTGTTTAAAAAAAGTACCTTGGAAAATATGACTACAGGAAACAAGAGATTAAGCTATACAATTCAGTATAAATTAGGAGTGTTAAACTATGCCAAAGTGCATGGAAACAGAGCAGCAGCAAGGCATTTCAGTCCACCACCTACTGAAAAAATGATACGTACGTGGCGACTGCAGCAAGATCAACTGAAGACTGCTAAAAAACAAAAATATAACCTTCGATGCCCAGCTCGATCTTGGCCTGAACTTGAAAATGCCATAAAAATGTGAATGATAGATAAGAGGAATTCTGGGATAAGTGTTTCAACCAAAATGATAATCAATGAGGCCAAAGGATTTGCAGAAAAACATGGAAATCAGTCCTTTCAGGGTCAAAGGGCTGGTGCTACAGGTTCATGAAAAGGCAAGGCTTATCGCACAAAAACAACTATTGCACAGAAAATGCCAGCAGATTAAGAAGAAAAAATACTAGCATTTTGTTATAAATGCACGCAAGAAAACTTCTTTTGAGCTTGGTCAAATAGAAATATGGATGAAATTCCACTCACATTTGATTATCCATCCAACAAGACTGTGAGTTTTAAAGGGTTTAAATCAATAACCATAAAAACCACAGGTCATGAAAAAAACCGATATACGGTAACCGATATATGGTAGAAAAACTGTCAATGGGTGTAATTGTTCATATTCATCTGAAAGGCTGGATGGACGAAGCTGGAATGAAACTGTGGTTACAGAACATATGGGTGAGGTGACCTGGTGGACTCTTAAGAAAACCCTCTCTTTTGGTTTTGGATCAGTTTAGCACCCATAGAACTGAAACCATAAAGAATAAAGCGAGAGAATTAAAAATCCAGATAGCTGTCATTCCTGGTGAACTGACTAGCCAATTGCAGCCTTTAGGTGTATCGGTGAATAAGCCATTTAAGGAAAAAGTGCAAGAATGATGGTACAAGTGGATAGGAGAGCCACATCACACCCTCGAGTAGAATGAAGCAGCCCTCTATTTTTAGAGTGTGCGAATGGGTAAAAAGATCTTGGAAGGTCGTAAAGGCTGAAGTAATTGTTAAGTCCTTTAAGAAGTGCGGAATCAGTAATGCTCTTGACGGAACAGAAGACGACGCATTATTTGAAGGAGGTGATACTAGCGATGACGGAAACAGTAGTGATGACAATATTCTCGTTTTAGATGATGATGATAGTGAAAAGGATTTTTATGGTTTTGAAAGTAATTAAAGTCTAATTTCATGACAGGCAACGTTTTCCTTGAATCTGTGTTTTTTGTTGTTTCTGCTTTACTTTGTATTATGTTTGATTGCTTGCCGTTCATTCATTTATTCTTTATTGAAATTTACATATCATGTTCAAAATAGCTTGCCATTTGTTAATTTTCTTTAATAAAAATATGTTTGGTAATTGCATTCAATGATTGTTTATTTGGCTTTTACGAAACGTGAGAACTGAAAGAAACCACATTTTAAGTTATTGTGGCGCGGACTATCGAAACTTTTTTCCCTTGTGTGTGGCCTTCTAAATAAGGGTGTGTCTTATATGCCGTCAAATACAGTAGTTAGTAGTCTTTAATGTTTTATATCTTACGTATTTATACATGTATATGCATGCATATGATGTATATGTATTTTTTGTACAAAAATAACCAAAAATATTATTACAAGATTACAAATGAGACTATTTAAATTACATAGAAAAATAAAATAGTTAAATTGTAATGTAACAGTACTATGAATTAAATATAAATGCTGTTCATGCGATGTATGCACTTGCTACCTTTACAAGTAACTCAGAATTAATGAAAATTGGGCTGTAATATTACTATTTCATTTTACAATTCTAATCTCATGCGAGCTATATTTCCAAGCAGTGACTTACTCAACCAAGGACTGGAGGGGAGGGAACCACGCACGCACACACACTAAATAGAGCATTACAAGGTTGCTCTAAGGATAATATGTGCCATGCAAGGTGCCAAGAATAATAATTTTAGAGCTAAATTGTCCTAAAGACACAACATAACCCCTGGCATTGAAGAGGTACTTCAATAATTTCATACAATAATACTCATAGTAACATACAAAATTTTACAGTTACAGCATTATACAATATAGCAATACAATAATCAGTTTCCAATACAGAATTTTATACTCAATACGGCAAGTTTTATAATCGTGAGATAACATAATTAAGGCAGCTTCCTCCTGGTGTAATATTGTAATTTTTGTAATTGTGTGCTTAATGATGCCACTTGCTGTTTGAATTTCTGTTACTCTAACTTTACCGTCAACTCCACAAAACTCTTGTAATGCACCTTAACACCCATATATTTACAGGAAGCTTACCTTCCTTAATTTGTACTAGCATCCCAATTTTAATATTCAACTATTTTGTTGCCTTCCATTTTGAATGCTTTTGTCGTGTTATTAATTAGTCCCTATGCCAGTGGTTCCATACCAATTGGACAAATCTGGTAGCTGGTTCTATCTCAAGAGTCTGTTTTGAGGTATATGAATTAATTTGGTTTTGCAGGGCAAGAGAAGTTACGAAAAAGAATGACGTAATTGCTTGTGAAGTATTACTTATACTAGGCAGGTGAATATGTACAGCTAAGATGCAATTGGTTAATTTTAGGTTTTACTTCTTTTTGCAAGCAGCATTATGTAACGGTCGTATGACTTTGGAAAGCTCTCGAATTTGGGAGAGGGGGAGAACACCAAATTTAGAATAGTCGATTTTGAAGTTTAGAAATTAACTTCTTTATGTTAGAATTGATCAAATCTTTTTTGTTGGAATAATGTTGAAACAATAAATTTCATGCTGTGTCATAATTGAAATGGAATGAATAATATTTAACACATCTGCTTGACAAGAGCTCTTCAAATACTGCAATTTTTACAGATTAGTTAATTTACCATTTTTATGCATAGCTGCTGAAAATAAATCCTCAAACTCAGGCCATTCTTTGATTTTCTCACAATCAGAGGAAGTGACAATTTAGGCAACTTAATATCTGAAACAGTTATGTCTTTTCTCGAACCATTTTCATTTGAACAACTATTCCTTTTTTCCAACCTCTGGTTTTAATTATTTTTCTTCATTTGTTCATTGAGTTGAAAAATAACTATTATTTTCACCACATGCCACAGACATTGAGGTTGCATCTAAGATTTTTTTCTTTAATCTCAATGTTCACAATCACAGTTAATAAATTTCTTTCTTCTGTGACCTGTATTATGTTTACTAGGCATCCTGGCTGTTAAAAGAGATCTATATTATCTTTTGAAGAAAATGAAAGAACCATTTCATTTCTCAAAAGGGAGCTATAAACCAAAAATATAGCCATATGAAATTCTGTTTTGATGTTTTATTATACTGTGATCAATATATAATGATAGAGTGAAATTTCGTTCAGTGTTTAAAAGATTTTAACAAGAAATATTTTTCAATGCGAAATTCACCTATTTTTCTAATATTTAAGCATAGCAGGGCATCTTTAAAATTTTGGACTCAAATATAGATGATGCAAGATTCTTAACATCTTTGTTCCCAGCACAAGGAGAGTAAATTTCCCATGGGCCTTTAATCTTGAAGAACCCTTTTATTAATTTTAAAAATTTCAAGTACTGTGTTCTATTTTAGCATATTAAATAATGGGATACAATGGACATTGGTGACTCTTTTTTTGTGTATCACATTTGATGTGGTGGACCTGTTGTGGGAAACAAAAGTATGTCATATATAATATGCTGAGTGGAGTGATAAAACCACCTGGGTTTGTATATAAAGGAAAAATGACTGCCTGCAGAATTTCTATTGGTACTTTAAGAACATAATTTTCTTTAATCTATGTATGTAATCAACTTATTAAAGATGATCAAATATGGTGTGTATTTATAATTGTTTAATATTTTAAACAGTTATAAATACGCACTATATTTCATCATCTTTAATAAGATCATTTGTTTGTTTAATTTTTTAATATTTAATTGTATATATAATAAATTTCATATTTTTTTCCATTTTATAAATCATGTTTATCATTTTAGTTATAGCCAAAAGTTATGTCTTAAGTAATAAGCTGTATAAAAAATTTTTGATTTCTTCTCTTTGTAAAGGTGCTGTTGGTAAGATGTCACAATCGTGTAATGCCAAGTGAAGAAGAAATTTCAGATCATATGGCTGATAGTTTGATTCCTGCTTTTATGCCTTATGGTCCTCAAGGTCCACGTATCACAATGTCTTCTTCTATAGCTTTAATAAACAGGTATTGTATTTTTTTTTCATTTAAAATGAAATTTAGAGCTTGTTCAATATTAAACGGTTGTGTATTTGATAGAAATATCGTACTTTTGGTACAAAGTACTTTACAATTAGCAATACCTTCTCAGAAAGAAGACAAGACATTTTACTATATTTTGTATGTTAACCATTTTTCAGCGTTGCAAATCTTCAAAATTAGATTCAGTGATTTTTCTTTTGATGAACAGTCACAGTTTGGCTATGTTTTGTGGTTTGGCATTAAAGTCTTCCTGAGGTAGTGTTGCTAATGTGAAACTTCTTTACATATCACTACCATTAAATTTTCACTTACAATGTTATAGTAAATTTTGTGTATAATAATTTTTTTGGTGTTGGTTTTCTTTTTTTTTTTAAATTCTGAAGTTTAAATTTTTTCCTTGCATTAAATTTAGTTTATTTAAAAAAAAATTTAGAAAAAAATTAAATCTATTTTTTTAATGAGATGAAAATTTATTAAGATAGCTACATTTATTTAAAATTAGGGGTATGAGTATATTTATTAACAAAAATACCTTTTGACCTCTAAGATCTTTTATTATAATGTTATTTTATCTACCTAACAAGAAGGTAACAGATTAATTAAAGTGAGTAATTTTGTATTTTATTTCATGAAAGCAAATTATTTTTCAGAAAAATGGAAAAAATTAAAAATAATGTACTTTTGATACAAAAAACAATGAATTTTTATATGCTTGTGTATGATAGTTATTATATTATATTGTATCACAATATTACTTGTGTCATTATTATGACATACGAGGGTAAGTTGAAAAATAAGTTTCCCCTGTCGACTGTGGTCAGAGTTGTGTATGAAAGTCAAAAAATAGAATGAGACATTAAAGATATGACATACCTTTATTATTTCGTACGAGTACATTGAGACATTTGTGATATCGCTTGATAAGCTTCAAAAAGACTTCCAAGAAAAATTCAGGGCTTTGCATATGGAAGAAGCGTTGAACGGCTATGGGCGAAAGGCGACACAGCAGGAAAACGCGCAAGTCACCGATACACCATTGGGTAGAGGTCGCTGCAAATCAAGCAGATGGCGCTGTTGCAGTGCCTGCGCAAAGCGGAGACCAGCCTCTCATTTGAGCCCCGGTAGGTATGGAGAGAAGGTGCGTTTTGAATTCGTGGTCAAAGGAGGAAGTGAGAGCGGTTATCCGCTATGAATGGGCACGTGGAGTATCAGGAACAGAAATTCATAACCGCCTCGTGGAAGTCTATGGGCCAGGTGTGATGTCGAAGCAAATGGTGCGGAGATGGTGTCGCACATTCAGTGATGGACGTCAGCAAGTGGAGGACATACCGAGAGCTGGACGGACGCGCACGGCCACTACAGATGCAAATGTCAGGAAGGTGGATGACATGATTAGAGGCGTATCACCATCGATGAAGTAGCGGAAGAACTTGGAATCTCACATGAGCGAGCTCAAAACATCATCCACGACATTCTTCGATACAGAAAAGTGTCAGCACGATGGGTGCCCCGACAATTGACCTCGACACACAAGGAACAACGCATGGGAAAGGCGCTTTGGAAGCAATACTGAAGTGAAACAAGCCGTTCAACGCTTCTTCCATATGCAAAGCCCTGATTTTTTCCTGGAAGGCTTTTTGAAGCTTATCAAGCGATATGACAAATGTCTCAATGTACTTGGTACCTATGTGGAAAAATAAAGGTATGTCATATCTTTAATGTCTCATTCTATTTTTTGACATAAATACTACATACACAACTCTGACCACAGTCGACAGGGGAAACTTATTTTTCAACTTACTCTCGTATATAAATTATTGGATATCTTTTATTTTTAAACTAGAAGTGAAGCAGATCAATATAGCCTTTAAAAGTAGATAAAAAGAGCAGCCTTAGTTTGGCATATGTTGTGAATAAAATATCGATTTGGAGCAAAAATTATTTTGCTTTTGAAGAAAGCAGAGTATTTTTGCTCTCGAAGAAGACGGATGTGTGTATAATCTCCTTCAAAATTAATTTGAGTTTTATTCAAAATCTATGCCAAACTGAAGTTGCTTCTTTGCATGCTTTTAAATTTTTTATTTTGTTGAAGAAACATTTGTAACATTGAATATGAGTAGTATGTTATTTCTTGTAAATGCTGTATTATGTTTACTAGACCATTGCAGCATTTACTATTTCATGTAAATGCTGCATTGTTTTATATTTTGTATTTACATATTTGCAGATATTGTGCAAGACATCATCAGACATCAGACATTTCTACTAAGTCAGAACCACAGTGGGATATAAAAGTTGTGGATCCTGATTCTAATGAGATTCAATATGTGTGCATGTTACACCTGCAAATAAATTCATATTTAAAACAAACAATTATTGTAAGTTATATTGTATCTAGATGTATTTTATCTGATTATAATTATTTGAGATGATTTAATTTACTCCAGAATTTTTTGCAACACATCTTAGTAAGTATATAATGAATATATAAGTTTATGAGTTAAAACATTGATTCATAAAATTTCAAAGTATTTCATGTTTTTGTAAATGTTTTCCATTCAGTAAACATTTACATGTATAGTTCTGAATATTACTGAAAAATAAACCAGGTCCATGGCACTTAGTCTTTAAAACATTTAGCCAAGAAGACATTTAACCAATGTGCATATTTAGCCAACAGGACATTTAGTCGACTTGAACATTTTAGTGCCAATGTGGATAGGAAATTTAGCAAACAACACATTTAACCCGATAGGACATTTAGCTTACAATGTTTTAACTGACTCTACATTTAGCTAATACCATGTTCAGCCAACATCATGTAGTTGACAAAAAATATGTGATAGCATTTTAGTAAATATGTCCATATTTATCTGACAAAAGACTGTTTTCAGAATACATATTGAGAAGGTTAATGGACGAGTACTACAGTTTTGTCTTTATTTAATGCTAAACAGACTACAAAAACTAAACAGAAAAGCAACCTTATTTTGGCCATCGACTAAATGTACTGTCAACAAAATGTCTTGTCTTAAATGTCCTTGTTGGTGAAGTGTCCTGTCAGCTAAATGTTGGCATCAGCTAAATATCTTTGTAGGCTAAGTATCCATGACCAAATCGAACCAGTTGCCTAAATGTTAGAGCATTGTTATTATAAACTGCAGTGGTTCTTATATAATCTCTGATTTAAATTTTGATAAGCATTTACATTTTAATGCTTTGCGGTAGATTTTATTTGTAATATTAGGGAATATTTAGTTTTTTCTTCACTACATTATAATAGGAATATAATTGAATAAAAATTAGAAGCAGTAGAGAAAACATCTCTTATTTCACTGATCATAAAATTATGGCAACTGTTATTTATATGTAGCAGTGCTATTGCCATAGTTATATAACTTTAAAATAAATGTTTGATACAAAATAAATGTACTTGAGTTTTATTTTGTTTGTTTAATAAGAATTATGGAATGAAATATAAACGGTGTTCCATTAATCATAATTTGTTTCTTTAGTTGTCTAATGGCTTTTTTAATCAAATTTTTCATTGAAAAATTGTGCTTAGATTAAGAAAGGTTTCCTCCTTTTATTTTACTTTTTCTTCCTTTGAAATAAAGTTTAATTTTTATTAAATGTTATTAAAAGTAATTAAATTAAAAATGATTGATCATTATATTGTTGCATCTTGTCTTTTATATCACAAGTAATTATAAAAATTTGCTAAGAGATTAATTTACATTAAATGATTTAAAAATTTATAAATTGTTTTATCATTTTTTAGAGCTTCTAAAATAAAACTTGTTTCCTTTTTAACTTAAGGGTGAAAATATGAAACAAAAGAGATTAGCAAAGATGTCTGCAGCTTTGAAAGCATGCAAGTTGTTGTATGAGATTGGTGAGTATATTTTATCATTCAAATACTGCATGTCAAAAGTTATTTCTCTAATTGTTAATTCAGTCTTTATAAATATCAATTACTAAAGACTGCTTCTCAGATGTAATCATTTGGTTTATGTATGCGTAGCATTGTATATAAAAGTGTCATTTCTTAACATTTTGATTATTTTGTTTTTTCACACATCGCTGTTTAATTCAAAATAATTATACTTTTAATACTAAAATTTTGTAAGTAGCAAAAAATACACAGAATCAAACTCATGATTATTTTTAATTGGTTTTATTTAATGTTAAAAATAAAAATATATAAATTAATAATATATTTCCATGTTATGAAAAACAAAACAAAATGTATTGCTATGCAATGGGACATTTTTTATAATATGTAATACAGAGATGAAATAGGATAAAAATTAGCAGCTTTTGTTCATGGACTTTTTAAAGGCTTTAAAAATTATCAGCATTGAATTCTATTTCAGTATCAACCAGTTTAAAGATTCCATCTTTCAAAAATTTTATATACGTACTACAAAAGAGAAAATTATAGTTAAATTTTTGGAGCAATTTTTAGGCAAGACCTATAACTGAAAATGAATTATTAGATTTTTCTATGAAGTTGATATGGGTTTTGAAAAGTTGTTGCAAAATTATGTATGTCTGAAATAAATTACTAGATCTTATTTATACATTCCGGGAGCATGAAATATGTAACAAACTGTGATATTGCTGGAGAATGTTTTGAGTATGGTTTGAAAAAATTCCTTTTTATAGTAATAATTGAAAATTTTAACTATATTAAGATTTCACTTATTTTTTTAAATATATTGTGGCCTATTATTCTTACTAAAGTTACGTAATGTTTTTTTAATAATTTTTAAAGAGGAAATGGTATTTTTTATTTCTCATATTGTGTGTTTTATTTTTGTTTTGTTAGGTGAATTAAATGAACATTTAATGCCTGTAACTTGTTCAGTAGACAAAGCATTAGTAGAAGAATTAGGTCTCATTAAAAACAATATTGATGAAATTCTACCTGAAAAAAACAGGAGGCGACAACTATATGAGAAACATGTAAGCAACTTATATAAACTTTTAAATAATATATTGATTTATTTACAGAAATTCCACAAATTGATCTGTACATGTATTTTATTAAGTTAGAATGTATAATAATTGTTGTAGATAGGTTCAGATGGTTCAAATGTTCATGCTTCTATTATACTTATTGACTCTCAAAAATTATTTGTAGATAAATGCTAGCAAGATAATTAAAATGTTATTGAATATTATTTACAATTTTATTACATTTCTATAGAGTTATTTGAATTATTATTATTAAAAAAGTACTTAACCAAGCATTCAGTCAATTTGCAGTACATACACATGCAGTAAACACTCTGATGCCTTTAATAACTTATTTATAATATTACTTTTGCACTGAAGCTTGTCTTTAAAGTGCATAAAGCTTAATTTATGTCATTATATATAAACTGATGTGCCAAAACATTAGATACAATATTAAATTTCTCTCTGCTTTCCCTTATTGGAAATATTTATTGCTGCATGAGAAGTATATGACACTTATAAGCTGTAGAAATTTTGTTTTGTACAGAGGTAATGAATAAAGATTGTACATGATTTATCACCATTGGCTACTGCAGATTACTGAAAATAGAAGAATAGTGTGCTGTCTGTCTCCAAAATGGCAATTGCTCTTGAATCACATGAACAACTGTAGGAAGAATATACCTTGAATATGTGAATTCTTGACAATCATCAGGTGAACCTGAAAAGAATGGGTATCCATAGATTTTGCAAGAACAAGAGGGTTTGCATTTTAGAATATGATAATCACTCAAAGATCTTCTTCTTTGGGTAATTATCATATTCTGAAATATTTCTGAAGCCTTTTTTCTTAATGTCATTATATAGCATATACCGTCTGAGATTTGGTAAAAGTCAGCAAACATGGATATATTTCTTGTACCCCTAGCATCAGGTAATAAATTCACCTGGAGTAGACTACACTGTGATTAGGCTTTTGAATGAATATCACCACTGTATCCATTGGTTTGATGAATCTTGTTTTCTTGAGTTTGAACAAATAACTATAATTTTCTAAAAGAAATAACATGAAAATTGTCTCTTTTTATGAAAGAAAAACTGATTGCTCTTAATAGATTGGACAAAAAAGAAACATTATCAAAAGTAGCACAGGATTATAACATGAAAAAATGACCATAGAAAACTGGAAAAGGAACCAATAGGAGGTAGAAAAGTGGTGTTCCAGGGGAATGACAGCGCTAGTGCTGTAGAACAAAGAAAAACAAGTGAGTATGAAAACATTAGTGAAGCTATGTCCCTTTGATTTACTAAACACAGAGATTAAGGTGTCCCATATATGTACCAATTTTATGGGAGAAAGCCTTGAAATTTCGAAAGGAATTTAACAAGAGGACCCTAACTTTATAGCTAGTAATGGTTGCCTCGGTAGGTGGAAGAAAAAGTACAATATACAGCGGATATATGTGGTTCTGTATGTACAGAAAAACTTTTAGCAAATGATGAAAAACTTCAGAGATAAGTTCATAGGTTGTTGGACAAAAAATGCTTTAATGGTGACCAAATATTTAATTGCAGTAATAAAATGGAACTAAATTACAAAATACTACCTGCTAAAACACTTGATGTTAAATCTGAAGTTGCAGCATCTGGATGCAAGTAACAATCCTTACCAATAGTAAAAAGGTTTTTTTTCAGTGAGTTTATACCACAGACTAATAAGTTTTTGAAAAAGAATAATTTCCCAAGAAACACACTATTACTTTTGGGTAATGATCTTTCTCACCCAAATGAACTTCAAGACAGAGAAATAAAGGCCATTTTTTTACTTCCAAATGTCACATTGGTCTGTCAGCCCATAGATCAAGGAGTTTCAGTGACTTGGAAAGAAATTATTGCAAAAATCTTTTGTCAACTTCAATTTATTCTATTAATTGAGGAGAAGCTATGATTGAAAGTTTGCAAAATTTGAACTTAAAGGGTATTGCCTATTATATAGCTCAATCACAGCAAAGTGTCACCTCAACAACAGTTGCAAAATCTTGGAAAGTTTTCTTAAATGAAGGATGAGGACTGGGAAGAGGAATCTCTAGAAAGTGTTGAATTTGAGAAGGCTAAGCAGCTAGACTTATTTTCTGGTATATAAAATGTGACTGGATGTGATGAAGCAACGTTACAGGACTTAAATGAATAGTTTTCGCAAGGTGAGGCATATGAAGGACAGATGAAGTCATTAATATGGTGCTGAATGAGAAAGATGCAGAAGGTAATGAAGTAGTGGGGGCAAAAAGCAGGGATGGTATTCCTCACACCTGAGGACACAAAGCCCTGAAGATAGTTTTGAAATTTATGGAGCAGCTGGAGGAACGTTCATCATCAGAGGTTTCACTTCTGCAGAGACTGAGAAATCTAGTTGGAAGAAAACATCAAACAGCTGGCAAACAAAGCCAATTACCAACTTTTTTCATCAGGTTTGTGTGTTTTTTGTAGTTCTTTGTGGTACATACAGTATAAATTTATAGCTCGTTCAAGTTACTAATATGTAATATTTAAAATTATAATGCATTTTTTGGTTTTGAATGTCATATTTTTTACTAATCTGCATCATTTGACCAGGCAGTGGTTCATTTAGGTCACATAATTGGAACTCTACTATAACTAGAAATTATTTATGATTTAAAAAAACTCACCAAAATGTATGGCAGATGCTTAATGAAAAAGTACTGCTTTAAGTATATGTGAGAATTTATTTCATTGAGGGACTAAAATAAGCCTTAAAGCGCATGCAAAAAATGGATATAATAAATAACGAAGTAAATATATTTCAAGCTTAATTTCTTCAATGTACAATATCAGAAAGAAAAAGCTTAGTGGAACAACATGATTTTAGTTCTCAATCTCATAACGTCATTGGCAATTGTATATATTAGATTGTCGCTAAGCTTTATGATGATAGCTGTGAATTTGAAGGTTTTTGAATATCACAAACAAAAAGTAAAATTTTTCAGTTAATTGGATTTGTGAAGAAATATGGAGAAGTGGTAATAAGTGAAGATGATTTAACAGAAATATTAATTGTGATGATAATGCCTGAATAAACAATCAACTAACAGAGGGCAAAATCGGTATTATGATTCCAAATCCAGAAATTTTTGCTTCTGATAATGAAGAAAGTAATAGAGAGGTTATTGAAAATGAAAAAAATCTTCATTAACAATTCAGTGGCAATTCTTGATATGGTAAATTAAAGTAACTGGAAGTTTAACTGAACAAGAAATTATGTCTATAAAATTAAAGAGAAAGCATTAGCACAAAAAATGAAAAAATGAAAAAAACTTATATTAAAAGGAATGTTTAATAAAATAAATGGAATTTTTTTTTTTTTTTTTAAATTTTGATTTAAGGTCATAAATGCTTCATTATTTCATAAACAACTATTTCAGTTGTTTACATGTAACATTTCTTTAAGCTGATGATCTAAAACCCAGAAAATTCCTAGACCCAGAATCACTTATGTCCCGATGAAGCCAAGTCTTGAACTTTATGCTGTGTCAAGCAATTAGTTAAAAAATAGAAACTTTCAAATATAAGTATGCTAAACTTATGGTAATATTGAGTTCAAGAAAATTTTATTGCTTCAATTTTCAATGAAGTTTAGCAGGATTGGTTTATGCCGTCCTAATATAATATTATATATTTTAATGCATGTACTAAATTTTTTGTGGGAATATGAAAGTGATATATCAGTTTTCTGGATGATATCACAAAATAATTTTGTGCTACTCTTAATCATTCCTTGAGCACAATGAAAGCTGCTATATTCACACTTACACAGTTTTGACAGCTATGGGCAAAAAGTCAGATATAAAAATATTTTAAAATTTTTTTCCTGTTCCATTCCCATTTAATAATTTAAATTTTTGAAAATTCTCTTTACCTTATAAAAGTTGCTGTTTCCCCCCCTTCCCGATTTTGTTTGAGAGAAAGGTACAAGATGATTTCATCCATTAGAAAATGACATGAGGTAATTTTGCATTTCATGTAAAAAATATAATTTTGCATTGCATGCATGCCTGGTGGCAAAATTAACTGCAAACATGACATTTGCTGTAATTATTATTATCACCAGTAGTTGAAGTAATTTTCTCTGTCCAGTTACCCACTTCTGTCAAGAGTATAATTGAAATTCTAGATGCTTTAATGAACTATGTTTCAAATCTAACCATTAATTAACAATATGTGAAATTTCTAATAAAATCATTAACTGGGTTTATTAGCAGCGAAGCATGAGGATTGCTAAATGCTGGTAGTTCAACCTGGATTTAAATCTCAGTGAATGGGCAGGCAACTTTGGTGTTTTTATGGTTTGGTTTCCTCATGTATAACTGAATATGAACCTGTATTTTTTAAAAATTCCTCTCAAAGACACCCCTGCCATTAAGCAGATAGCTCTCACATGCTTTGCCATACTCCAAATAAACCATAATCCGTCAATTGGTGATTGAGCAATAAAGCATGCAGATAGTGCTTCACTCATATACATTAGGAAGCATATAAATTAAAATAAATAATGTTTGTAATTGAAGGAATCACATTATAACTAAAATGCTATAAATAGGAGAGAAGCTGGAATGTTTTTAAAGACTTAATATTATTTTCGAGTAGCCTTTTGGAAGATGAAGTGAAAATTTCCCAAATTCCCTTGCATTTAAACTAATTTTCTTTTTCTTCTGTGTAAAACAAGGAATTATATTACAGAATAAGTTTAAACTTGTGCAGTTTTTTATATTCTGTGTCTTTTAATTATTTCTTTTCTTTATTGCTATTTTATAGATGCCGATATTTCTGAAAAATTCAAGACCAGCTTCAGGGATTCCTTGCTATTTGCACATTTTTAAGATGGATCTTACTGAGCCTCTGCCAAAATGTCTGAACCCTCTAAACAGGCCACTGTTTAACCCTATGGCTACATCAAGAAATGTTGCTTTGTTAACATCCAAGATTTGGCCTCCTGTAAAAATTTTGGAAAAGCATTCTTTTTGTGATAAATTATTCAGTTTCTTCTCTTAAGTTATTTTAATGTTGGAAAAAAAGGGAGGAGGCTTACTATTGCTGTTTGTTTCTGTTGCAGTTTATATGCTGTTAAAACTTACCTAACAGTCCTTAAGGCTTTAGGTGATTTAAAAAAATATATTATACGTAATGAATTTCCCTCACTTTATGAGTATTTGCTCATAAAGTGAGGGAAATGGGAATCATGCCATTTTGGTGTTCTGAAAGGTTTAATTTAGCACCATTTTTGATTAATTAAAGAAATTAGAATAATATTTTCACTTATTCAAAGAAAGGAAAAAAGCAAAAATATTGTTTAATATTTGTTTTATGTAATGACAGAAGAAAAGGTTTAATTATAAAATATTATACAGGCTTAAGGTAGTTTTGCAAGATATTTCAATGTTTTGTAAGGGACTGCATGGCGGGAAAAAAAGTGTGGGCCTTAGTAGTTAAACATGCCTTCTTACATTCAAGCCATTTAGAAAGGTCAGAACAAATGAAAAATAAATAGTTTAAGTTTTGGCTCAGGCTGGCTGAAAACTGATAAGATATTAACAGATAATCCATGTCCTCTCCCTTCTGCATAGAAGGCCTTGCCTTTTCCACTGCTCAACCTCCAATGACTCACTGAGCTGTTGTTGCTTACCACCTTCATGGTAACTTGAAATTACAGCACACTTTTGCTATCAAATATTGTATTTCTATGGTGCCACTCACATGGGATTGTGGTTGATGACACTGATTGCCATATTGAAGAACCTGGGTTCAAATCTCAGAGAAAACATACAAAATTGGAAAACCGGTATAAAAAATAAGATCTTTTTTTTTACTTCTTACAGAATCCTTTTCAGATATAAAAAAAAATTCTGTCATGAATAAGGTAGCATGGTGAAATGGAAGTTGATGCATTGTAAAAAATTTTAATATTGTTTACAACAGCATACTACAATTGCATAATATTTAAACATTACTTTTTAATTTTGTAACTTCATACGTGAAGCATTACTGAATGTAATTCTATATTATTAATACATGTAATGTAACTCTTTATTATTAATATATGCAACCCTTTACTATTAATGCAGATAATTAAATTAGATTTTAAAGATAAAAATAAATTAGAAAAAATAATTTTAATAATGCATTTGAAATTATGTTATGTAATAGGTAAAAATTGCTTTTGCTGTATTTTAAATTTGACTTCAAAACTTTTTCATTTTATTTGCAGGTTAACCCATTTCCCCTTTTTACAAAGTCTGGAAAGATCTTGGTTAAAGTAAAAGCGCTCAAAAATACAATTATTTTAAGTTCTGAAGAGCTGAAAAAAGTAGAAGAATTTCACAAATTTGTTTTCTCTGATGCTTTATGGCTGGATAAAAATAAGGGCTTTTCTCCTGCATGCTCTAAGTTTTCAGCCTACATTGTTCCTGTTAATAAAGGTATGTTTTCTAGACTGTGCCTTATTTTTGTCTATATTTCTTTGTCAGAATAAAAGTGATTATTTGAAATTCTATTTGATGTCATAAATAATGAAATATATTTTTTATTATGGTCATAGCAGAGTAATATGCATAATTATTTCTTAACTATTATTAATAAATTATGCAATTGTAGTGCAATAAAATGGCTTATAAAAACACTTTTTGTACTTTTGAACATCTAAATCAAACAAAACTTGAAAGAATGTTATTTGAAACATGTGATAATATTTGTGTTTATTTTGTAATTAAATTATCTAAAAGTTTTAAACAAGCATTTGATTAAATAAATGTAATAAAATTCATTATTATATATTTGATAAAATCTTAGATAAGGATTATTATATGTAAAAATATGAATGTAGAATTTATTATTTTTGTTTAGAAATGTTTTCATTGAATAAATTTAACATTTATTGAATATTAGCATGAATATTAGCAACAAATTAATCTTCAGTTTCATAATTTAATAATCACTAAAAGAGGATTATAAAGCAGTTGAAAATTATGGTAATGTTAAAGTTGACCTGTTAATGGGTCATTATAACTCAAGGGATTTTATTTGATACTAAAATATTTGACTAAGTGTTATGAGGAATACTGACAGGAAATGGGAATATATATAACATTTGTAGTAGTTGTGAGGTTGACAAATAGTTGTGAAACCTGATAGGAAATGAGAACATATATTATTTAAATAGACTTTTATGTAGTAATTTTTAAAAATCTTTCATTATCTAACTTATTGATATTTAAGCATATATGTGGTGATATTCCTATGCATCCCATGCAGTCTAATTGATCTTTTAACTGTTACTCAGACTTATACTGTTTGGAAATGTTAGCATAGTTGTGAAATTTTCCAATCTTTTCATATTTTGCAAGAATATATTTGTTCCTTTTTAAATTACTTTTGCCTAGCCATTTTTTTTTTTAAATTCTGCAGTCTTCATGTTCTGAGTGCCACAAAAATGTAATTTTGTAATATATGTACTGGCAACAGAATTAAAAGCACACGTGCATAACACACTGGTTCATTTTTGTCTGAATTATCAAAAGCATATTATAAAGCAAGAACTCTAGAAGTGTTAAATTGTGGTTAGGAATTCTAATGCCATTTAAAATTATCATGCCAAAAAAATATTGCTAGTAATAAAAAAATTTGGCACTTTTCCTCTATGCACCTGCCATGCTTTTGAATGCCGGTGAAAGAAAAGCCAAACACACACTGAGATGGCCAGATCCAAGAATAGCATGCTACCTGGGGACCAAACCATTTATTGATTCACATATACAAATGCCTGGCAGGTGTATAAGGTAAACATACTCAAAATTCTGTTATACTTGCTTTCTCATTTTTATTATATGCCTAATTTGTTTGCTAAAATTTTTAATGTATACACTTTTGACATTTCTTAAAATTAACCATTGTATGTTAATATATTATCATTTGCTAGGATAAAAGTATCAGTATCAATACATACTTTAACCCAGGTGACAATTAAAACATAATGACAGCTTCAAACACGTTGTTTAATCAGATGAATTGTATTTCTAAGCTGACATCGGTAGTAGAAATTTCTAAATGTTTTTGTGAAATACACTGATGAGTAAAAAAACATGATCAATGACCATCCTCACATTTTTCAATGAACTCATCTGGATCATGTGATTAAGTAGACATAGTATTTAACTGCTGCTGTAGAAGGTAAGGAATCAATCTTATGCTTACTTTTGTGAGTGATGGGAAAGGCTGCTGATCTAAGTGAATTTGATGAGGGCATCTTGTAATGGCTCAAAGATTCAGACCGAGTATCTCCAAAATTGCACAGCTGGTAGGTTGTTTGTGATTGGCTGTTGTTAGTATTTATGCAGAGTGGGTAAATGATGGTAATGCCAGCAGTAGACACCAAGGTGTTGGACATTCAAGCGTGATCAAAGAAAAAGGACATCAAAGACTGTCCCACTTGGTACAGCAAAATTGCTGCCAGACAGTGGCTCAGCTGACAGCCCAGTACACCTCAGGTCCAAGTGCAAGGTGTTTGAGAACACACAGTTCAGTGGACACTGTTGGATACAAGACTGCACAGCAGATGCCCCACTAATGTGCCTCTGTTGACCAAGCATTATTGTCAGCTATGCCTACAGTGGGCCTGGGAACGTTGAGATTTGACCATGGATAGAGGCAGAAGACAGTCGCCTGGTCAGATGAGTCATGATTTCTCATCCATCACGTCGATGGTCATGTCAGGGTGTATACCATCTTCCAGGCAAACAGTTCCTCCACCTGTGCATAGCAAGTCATACATGGGCTGGTGGTGGTGATACTGTGCTTTGGGAGACATTCTCATGGGCCCTTATTTGTGGTAGAACAGACCATAAAAGCCGCAGACTATCTGAACATAACTGTGGATCAGTTACGCCCTTACATGGTGTCTGTCTTCCCAACTGGGAATAGAATCTTCCAGCAGGACAACACCCTATGTCATAAGGCTTGAATTGTGTTGGTGTGGTTCTGGGAGCATAAGGATTAATTCCACTTAATGTCCTGGCCACCTAACTCGCCGGATCTCAACCCAATAGAATACATTTGGGATGTAATGGAGTGGCAGCTCAGAGCTCAAACACAACTATATTGGAATAATGCGACTTTGCATGACTGCTGCTTAGACATTTGGTATAACCTGTCTCCAGTCATCTACCATGAACTTGTGGCATCCAATGCCCAAGGCAAGTTGCAACTGTTATGCAGGCCAAAGATTGTCCAATGCATTATTGATTAGGTTCTCATAATGTTTTGATTCATCAGAGTTATGGTAGTAACTATGTTTATCAAACTTTCGCAGATCACACACAGACTTAATTTGATTTAAGTTGTCTGAATGCTGTTATCAAATCTTGGAAATGTTTGCCTTATATTAATGTATGTGGTATATTTCAATTAGGTTATTTTACATAATAATGAGTTATTCTTCATAATAACTACATTAATATGTATGTGAGAATCATGGTTATAAGCACATATTCTTAAAGAAGAAAAGCTGTTGTTGAAGTCTACCACTTTCTGTAATATCAACTTACACTGACTGTTATTTCTTTAGGTTTCCATCATGTAATTTGTCACATGTCTATCTGTGCTCTTACAGCATTTTAATGAACTTTGTCTTCTAAACTTCTCATTTTATCAGTTTCTGGGTGTGTCCTGACAAACATCAAATTTTATTTTATTTTATTTTTTGCAATTTTCATAGATTGCAAATCAGTATCAATTTTTTTTCTTTGTCTCTACTGAACTTCTTTCAAAAATTCAGGAAAGGAAACTTTGATAGATCACATTTCATATTAGATGGTGCATTTGTTGGCTTTTTTACATTTTTTAAATCGTCAGGCTTCTCAATCAATTCTAAGGGTAAAATGATATTGATATATTTGTTAAAGTAATTGTCTGAAATCTGGTGGAATGCATTTTCATATTTGATGAATAATAATTAAATCTTTTATTTGATCAAGCGCTGTCCATTCTTCAAAATACACGAAGATTCATGATTGAAGTCATGCCTGGTGTCTTTGGGTGTGAAGTGAATAGTTGTCAGAGTTTCTTGGAGGTTAATTAAAACCTTTTCAATAGGAGTTCTTTAGCATATTTGTACTGTTTGACCTTTCCTGTGGTTCAGAAGTGATTAGTTGATTTATTTCATAGGTAAAAAAGTTCCAAAAGTTGGGTGACCTAGTCTTGCTCTCATAGGGAGACAAGATAGACTTGCCTTTCAAAAAGAACTAAATCCAAATTTATATCTTCGTTCATATTTAATTTCTGAACTAAATTTGTAAATTCTATGCTAGGTTTGTAGTATCTTCTATTGAAATCTTTCCATTTTTTTTACATTCAGCTTCAGTTTTCAATTTTTTAAGCTCCAGTTGATTTCGTTTCTTCTCTACTGTAAATCTTTTCTTCTCTACTGTATGATTGTTATTGATTCTTTTCATCTGTTCTCTTTGATTGTTTCTTTTTTACATTTATTATTGTGTTTAATCATTCTTTGTAAATCACTTTATCATAATCTTTGCTACTGAGCATTTTTAAAATAGCATTCTTGAAATCTATAATTCTGAAATGTGATTGTATATCTACACCTGAATTATCAGCAATCAGCTAATACAAGTTTTTAAATCTTCCTTAATACCTTTCATTAAATTCGGCATTTTTTACCAGTTAGTTTAATTAAAAAAATTAACTTTTAAATCACAACCAAAATCCAAATTAACTTGTTATCAGGGGAGAATATTACACAAACTCAAAACATTTGAATAGCTTATTATCATTTCATATTCTGTCTTCACCTGAGTGCTCAAAAACATATGCTTTATAATCTGGTTAGGGGTATTTTACTTAGTGATAATGATACTTCTTAATAATTACATTTATTTTTACTTAAAAGAAACACATTTATAACATAAACACTTATTCTTAGAAAAGTGAAAACCCTTACTGAAGCTTGTTACTCTTTATAATGTCAACTATCTATTATATCTTTAGAATTCCTTTACAGTGTTTATCTTTTACAGTGTTGTGAAGAAATTCAAAAGAAATATAAGTGGATAACTAATATTTAATACCTACATGCAATTTAGCAAAGAAAAAAATTGTGTACATGGCATCATGTTTTTTAACATAATTAATGGGACAAAATTTCTGCTCTATTAGAATCATTATATTGCATATTTGGGAAATAAAAGTGTAGAAAATTGTTTAATTTGCATTTTTTTAGCATTCCCATTTAAAAAAAAGAGGCAAAATAGTTTATTTTGTAATTTTTGAAATTTCAAAATTTTATAACAGGTGCATTTTTGGATATTGAAGTGTCATCATTTAAAGGAAAAAAATCAAAGGATTTTTGTTAAGTAGCCAAATACTGAAAAATTTGGAATAAACTTCATTTAAAAGCCCCCCCCCCCCGCTTTATCTAATGTTGCAAATAATAAGCAATGAAAATCTGGGATGATTAGTTCGCTAATTGAATGAAGATTTATGCAATAACTAAAATAATAATAATAAAAAAAAATCTGAAAGATTCAGATTTTAATGGTCTCCCAGAAGGGTGTGTTAAGGTTTTTTGTGCTCTCCCTGAGCTTTCAGTCTAACAGTCTGCTCTTGTAATATTCCTAAGAACTGTGTTAAATTGCTTAGTTTATTATTCAATAACCTTCCAGAAAGTATCTTAGGATTTACGGAATGGCAATACACTGGCGCATGGAAAATAAAAGTACTTTATGGACAGCAGATAGCCAATGCCAACATATGGTTTTCATAAATCCAAGTTTGTGAATTAAAATCAAAAGCTTTATTTTGAACATTTTTAATTTTGTTCGCTTTCAAATTGTTGAATTTGTTAATAAAAAATGTATTAAAGTTTTACAAAATCTGAAGTAAATAATAAAACAAATTCAGAATTCAAAATTTGGGCTTCCAGAGAAGTTTAGGCTTCCCACTTCCATCCATATAATGTTTGGTTGGAGAAGTACATTATTCAAAATTTGATGGCCCTAGGTACTATTGTTTTTTCAGTGTGATGAAAATCCGTACATATATGCAGATTCTTCATTATTTAATTTCTTTAAAATTAATACAGTGCAATAACATTTGGAGAATCTAAAAAGGGAATCAGCCATCTGAAGTGGACCGACATTTATAGTGATATGCCAGAAAATTCTGTTTTGAGATTACTCCTTTTGGGTAATAAGTAAAAATAAATTTAGCAGTAAGGTAAAAAAATATAAATAAATAAATAAAAATAAATAAATAAAAAACTTGTACATATTTACCATCACGTATCACCGATCTGTCTCTGTGTTGTGCAAGACATGCTCTGACAAACTAGGGTTTTTTTTATACATTGTTTTAAAATAATATAATTTCAGGTAATAAGGTTTTCAACTTTTAAAGAATATATCATGATTTCTAAATATTTTATTTTTATAGATTATAATTTTTTTTCCTTGCAGTTGAGACAGCTAATTATGACATTGATTGGTCTTTTATTGATGCCACTAAAGCTCATCCATATAATGATCAGAAGCACAAGACTTTGGCTGTAGATAGAACTCATTTTGATGAGGAATTATTTAAGGATTCTGTTTTGATACGTTTTTATAAGATTGCTGAGTGGAAAAATGCTTGCCCAAGTTTTCATCATGTTATAAATATTTTATACAGTATGTCACCTGAAAGCAAGCTGGATGAATCAAGTGGTATCACGTTTAAAGATTATTATAAAGCTAAATATAATATTCGAATATTAAATGATAAGCAGCCATTAGTAGAAACTGTACGAAGTGGTGTTGGTAATTTTTGGAAACCACTCTATATTTCTTTGAAAGATACTTACAAAGATGTACCGCAAGTAAGGAGAAGTAAACAAAACCAAAAGCATCACAATGAATATCTGGTTCCTGAGCTATGTATAATACATCCATTTCCTTCTTCATTCTTTAACAAAGTTATTTATTTACCAACTATGTTATTTAGACTACAGTGCCTTTTACTTGCAGAAGAAATCAGGCAGAATGTTGCTAGTGAAGCATGTGTTGGATCATTACATTTAAAACATATTTGGCCAGAATTCAATTTAGAAAAAAGCGATAAAGTACTGAAAGAAAAATTGCATAAGAAAGGGCAGATTAAAGCATATGTTGCTAGTAATGCCTTTGTACCTAGGGATGTAATCAAAACACATGAAAAAATTATTAGTTTTGAAGCAAAAGTTGAATTGTTAGATCATCCTGGGCCCAATCCTAGTTTAATCCTCCAAGCATTAACATCAAAAAGTACTGCAGATGAGTTTGATTCAGAATGCCTAAAAAAGATAGGCAACTCATTTCTCAGATATGTTCTGTCTGTCAAAACATATCATAAATATCCTAATTATGATGCTGGAAAGCTGTCTAAGTTGAGAAGTGGCCTTACTAAAACATCTAGCTTATGTCATGCAGCTAAGAAGAAAAATTTAGCTGAATATTTGATATGTACTTGTTTTAATTATAATACTACATGGTTGCCACCCTGCTATATTGTTAATGAAGTAATGAGTCAGAAATCTTCAAGTAAAAAAGCTAGAAGGAAGAAAAACAGTAATGAAAATACAATTGTAATTCATCAGTATTTTACTAAACAGTTAATTTCAGATGACTGCATAGCAGATACAGTTAAAGCTTTGATTGGTGTGTATTTATTGTCTTGTGGCCAACAGGGTGCTCTTCAGTTTATGAATTGGTTAGGGTTAAACCCTCTAACAAAAAATGTAGACATCTCTGACAAAGATTTCATATCATGGCCACCTGTTACTCCTGATCCACTCATAACTAGTGAAATGAGCAGTGAATTCCTTCAGCAACGTCTGTCTCATCTCACAAGTGGGTTTGACAGATTTGAAGATATTATTAAATACAAATTCAATAACGTAGCTTATCTTTTGCAAGCTTTCACTCATTGTTCATATTCATATAATGAAATAACTGATTGCTACCAAAAGCTAAGATTCTTAGGTAGTACTGTCTTGGACTATATCATAACTCGGCAGCTTTTTGAAGACTGCAATGATCATTTCTCAGAAATCTTAAGTGATCATCGTTCAACTCTTATTAGTGATGAATTTTTTGCTTCACTGGCAGTGAGGTACAAATATCATGAATTTTTGAAGATGTTATCTCCATGGTATTTCAAATTGTTAAATTGCTATTTAGAACTTTTGCAAAAGAGTGATGCTTTCAAGTTCTTTGAGGTATGCATTGCATTTTTTCACATTAACTTTAATGTTATGAATATTTTTATGAATGAAAGGTCCGCACTATATTTTAACTTCGATTTGATATGTTTTTCTTATATTTATTATTTTATTGAGCCTGTGTTGTAAGCCTAAATTCAAACTGGTTACACATGCTTTGAAACTGAAGGCAGTTCCGTTTTGTAGATGAGGAGATTGGCTTGAATGGGAAGAATATTCTTTAAGTAATTTAGAGGAAATATTTAGTCATAGAAGCTCATAATATTTAGACAACAGTTGTAATAATGAAGGTCTTTACATGAGTTCAGATGTCAAAATGTTAATTTCTTCAATTTTTAAAGAGTATAAAATTGGCTTATTTGTTTTATTCTAAAGCATATGCATCTGATTTATTTATTAGACAAAAAAGCGACTTTGAAATTATTGTGAGAAAATGTAAATTCGTGTGTAAAAATATTATTACATAATTTGTATATGCTACTAAAACAGCAGAAAGAATCTTTGAAATATTATCATAAATATTGTCTTGAATGAATAGAGATTGTATAATATGCCAGCTTGATTAAAATAGTCAACAGAAGGTATTTTGTAAGGATAAGAATTTCCCCGATAGCTAAGAATTAATGTTTCTCTCATTTGCTTAGAAATCGAAAACTGTGAAATGGCTTATGAGTGTATGTTCGTTGTATGTAAATGATATATTATGTAAATGCTTATAACTAAAGAACATGATATGTCTTATTTAAATCATCCTGCATATATTTGTATGCAGTTTAAAAACTAGAAATCAGCAATATGTCATTATTGTCAAAAAAAGATACCCTTTTTTAATTTTCCTCTTTTACATTTAAATGAGAATCATTAATTGGGGCATTTTCTGTGCTTAACTGATGATATACTTGACATGTTATTAAGCTAAAATCTGTATTCCAGTGTATATACAAATAATTTAAAATGAGTAGTTTTCCTTTAAGTTTTTCTCAATTTCAATTAGTCTTTCACTGCAGAACAGCATCCATTATATCCTGATCTCTTACATCAATCCAGTGTTAGTCAAAGATAGAAATGGTTCTTTTTATTTCAAAATTTTTCTTTTATTACTCACATAAAGGAAACCATTTTATTTCCTTTATTTGATTTAAATTACTTAGAATATTTTAATTTATATATTAATCACAGTTATCCATTTATCCCTTTAACTCTTTCATATCGAAGTCGCCCAAAACGCCTGACCATTCAGACATTGGCAGGTTGCCCAAACACCTGAATAATTTTCTACGTGGTGAGTTGTTAAATGACATGCCAATCATTCATTTCAAGTGACTAAAAGTAGTTCTGTTATTTGAATATACCATTCTTCTCCTTTGTTTTGCTTCAATGTTTAGGTATTGATGCTCGAAGTTGTAATTCTGTCCTAAGAGAAAACTGCACACAGAGACGAAAGTGTATGAAGATCTGAAGGGAGAAGTTGTCACTTTACACAAGTAGGGTATTATTAGCGCTGTAGCATTCCACTTGGCATGGGGGAAGGAAATCTATTCCAACAACAACAATATATATATATATATACGTATATATATATATATATATAAAAAATATATATATATATATACGTATATATATATATATATATATGGGCGTTTCAGATGTTTGAGTGAAACAGACTTTCTTCTCTACCGATATAAAAGAGCTAAGTTATTTAAGTGTAAAAAAATCTGTGAAATTAAAGTTTAAAAGCACGAGGGAAAGGAACTTGTACAAGAATAACTAACGAGTAAGCTTTCATTTTAAAACTGCTTTCTTGAAAAGAATAAATCACCAACACAGCGCATAATTTAAAACTATAAATAAATATGGAAACTATTTTATGTGAGAATAAAAACAATATTTTAGTTACATTAAAATACTGGAACAAATAAGACCATGAATAGAAACTGATTGGCTTATGCTGTGTTGCTCAGGATTTTTCACACATTAAGATTAGTTTGCTGATTTACTTCTTTTCCTTCACCTGTATATGTTTAAACTGAATAACAATCGCACACTTATTATTTGCTTATTTTTACTTTTACTAATCTTTTTATACACTCTGAAGATCTATTATTGGTATATATTTTTTTTTTGTGTGTTGTGCACAGACAATGCTATATAGTTGTCTCCTTAAATTCATCTGTACTCCCAAATTCGAGATCCTTCTATGTTATATAACAACCTAAGATTAACCAATCATAGTTCAGAGTATTTTCTGCATGTACTTAGTATAAATACTCTTGGTACAAAAAACTACGTCATTTTTTTCCTAGCTTTTCCACTGCTAAGATATCCCCACTGCTCTGCTGGTCCATCTAAAGTGATGTCGCCCCCATTAACATGTGTAAATTGTATATTGTAATTGTTTATGATTAAAGAGTGTATTGTCTACAAGGAATTATTCTAGTGTGCCTGAAATAAAGATGATAGATAGCTGAACTTGGCTTGGTATCAATATCTTTTTCCTCTCTGCCATCACGACCGCCAGCTTTTAAAATAACTGACTGACTCCTATGCATTAAATCATTACATATATATGTGTGTGTGTAATAATTCAATAAATGATTTGGGTATTAGAAAATAGCCAGTGTTTATCGATAATTACTTAGAAAGGCTTTAATACTGTCGATCCATGTGTTGACATTATAAGGAAGAAAATTAGCGGGCATGGCTGATAAAAGCAAAATGCAATTTATTTCTCAACCTTTAATTCTTCTTAACATATTCTACATCACACATCGTTTTGGGTGCAAGATGCACTCCACATTTTCATATATCTTATATGTTTTGAAATAGTGAATAAAGCAGAGGAAGAAGTGCATTTGCCAGCAGTAAGCAAAGCAGAGGGAAAAAGGATTGGGCAGTAGTACTGGATAAGAGCTGTGTGCATTACGAGATTGAAGGTGACGTAATGCGAATTAGGTTTTCAAGTGGCATAGTTAGTGTTAAACTGGAACAGGTTTTAAACAGTAACCATGTTAAAAGGACTTGCTAAATGAATAGTTTTCTGTCATATTTCATATCTTACATATTCTTCCTTTTCAAAGAACAAAAGGCTTGGTGATAGAAAAGCCTTTATAAAAGAAAGCATGAGAACATTAGTGAAACAAGGAAAATACAGTTTTGAGAAGGAGGGGAAAATGTTGATCTAAATATTGAATAAAACATTTTTGAAGAGTGAATGTAAAATTTACAGTTCCAATGAAATTTTTTAGTCCAGTTTTAAAGCTTTCAAGTTCATTTTTTCTTTGAAAATATTATAAATAAATCTGAAGCCCTAATTCTTCAAGAAATAATTGTAAAAATTCAGTTCTTGAAAATCTTGCTTGAATGACATAATGTAAGTTTACATTCCTTGTCTTGAAAGTATTTTTATAGAAACTGTTGTATTCAATATAAAACCGAAACATCTTTTTTATTGTAAAAAAATGTAAAATGAACTTTAGAAATTAATAATACAGAAAACTAACGAAATATCTGTGATAGAAAAAAAAAAAAAAAAAGGCAGGTCCTCTAGAAGCAAATGGTTGTAACTACTTGTTGATGGCTGTAGCATGCTTAAATACATTAGCACATGAAAACCTCTGTTCCTTATGCAAGTTAACTTCTTTTAGCACTGTATAAATATATCAGAGTTACTGATTATGAAGTATGGCTATATAATTCTTCAAATTACCTAATTGGAATAAAAATAAAAATATAAAAATTCAAATTGAGATAAGTAACTTGTATATTCAAGTTAGATCCTACAAATTTAGTGAATAAAAAGAAATTTTACATTACCCTACAATAATAATTAAAAAAAATTAGGTAGAAAAGAAACTCAGATTGAGAGAAAGTCAAATTTGAGAATAATTTATCACAATTTGGTTTAGAATCTTAATAATTATATTTGTTGAGGGAAGGCTATCCAAAACTTTTCACATAACATCACAAATATAAAAATTTTATGCACTCATTACATATTTTGGATAATCGCAACAAATTTCGAAATTTTATAACATAACTAACTTTCATTATTATAACTTGCATTTTAACATTATTTGAAATAGTGCTATTGAAATTACGCTTTTTGTCAAGACATTTTTTTTTTCGTATTTTACACAAAACTGGAAAACCCCACAGCTTTCTCCAAATATAAACATATCAATATATTTAAGCAAATGCATTAACTAAAAATTAATCTAGCATAGTGTTTCTTTTAAAAGTGATATAAGTATTTTCAAAGATTAAGGATATGAATGTTCTACATTATTTCAAGTACGCTTCCCAGTGCTTTTGAAGGTTGTTAATCTCTGTTTAAAGAATGTGCTTCAAGTTTGTATGCAATAATTTTCTTTTCACTTTCTATCTTCATCAATAGTATTATGTTTATCAATCAAAAATCTCAAAATTACTATCTCCTACAGATATTTTGTCCATAATAGAACTACATAATTTCTTTCTTTCAGTCATAATGTGTTAAATTGCAATCACTACAGTAGAACAAAACTCAAATAGTGCTATAGATTTTAAAATTTTATGTCAAGCATTTTGTGAAAAAAGTAAAGTTCTAATTAGTGCAGCTAGATTATATTATCATAGTATCGAAAAATGCTAGTGAGTAATGTGATTTAAAAATTTCAACATGTAATACTGTTTTCTTATTATATTGAAGTAAGAAAATTTTGCGCTATTTTATAAAAATGATTTAAAATTTTATGGTATCAAAAGATTTAATTTTTCATAATTACGTTTAATAATTATATATCTGCATTTTTTTATTAGTAGAATTCATAATATTAAAGCTAAAAAATACATTTACTAAATATAACACTATATCTGTTTGAAAATTTACTATTTTAGCTGGGAATTTTTAAAAATTTCATGCATACTGAAGAAGCTATATTAATTCGGAACATGGCTGTTGTTAGGGGGTACCTGAAGGGGCTGCTGAAATCTTAGTTTATAAGTTGGATACTGTTGTAAACATTGGTTTTAGGTAAAAGACACAGTAATTAATTTTAAACATTTGTAATTATTTTATTTAGGGAAGATTATTCAAAAATTACTGTATTAATAATTATATTTTTAAATTATTGTTAAAAAAACTTTGAATTATTTTAAGAAGGAGCAAAATGTAAAAAATATTTGAGGTAATTTTAAAAAACTGGTGCAGAAAATATGTGAAATAATGTATATTTTGAAATAATGTAGGAAATCTGAAATGTTTTTTTATTAAATATTGTTACGAATTTTGTGGGATATATAAATTATTTTAGTAAATTTTTTGTGAAATTGTATTTTTTGGCATAATGTAATACAAAAACTTAAAGAACCTGTCTTTTGCTGAAAAAGTAAGAATACAGGGGCAAGTATATTTAACACTGAGTAAATGGCTATACTCATATCGAGTCTTTGAGCCATTACAATCTGCCTCCTATCAAATTCACTTAGATCAGTAGCCTTTCCCATCACTCACAAAAGTAAGTGCAAAAATGATTCCTTATCTTCTCCAGCAGCAGTTGAATACCATTCCTACTTGATCACATGCCCTCCATGTCATCCAGACGAGTTTATCGAAAAATGTGGGCACAGTCATAATGTTTTGGCTCTTCATTGTATACCTATATACATATTGTAATGCACCATACAAATTATATTTTTTTGGAGCTTTAGTTCATTGTGTATTATTAGGGGATATGTAAAAATGTAGCAGATTGTTTCTCAAGTATGAAAAATAAATTCTGTAATTTTTTTGTGTGTGTTCAATTAAATACATGTTTCAAAAATAGTGTTTTTTTCTTTCCTGAAAACAGAGTTTAAGTTTCGAATATTTATGAATATTATAATACTACCATTATTGTTTATATTAAAAAAATAATTTATTTCTTATATCAGTTTTTATTATTTATTTATTATTTTGTGTTTCTGTCTCTCTCTTTTTTTTTAAAGTATGTTAGTTGTAAGAATAAATGTTGCACAGTACTTCAGTTATTTTTAGTTAAACAAAAATTTTACATATCTTTTATTAACTTATTTCATAAGAACTTTTTCATTTTTATTCTTTTGTTCCAGAAATATGGATATTATCAAGAAGTCAACTGTTCAGAGTTAGAAAGGGATAAAGTTCCTCAAGTTTTAGTTGATGTTTTTGAATCAGTAGCTGGTGCTATTTATCTTGATAGTGGGTCATCTCTTGATATTGTGTGGAAAATATATTATCCAATGATTGTATCAACTATGAGTGAGTGTACTTTAAATCATTTGAAAGATAAAAGCAGTTTTCATTCATTTCATTGTTTTTAAAGATAACCTAATGATAGAATAAGCTAATTAGTGAAAAAAATTCCTTTTTCTCTCTCCCCCCAATTTAGGTTTCAAAGTAATGTTTCATAATTAATACAAAAATTCTTTAATTTTTTTCATCGAAGAATGGCTAAATCCTGTAATTATGATCAAAACTGATTTAGCGATTTTTAAGAGAGTAGCCAAAATAGTTAAAATGGAAGTACTGTTAGGTCAAGGATGTATCTTGATTCAGTTTTATACTAAGGGCATAAGACAATTTTGCTTCACATTTTATAGTTTTTCAAAATATTTTCTGTAATACAATATAGACTTCTCTGTCGTTCAAAACCTGTTTTTGAAGAAACCTTTCTTTTTTCCTCAGTGATCTGATTACAGTCTTCATCTCAAGCTATTAGGAGACCATAATCACTCTCCAAATGCCTTCTTTTGAATTTGTTCTTCAACTGGGTTCAGCCTAAAGCCAGAAACAAGGTCAGTAAGATAGGAAGAATATTGTAATATTTTTATTCCAGTTCTGACCAAATACTCGGTAATAGTTTGGAACCTAATGTATCCATCATTCAGTTTGGGTACAGCTTCGTGAGAGCTTCGACAACTTTAGGCAGGCATTTCTCAATATGCCACTTCCATGTGACTCTGTCTTCTGAGTTTCCAATATAACTCGCTCTAAAACTCCTCTCCCATTAACATTAGAACGGCGGTAGGAGTCATTTTGACCCCTGAACACTTTTGTTTTATTGGAAGAAAGAATTTTTTTGACTTTTCCTAAATAGATAACAAATATTTGTAAAAAAAGTTTCAGCATTCTAGGTTTGTTAGTTTTTGAAATATTGGCATGTATTCCTAGAATGGTGGACAGGTGTCATTTTGACCCCTTTACTTTTATCCCTCTTTTTGCTCGAGGCATTGTCAAATAACCCATGAAAAACATTCACTGATAAGGATTTTTCGATTGCATTCATACTATCTCCCAGAGGGATAAAAACCTGGGTGGTCTCACTACTTCGTAATGTCTACATAAGTTTTTGTTCCTTTGTGTGCAGTTATCTATTCATTTGAAGAAAATACTACAAGGAAGGTAGATGCAAGGTTTTTCATGCTTACATTTGTCAGGACTGAGTGTTCGGTGCATATTCTTGGCAAACATCTTCGTGAACAGCTTAAAGTCCTGATCTTAAACAGGGAGCTAAATGCAGCTATGTTCTGTGGTAGTAGGATACTGTGATTAAGTTGGAGAATAACTGCACTTGAAAGGGATTTAAAATCCTCTTTTATTAAATCACTATTATGTACAACCACTTCCCAACTCAGGAGGGATACAGAAAATAAAGACCACACTTGGGTCTAAAATGAACAATCCAATAATTTAAACTAAAGCTAAATAGAAATTAAGTAGTTGTTGCTCGCAGAGCTATAATGCAAGGTTGGCCTCTAAACTAAATGGTGCGTAGCAAGATTTACTAATACTGACGCACTTGGAATTATTTCAATAAGCAATCACGTAAAAGCACTATGGCTTAGAATTTAAATGCTAGCTAGTCAGGAGAACGTCGAATAGCGTGATCATGGTCTGAGACTAAAAGCTCTCTCACACTGAGAGGTTTCTACCTCCGGTTTAAATATAACTTGGCTCCACCTCAAATTAGCATAAAGCTACAATGCGCGCTTTTTCTAACGGGAAGTTGAAAATGAGAAGGGATAGAAAGATTTAAATTAAAATAAAACTTTGTTAGTTTAACTAAAACCTTACACATTTCATTTCAGAAATAATTTATTTTACAGATGTATTTTCCCATTTGTTAGTTCAGTTTACTTACTACAGGTGATAACAGTTAGGACAAATGTTTTCTTGGTAATTCCAAATCAGTGTTTCAGTACATATGATTTCTGCCATCAAGTTTATTATCACCTTTCCTTTACGCTGTGAGAATCATATGCTAAAATATATTTCCTATCGTTTTCTGATAGTCTGATATTTTTCTGCTTTTTTCAACTTTTACAAAATATTTCTAATAAGCAGAAAAGAGGTGTTATGGATGAAGAAATTGAAAAAATTAATGCAGGAGCTATCTGCAAATGAGTCTGCCGGAGGTGAAATTGATAATTTTTCAGTAGAAACTGAAGATGAATTCCAGACAAACTATTAGTGAATCCGAGCACAGTGAAATAAACGAAGAAGAACTCAGCAGAAATAAACAGGCAAAAATGGATCAGGGTATTTGCAAAACAGTTTTTACAGCTCCTGATAACACTATATGGAATGAAATAAATTCCAACAATTCAGTCTGCGGCCGTGTTCCCGCTTATAATGTTCTAAAAGAAACAGCAGGACCAACATCTTTTGCAAAGAGTCGTGTTTCTGAGGACAAAGTGTCTAGTGCTTTCAAGCTTTTTATTGATGATGATACCTTGCTGCATATAAAGAAATGTACAGAATCCGAAGCTCATCAGCAACTTGGAAATAAAGACTGGAAATTATCTCTGGCTGAGTTAGATGCTTTTGTCGCTATATTGTATGCTCAAGAAGTAACAGGAGCAAGGGGCTTAGATTTATATTTCTTTCGGTCCAAAGCACAAGGAATACCATTTTGCTAAGAAACTATATCAAGAGATAGATTCAAAGAAATAAAATGATTTTTAAGGTTCGATGAAAAGACAACCAAGATTTACTCGATTGCAGACTGATAAATTTGCTGTTGCATCAGACATATAGAACAAATTTATTGAAAACTGCAAAACGTGCTACCGGCCAGGACAAAATATTACAGTTGATGAACAATTATTCCCATTAAAGCTAGGTGTAGATTTACACACTATATGCCTAATAAACCTGACAAATTTGGAATAAAATTTTGGTTATCTGTTGACGTTGTTACTAAATACCTCTTGAATGGATTTCCTTATCTAGGAAAAAATGAAACAGCAAATCCTCAATTGTGTTTGTCTGAAAATATGATAAAATTAATGGAGCCACATCTAAACAAAGGGAGGAAATATTACCATAGATAACTATTTTACTACCATTCTGAAAATATGATAAAATTAACGGAGCCACATCTAAACAAAGGGAGGAAATATTACCATAGATAACTATTTTACTACCATTAAATTAGCAGAAATGCTAAAATTAAAAATACAACTATGGCCAGCACAATGAAAAAGAACAGAAGAGAAATTCAGATATCTTTGAAAAATATGCATACTAATCTTTATTCATCGACAATAGTGGAACATGATAATATCACACTTACCATCTATCAAGGGAAAAGAAACTAAAGCGTTTTTCTACTGATGTCATTACATTCTATTGTAAAAACTGAAGACAGTCTTAAGAGGTTGCCCGATTCAATATTATTTTACAACGCAACAAAGTATGGTGTGGATATTCATGATCAGATGTGCCAAAAATATTCATTTAAATTGTCTTCTAAACGATGGTCTCTACATATCTTTTAATATTTTGGATCACGCAACTTTGAACGCCTAGATAATTTATAAAAGTGTAATAGGAAACACCATTAACAGGAGAGATTTTCTACTGAAATTAGGAGAGGAGTTAAGAGTGGTACATTTGGCTTCAAAACTCCCAAAGATCCTTCCTGAGTCTTCAGAAAAAATACATGAAAAGAAAATGGATATAAAGAGAAAAAAGTATCAAGTACAGAGATGCAATAGAAACAAATCTCAAGAATATTGTGCATCTTGTTCCAAAGTTCTGTGCAGAAAATGCACTGGAAAATTGTTAAAAATTATTTTTGTATCAACTGCATTAATTCTTAAAACGTATGTGTAATCTCTAATATTTTAAACATTAAATAGAATTGAAACGAAATGCTTTACGTATTCCATTCAGCTATGCATGTAATGATATAACTGAAACATCAGAGAACATTTCTCATTTCTGGATTTAGAGAGTGAATCATCCTCTGAGTAATTATATAAAAAAATATTATTATATAAATTGTGTTTTATTTTAGTTAACATTAGTTTTAATTTGTGAAACCATTTATTTGAAATCAATTATTATATCAAATTAATGAGTTTGTAGAGTTCAACTCTTTAAATCTTAAGATTTTACTTAGAACCCCACGAACACTTTACAAGCGAATAATCGCTTAAGTGTGAACAGAACAAGTGAGACTTGAGAAGGGTGTCAAACCATTTATTATCCAGTATATTTACAATCAGTTCTGGCTTGGAACTTTACAATAAAGCCACCACTCAGGCTTGAACTTAAATACTAATAATTTGAACTAAAATTAACTTAATTAAAGTTCTTAAATAATATAGCCGAAGCTATCACAATCTAACTAGTTGGCCCCTAAGTATTAATTGAATCGGCGAAGCCTAGCAAGGGCCTAGATATGGCCGAGCGTAGTATCAGCTAAGAGAGATGTGGCCAGAAGGAAACCTGATTTCCTGACTAACGTCGCTAGTCAGGAAATCAGACTTTCTCTCTGTTGAAGTCAGTTAAGTCACGACTTAAATAGTACTCATTCTCATTTGCATTCTCTGCGTTTCTGAATTCACATTCTGGCAGGAAATTGTAAGCTGAAATTAGAATAAGATAGGAAAGATACAAAACTTAAAATAACTGTTAGAAAACGCATTATAAACTGTACATCTTTCCCTTAAACTACCTTGTTTAAGAGTTTAAATTATATTCTAGAGATCCTTAGTATCAAATTTTTAAGCTTCTAGCAGCTTCTTTTTCTTCTTTGGAATGACTTTCGTCATTAAATTCTTGATTAGGGCCAACTTTACAACAATTTCTAAAGCTATACTAACTAAGAAAAATATAACAGATTTACAATTTGCATTTGATTACACACATCTACTTTATCTTTTTCATGTAGGATCAGTCTTGTCCTTCCAACTAATCTGGAAGGAAAAAGTATTAGTCTTATTATTCTTTATTTAAAAGTATTATGTCTTTCATACAAATTCGATTTTGTTACCCATACTCTTTGTTGAAATTAGTTTGGCCCTCAATCGTTTTCATTGACACGAACTTTCTTCCCTCATACTCTCCAGAAATTGTTCTGAGTGAAACGAGGTTTTTATTGTTATTTAGCGTGACGACCAGCTACCACTATCCAATCGCTATGATTTGTTATAAACTCGACTTTCCAGACCTTAGAAAACTCCTTAACCACAAAACTAGACCTAATGTCCTAAAATAGAGCTTAAAATTCTTAAGTGAAGCCTGGAGAGCCTAACTTTAAGCACATTCAATCTATACTTTCATAGCATTCATCTTTTACATAACGATATTGGCATTCATACTTGACCAAAACACATTCGTTTAACTTTTACAAAAGTTTAAAAGTTAACATTAATATTTCAAATGCAATAGAACATTTTAACACGTAATGCTTTAAAATTCATTTTACATCATTAGTTATAGTTGCTATGCCAAATTCACAATGCTTGGCTACAAAGTTTAAATTAACACTATTGAAGTCTTTCGACTAAACAATTCAGAATTTAGCTTCTCGGAACTTGAGAATTCTAAAAGTATTTACAAAATAAATTTTTCGCCAACTTGCGAATTTAAATTTTCTATTTAACAAATAGTTACAATTACATTCCCATACTGAACAGTACTTAGTAACTTTAAACACATGACATAAATCGAACTTCCAAAACAAACTATCAAACAAGGAAATTTTCACCTATCTTTTTTTTTTTTTATTCTAAACTCCCACATTCTTCTTGTGCAGAAGTCTTGAAACGTTGGCGGTGTTAAACTTTGGACCTTGGCTCTTTGTGGGCGGCTGGTATCCTGGTTCGGACCTTCTTTTCTTTTAATTCTTCGGTCGTTGAAATGGGATGCTTTTCGGGGGGGGGGGCTGTGGATTTTGGAAATCCAATTTTCGCTTTGTGCTGTACTTTACCGACCTTGCTTTTGGATCTTTGAAGAGTCTCTTGCTCCTTCTTGGTTCCTGGGAATGAGTAAACCTCATGTCATCTGGTTGGCTTCTTTTGAATCTTGCTTCTGGTTCTCTGAATAGTCTCTTGCTCCTTCTTGGTTCCTGGGAATGAGTAGACATCATTTCATCTGGTTGCTTTCTTTTGAATCTTGCTTCTGGTTGGCATCTTCTTCTGGCATCAGTTCTGTGGTTCGGCACTGGCTTTTGTTTCAGAAGACTTTTTCATTGTCTTTTAGGCTCTGACTCCTGTTGAAGGGGAACTTTCGTGTCTTTATTACTCCTTGTTCTGGCGGAGTTTTGCTCTTGTTGCAGGTTTCTTCGTTTCACTATGGGTTCTTCAGTGATTGAACTGCCCTTTGTTTTATTGTTGAGAGATCCTTGTTCGGTGATGATGAAATTACAACTCTTGGTGTTGTTTCAGGAACCTGCAATAATTCTTTTAAAATTGGAAAATCTGTATGACTATAATGTGGTTTTATCTGGTCAATGTTCGTGATAGCTTGTTGACCGTTTTCAGCTTTTAAATACACCATCGAAAATTTTATCTTCTCTATGATAAAAGGGCCCTCAAACCTAAATTCAAATTTGGCCACCCTATTTTCGGGTGCCGACGAAAGGGAGTGTTAGTTTTAGGACTTTCTGTCCTGTGGTATATTTTACTTCACGTCTGTTTTTATTGTAGTATGATTCTTGTTTTGACCTTGCCGCATCTGAATTTTTGATGGCATTGTTTATAATCGTTTGGATATCATTCAATTTAAATTCTTCCTGTCTTTGTTGAATGAAAAATAGCTTATCCAGAGGCGTTAAAATTTTTATTCCTAAGAATAATTCTGCGGGGGGGGGGGTTCTTTGTGGTGTCGTGCTTCGCTGTTCTTAAGGCAAATCCTAATTCATTGACGCAGCTGTACCAACGGTCATGATAATTCTTCACATATCCCCAAATAATTTTTAACTATATCTTTATTTACGCGTTGTGCAATATTTGATTGCAGTCTATAAGGTACCATTTTTAGATGGCGTATGCCAAGGCATGTGCACAAGTTTTCAAATACATTACTTACAAATTATCTACTATTATCTGATATTATTTTTACTGGGGCCCCGTATTTTAAAATATATTTATTTAGAAATGAATCTGCTACTATTTTTGCTGAAGCCCATTTAAGGGGAATTATTTCTACCCACTTTGAGAAATGGTCTACGATGGTTAACAAGTATCGGTTTCTATTAATGTTTGTTCTGGGGTAGGGACCAAGCAAATCAATGCCAACCAATTCATTTGGAAATGTAGTTTTTATGCTATTTAAGTACCCGGCCAGGTTGTAATTAACGTCGTTAATTAATTGACATAAGTGACGTGACCTGATTCCTTCCCATGTTGATATCTTGGGCAATGAAATTGCAGACACCCTAAGGCTGGTGCTGGAGATGCCATGGTGTCTTCTATGCCTCTCACCTATACGGAGCTTTTTTCCATGCTTAACTGTAAGAATGAAACCACTTGCTTATTCGATCAATGCATCTCTGGTATCAGAGTAATTGTCTGGGTGGCTGTCTGGCACTTGATTGTAAAAACTCAAAATTAAACCACCCTCACCTGCTTCCTCAGTGGGCATCTTAGATCTTCAGTGGTCAGTGGTCATTAGTATACAGTAAGCATTTAGCATTTAACCTCTTCGCGACGGGCGAATCATATATGCATTTCGTACGGACACATGTGAGGCCCGGACGGTTCACCCGTGCACTCCTGGAGAATTAGCCTAGTGAACAGGCAGTGCAGATATGCATTTTAAGCTGAAACAATTTTTAATAGCCACTAGATGGCACTCTGTGTCCATTACATTTAAACTGAACGTAGGTTTAGTATTCTGACCTTCAGATTGTTTATATTCTGTCTGTTTTTTGTATTTTGCTTGTCAGCTGTGGCTGGGGAGGGGGGGAAATCGTAATGTAAACAAACGCAGCTCGGCTCTTTAACTTTCCACGTGATATAAGCATTCTCGCTTCTGACAGCTCTCTGAACACTTCTTTTTGTTTGTTTTCACTACTATGTGGGTTTTTTTAGGGTTTTAGCATTAGTTTTGTTACAGTTTGTATTGCTTTTGGATATATTTTGCGCACTTCTCTTTTTATTTCGGAAAGCCTTGACTCTAGATTATTATGGCGAGGAAACGTTATTTATCAGAGGACGAATATATTCGTATGGTAAATGAACCAACTAGCGATATAGATGAAAGTGATGATTCATTTGCTAAAGAGTTAGAAAGTGATATTTCTAACGATTCTGACACGGACTTTTTGTCAGAGACTGAGCTGGCTGAATGCCTGCCTTCCACATCCAGTAAAAGTTCGATTGAAGATACGTCATCTTGGACTCAAGGAATTGCATCCTCGTACATTTACTGGAATACCGGGAACAAATTCTGTAGATCATGCAGAAAAAGAAATTGATTTCTTCAATATTTTCTTTGATAATGATCTTTTAAATTTCATTGTTGAAGAAACAAGCAGTTTTGCAGAAAGCGCTCAAAGAAGTGTCCCATCAACTTCTAAATCAGCCAGATTTTCAAATCTAAGTATTGAAAACATAAAAGTGTTTTTTGCAATGATAATACTGATGGGCATTATCAAGAAGCCTAATTTGAAAATGTATTTTACTACAAATGAGATATTTGCTACTCCGTTTTTCAACAAAGTTATGCCTAGAGATGTTTTTCTCAACATTTTAAAATTTTTGCATTTCACCTCAAACAAGGATGCTAAAAAGTTGGAAAAACTCGGATTAATTGTTGAAAACCTGAAAAATAAGTTTAAAAGAACCTACACGCCCGAGGAAAATATTTGTATTGATGAATCGCTTTTTGCTTGGAAAGGACGCCTTGGCTTTCGTCAATATGTTCCATCGAAAAGATCGCGCTACGGCATAAAAATATATAAATTATGCGAATCAGTATCCGGTTATGTGTGGAAGAAATGGCTAAATCTGGCAGAAAAGATAGAGTTACTGGAGAAGACATTTTAAAACCTAGGTGTATTATTGATTATAACAAAAACATGGGTGGTGTAGACATAGGAGACGGAGTTATGACACACCATTCAAGTTTTAGAAAATCGGTGAAATGGTACAAAAAATTATTCTTTGGGCTTATGGATATAACCATATTGAATTCCCACATTCTGTATGACAAAAAACACGGCACTAAAACGCCGCTTCTCCAATTTAAGATGAAATTAATTGAGCAAATTTTAGAGAACTATGAAAATTATAGAGACGAAAAGCAGTTTACAGTAAGATCTGTACCAGCGGCTATCCGATTATCTGGTAGGCATTTTCCTACACTTAATCTGAACAAAAAGGGAGAAAAAAGCCGCAGAAAGTGCATTGTTTGATCACAAACCGTGCTGAAAGAAAGAAAAACACAACAAACATTTTATGCTTGCAAATCATGCAACGTAGGACTTTGCGTTTCTCCCTACTTCGAGATTTTCCACACTCAGTCTTCATTTTAAATTTTATTATTTCTTTTTGTAAATAGCCCTTGTCGTATATTTTTTATTAATGTGAAAGTATATTAATGTGTTTTGTCAATTAAAATTTTGGAATAATTGGAATAGCAATTTCAAAAATTATTTCTCAAGGTAAGCAAACTTTTTTTTATATATTTTCTTATAAATTGAAGGAAAAACATTATTAAAGTCTAGTTTTAATGCTGTAAGACAGATTACGTAATAATCTAAAATACTACCAAAAATTACGGTGGTAGGACTTAAACTTAATTATTTGCGATTTTTTTGCTAAACTTAGGCCTAGTGGAGCAAAACCCCCGTCCTGTAGCATAATTCCCTTCACTTCCGCTTCGTCCTGAGCGCGCGTCTTAGACAAAGGCGCCCCGTCGTCAAAAGGTTAAAATATGCTTTCTTTGAGTATTTGCTTGTTCTGAACATATCATGGGGTATTTAAAATCATCCTTAGTAATTTATTTTGAAAAACTTCTAATTTTTTATGATAGGTTTTAGCAATGATGCTCCAGGCAGGAATACCGTATAGTAAAATGGGTTGAATTATATTGAGATATAGTATACATTTTGTTCTTGTATGAAGTTTCAAGTTTCTTCATGGAAGAGGATAAAGGGCAATAACCCTAGCGTTAGCTTTTCATAATGCATTCATAGTTTGATCTTTAAACAATACTTGTTCAATAATAGCACACCTAGGTATTTAATGGAGCTGTTAACTGGTATTTGCACATTATTAATTTGAATATCAATTTCGACAGGAGTATCCTTTTTATATCTTCTAAAAATAGTGATGTTACACTTATTTGGATTTAATTTAATTCTCCAGATCTTGAACAGTGATGTTAACTGCAAACTGTAGATTGTCAATAGCAAGTTGCGGTTTTAAAGACTTATTAAGAATGACAGTATCATCAGCATATTTAGCGATTTTTGCATTTAATGGCTGTGGCATGTCATTTATAAAGATGTTAAATAGGATAGGCCCTAAAATGTTTCATTGAGGGATGCCGCTTTTAATTATCTTTCTATTGGAGAGAGATTTTCCAATTCGTACAATTTTTAAATAGAAGTATATTAATTTGATGAGATTGATAGGGATAAGTACTTTTTACATTTTGAAGAGAAGGCCAGCATGCCATACTCTGTCGAATGCCTTTTCTATGTCTAAAAAGCATGCAGCAACAGCATTTTTCTTAATAAAAGTGTCAGCAATAAAATCAGTCACATTAATGAGCTGGTGTGTGGTACCATGTCCTCGGCGAAATCCATATTGTTCAGAGTCGATGATATATTCTTTTCGAGGTCATTAATAAGTCGAATTTGAATAATTTTTTAAAAAATTTTACCAATGCAGGGAAGCAGGCTTATTGGGCTGGTGGTAACTGGTGGTTTCTTTTGGATTTTTACCTGGTTTAAGGAAGCTGATGACTATAGCATGCTTCCACTGATGTGGGAAATAATTTAAATGAATGCAGGCATTAAAGAGGTTTGTTAATAATACGATGTAATGCCAGGGAAGTTCTCTAATAGATTTATTGGAGATTGAATCGTATCCTTGTGCTTTTCTGATCTTGAGATTCTTAATGACGTTCTGTACTTCTCTAGGGGAGGTAAGTAATAAATAATTTACGTCAGTGCGATGAATTAAATTCTCGTTGAATTCTTGGACTTCTTTTTCAATTTCAGGATCGAAGTTGGGATTAGGAGTAATGTTGTTTTCAAGCTGTTGAGCTAAAACTTCTGCCATTAATGTTCAGAATAAGCCAGTCCATTGGTGGTATTGAATGGGCCGATGTGCTCCTCAAATGGCTTTTTAAAAGCTTTGGAAATTTTCGAAATGAGGATAGGTTCATATTCCATGTTATCTAGGAATTCTTCCCACTTACATGATCTATAATCACTGAGTAATTTAGAGATTTCTCGAACTTTTTGATTAAGGAGACTTTTTAATGTGGGGTCTCCAGTATTTCTCCATCATTTTGCCCATATATTCTTATCTTTGATTTTTTCTCAAATATAATCTTAAAGTGAAGTTTGAGAGCGATCTGCTTTAATGGTAGTAGCTTCTCATAGAGAACTTTGAATGCTGAAGTCGATTTTATGGATTTCATTTTCGGTATCAGAAATGTTAGCAAGATTAAGGTGAGCATTTGGGATTTCAATAATAATAATATTAAATTTTCAATAATATTAAATTTCTCCCAATTAACAATACGTTTGAAATTTTGTTCAAAGCCATTTAAGATGAATTTAACGGGTAAGTGATCAGATGACATTTCCTGTAGGACTTCAAGGTAAGGAGTTTGAATAATATTTTTAGTGATAACAATGTCAAGTTTCAAAGAGCCTGTGCAGTGAAATCTTGTAGGAGTTTCCAGTCCAAGTACTTTATTAGAACAGCAAAATTATTGAGGACAGTGCCATTATTGTTCATTCTATGCAAATTCCAAGATGGATGTTTAGAATTTAGATCTCCAGCAATAGGTAATGGAAGATCTATGTTAGTTAAGCAGTCCAGGTCTGTGTAACTAATTTGTCTTCGTGGAGGATTATATGTGGAGATAAATAAGTAAGGATCACCAGTTCTGCTATAAATGATAACCGCAGTGTACTCAATGTATTTCTAGACGTCTCATATAAAGTTGATCTGAGTTGATTTTTAACCATAATGAGGGTACCTACTCCTCTGTTATGTAGACGGTCGTTGCAATATATTTTGTATCCAGCAATTTTGGAACAATCACAGCGGCATAAATGAGTTCCATTAATAATCATTATGTTTATTTAAAAAATGCTGCAATTCAGTCTCTTGACATTTATTTATTTGCATTAAAATAGGTGATATTTAAACTACGAGGCGTATTCGGAAACTAAGTACCGTTTTGAAAAAAAAAAAAAATAGTAAAACAATTTTTTCGAATCCAATTTTATTTTTACATGAAAATACATGTCTTAAACTATTTTTCAACATAGTTTCCGCCAATGATCAAACACTTGTCATAGCAGGTGACCAGTTTTTGTATACCATCGTCAAAGAAACTTCCCGCCAGTTTCAATAACCACGACTCCACAGCATTTTTCATGTCATCATCAGATCCAAAGTGCTTGCCACCAAGCTCGCGCTTCATGTGCAGGAACAAGTGATAGACGGACGGCGCCAAGTCCGGGCTGTACGGTGGGTGATCGAACTGCTCCCAATGAAACTGCCGAATTAACGATTGAGTGACACCAGGAGTATGGGGCCGAGCATTGTCATGGAGCAACACAATTCCTTTACTGAGCATTCCTCTTCCTTTGTTTTGAATGGCACGCCTTAGTTTTGTTAAAGTCTCAAAATATCGTGCCGCATTAATGGTTTCACCTCTGGGAAGAAATTCAGTAAGCAAAACGCCTTTCCTATCCCAGAAGACAGTGCACATGATTTTTTGTGATGACATTGTCACTTTGAACTTTTGTTTTTTCGGAGAATGAGTGTGTCTCCACTCCATCGATTGTTGTTTCGATTCTGGTGTGAAATGACACACCCATGTTTCATCACCTGTCACAATTTGGTTTAAAAAGTTTTCTCCCTCATCACTGTACTGCGTGAGAAATGTCAGGGCACTACCAAGTCGCTTTGTTTTGTGAACATCAGGGAGCATTTTTGGAACCCATCGGGAACACAGTTTGCGATAATTCAAGCGGTCAGACACAATTTCGAACAAAACAGTACGTGAAATTTATGGAAATGCCTCTGAAAGAGGTCATTGTGAAGCGTCTGTTCTCATGAATTGCTTCATCAACTTTCCTTACCAAATCATTGGTGACAACAGAAGGCCGACCACTCCGAGCCTTGGCGTGGACATTTGTTCGACCTGCATTAAACATTCTTACCCACTTTCTCACCTTTCCATCACTTATTGCGTATTCACCGTAAACTTCTGTCACTTGACGATAAATTTCGGCCGATTTAACATTCCTCGCGTTCAAAAATTTAATCATGGCATGAATTTCACAGTCAGCGGGAGAACTAATTGTCTTAAACATTTTGAATGTGCACAAACTGGAAACACAACATAGAGCAACCAAAATGGCGACAATTGAAAGTCAGTGAACAAGAAAGACTAGTGCGCATGCGCGGGACGCCTACCACAGCACTGCGACGGCGTTAGAATGAAATGGTACTTAGTTTCCGAATACGCTGCGTACATATAGTAGTATCTGTTATATGTAAAGTTATTTGCAGAATTTTATGGGCCATATTCCATGTTCATTAATAGGTCGAATGCTTCCATCCCAATTTAGATTTTGTCCAGAATTGATTTTGATTTTTTAAATCTTTCAAAAAAGGTTTTAACTGTTTGAAAGGTATTTTTAATCCAAGAAATGAATGACTGTAAGTCATCTTTGATGGAACCACTTTCTGATTCTTGAGTAGGAGTCTTTGAAGATTTTGCCGTTTCTTTTTGAGGTAGTGACGGAAAGTTTTCTTTGTCATTCAGTGGTGGTGGTGGGGTTTCTCTGAGTGTTGGTGTTTTTGCATATATTTTTGGGGTATTTCTCACACTCACAATAGGACGCAACATGGGATCCTCCATATAAACAACACTTGCCGGGAAGTTTTTTGTCTTTCTTAAACTTGATGTTTCGTGACTTTCACGACATTTTAAACACCGAATTTTATGGTGGCAGTGCAATTTACTATGTCCATATCTTTGGCAGTTACAACACTGCTTTGGTCCTGGCATTGGTTTAAATTGTTCAACAAATATAGCAAGTCCCGTGAGATGGGTAAAATTAAATAGTTGTTTGCCTTTTTCACTTCGAGCTACCTCCACGAAGAATAGCGGTAAAGATTTAATTTCATCATCTATTTTCCCAGTAATTTGTTTTACTGATTTAACAGGTATACCTTTTTCTATTAGGGCTTCTTCAATTTCAGCAACTGGAGTGTGGATTGGGAGTTTTTTTATTACTGCACGAATAGGTTTATCTTATGCTAGAGAGAAAGTATGGTACGAGCGTTGACGCTCGTCTAGTAGAGCAGTAACTTTACGATAGTCATTAGGAGTAAAAACTTTGATGCTCCACCTTTCAAATTTCCTTCAACTTTTTTTACTCCATACTTAAGTATATCATCTCTGATCGGTGTCCAGTGATCAACGTTGGAGACTATTATAGGGGAAATTCTCCCTGCTTTTTACGCGGTGTAATAAATTCATTATTGGAGTTTTCATTAGAGTTACTAACTTCCATTTCATCGTTATTAGATAGAGTACTAAACTTGTTTTGATGGGCATAATAATGGTCTGAAGTTTCACTTATAGTCTGTTTATGAGCTTTTTGAGGGTTAATCCATTCTGTTTCAGATTTTCTAACTGAGGCAGTTTTAGTGGTAGATGCTTTTTGTTTTTCCGATTGGTTAGTCTTAGCTGTTTTCTGGTTAGCGCATTGGCTGAGTTTAATATCAATACTTTGAATGAGTTTTTGAGATTATACAGCTAAATCTTCAGGTATGTGAGGATCATTATTCCTAAAAGGATTTACAATATTTAACAAAAGTCCAATCTTAATTTGATGAAGTTCCTTAAAATCAGTAGAATTGTATTTAGATTCAAATAGCTCAAGATTTTGTCTAAAACTATCAATCCTAGCATTGGGATCCAAGTCTTTTACGATATCCATCATCAAAGAAAATAAAAAGAAGGGAAAACAGTATTTAGCTTAACGACACTTAAGCTATGAAGCCTTGTCAGTATCAGAAAAAGTTATTCTCCGCATCATCAAAAACAGCAAATCTTTAGAATGAATTTCGGAGTTCAAGCGAAAAACTCACTAAGCCTTAATTAGGCTTAGCTATATGCAACACGAAAATGCTATTTTTACAGTTTCACTTATAATCAAAAAAACAAAGTCACACTAGATGAAATATCACTTAAATTGCACTTAACATATAACACTTAATTACAATTTAAATAAACTTTAAACACATACACACACAAAAAAAAAAGCATAAATTCAAGAGCTCACCAGCTTCTATGCCAAGGTTTATAGAAGATTGATGTCATCTGACTTGGATCTTTGACCGTTTTTCAGGGATCGAAGTGTTTTGAAGTGTGCACCAAGTGTTCTGAGCAAGCTTCCCCTGATCATGTTCCTGCTTGCCGGGGCTCTCTAGGCAGGATCTTAATGACAATCCATTTTAGGGTACACAATATTATGGATCTGATTTAGACCTGCTAGTCTTTGGGGATGAGCAACAACAAACATTTGGCAATGTTAATGACATATCCATGGCAAATTGTTTATTAGGTTAAGAAAAAAAAAATACAGTTGGATCCTTGATTTTCTACAGTTCATCATGGACTAAATGATCGTTTAAAAATAAAACAGATTATAAATTACAGAATTTGCATTGAGTGAGGATGCTGTGCAACAGTTGAAACACGCAAAGCAGTTTTCTTATGGCAATCTTAATTATCGCCTAAATATGTATTTGTAACGAGGACCAGTATTTCAGATCTTCGATGGTAAATCTTAATTTTTATTGTTCTACCATTTCTCAAAACTATGCATAATGTTATACTCTATAATCACAGTAATTTATCATTAATGTGTTATCTGTTGAAGGTTAAGCTGAAACGTTAGTACCTTTTATTTTTCATACTCATAAAAAATAAGTACAGTTATAAATTCATAATGCATTTATAACTGCACTTTTTTATGTAGTATTAGCTTACTGTCTATCAATTATATTTCAACGTATCCACAGTAGGCCTTAAAATGGGTTATTTACGGGTGCTTATTATTATATTTGCAGGGCATTTTATAAACTGTGATGGTGGATATTAGTTTTTAAACAATTATTTGATATAATAATTGTGTTGATATGTAGTTTACATCAGAATTATGTAGTTTGATTCTGTAAGTAGATCAGGATTCTGGTTAGTTTTTAAATCTTTGATTGCATTGAATATGGTGCTAAATTTAAATAAAAGTTTCTTTTGGGACAAAAGTTGCTCTGATTTTGTATTTGTTATTCTGTAATAATTTTGTATTTGTTATTCGCAGTTATTCTGTAATAAAAGCTTTATTTATTTTAAAACAGGTTTTTTAAAAGAACATATTCAAAGTTACACATAAGGAAAAACGGTTTGAAAATTTAGAGTAAAATATTGTTAGGTAAGTCTTGTAATGTAACTTAAATTATTTTTCCGTCACATTCAAAGAGATAATTTATTTAACTTCAAAATAAATTTCTATTTTTATTGCTTTTATGCGTTTACTTTTGTTTCATTAAAGAATGTTGAGAGAAAAAAGGAATATTGTATATGTTATCCTGGTTATATTTTTATTAAGACTAATAGTCAACAAAATGACATCTTGTTAAAATATGCAGAATGACATTTGTTTTTTAAGCAAGTTTAGTTAAAATTTTTATTAAAATCATTAATTATTTAAGTCTTATCCTAGAATCTAAAATATGGTGAATTTGTGTAATGGTATTCAAGTCTTGAGATACATTTGCCTTATAAAGACATAAAGGTTATCATCAAAGGATGTAAAGATCATGTAGTTACTATTTTCATTGTATTCAAGTTATTTATGAAATTTTAATATAGCTTCAGAGACCTTCAGTTGTCTGTTGTCTCTATCCATGTCTAAAAAGAAATTTATAAAAAATTCGAAATGAGGTTGTAAAGTACCTTTTAAAAATAGTATCTACTCTTTATATTATTAATTTCATAAATCTATACACATAAAATTTTATAAAAATTTTCCAATATATTGATGAAAGAAAGAAGATTAAGTAGACATTAGTTTTAATTCCAATTTGTTTTGCATTTTCTTCATAAAAAAGACCATTAGCACTCCTATTATTGATTTTAAAACTGGATTATTGGATGGGATGTATAATTTTCACTTTTTACAGTAATATATCTATAGATATGTATGTATTGATATTCAGAATTAAAAGAACATTTTAAGAATCAGTTTAAAATTTTATTAGAGGATGAAAGAATATGTAGAAAATGTACCTAAACATTTAAAAAAGAAGATGACTCAGGCAAATGCATATTGTAAAAAATGATGTGTATGCAAGATTGGTAATTAGAACAAACCTGTATATGCAAGATGGATGTCAATTGATCTTAACATGATAACAATGCCTTAAATGATAGGGATAGTATGTCCAAAGCATTTCTGAGGAAATGGAATGCAAGAAAAAAAATGATATACATTATCTTGTTAACAAATTGAATAATGCTATAGTATATATACATTATCGTGTTAACAAATTGAATAATGCTATAGTATTGTTCTAATTTCAAATGACATACAAAATTTAGTAAATAAATGAATAAATAAATCAGAACAATAAATAAATCAGAAAATTTTATCTCTGTTCTTGAAGATATGGTTTCACTTTCCAGATGAATATCAGCTATAGAAGATAAAAAAAAATATATATATCTAAATCAAAATTCTAAATTGCAGTAGGTAAAACTAGTAAAACTCTTCATTTTAATTTTGTTTTTCCCCTTTTTATCCTAGAAGTAATAACTTCGTATAATTAATTTCTCTAAACCACATTATTTCAAAATTAATGTTTCTTACTCAGTTCTTTCATAATGTTAATGGCACAGATAATTGCATAATGCTTCAACAAATAATAATTTCAAATTTGCAAATTTAAACTTAAAATTAAGCAGTTAAAATAAAACTTAACCAAAACTAAATCATTCTGAACTATAGCGCTATCTACCTAAAGGGAGAGATGCCTTCGTGGAGGACTTTTTAAGGGAAACTGGCTTGTATACATGTTACACATGGGGAAAACCACGAAAACGCCCATGCAGCCAGCCCGTTCGCGGGATTCGAACCTCGGACCGAACTACCAGTGTTCAGCGTCTTTACCGCTTGGCCGCTGGTGGGCTCTTACTGATGTACGTATTTAATAACAAGAGTGCTTACTGCAGCACTTTATCAATGATGCATCAGAATTATTCATCTACAATAAAAACATTGTTTTCTAAAATAAATAAAATGCATTCAATCAGCCATTAATGTTGCATTATGTTTCATGCCATTAACTTCTAAATCATCATATACATGTTTATCTGTATGAAGAAGGAATGCAGAATTTATTTTATAAATTAATATTCCTCCATTTCCAGTGAACCAGTACAGAAAAGTAATAAAATGCACATCAGAGTTAAGCTAAGTTAGTACAGAATTCTTTTGGCATTAGACATTGGGAAAAAGTTACCAGTACATTAGGACATTTGTATATTTAAATGTGAGAAAACGGATTTCTTTCTTTTTATAACAAAATATATTTCTAATGTTGTAATATTGTATTTATTGAAAATGCTGGAAGATTTATTTTACCTTATATTACAAATTAAAGAAATTCTAGTTATGTAATATAAATATCACATTTTTTAATCATAATTGTTTTACTAATTTTATATTATGTGTACAGTGAAATCTCTCATGGAAATCATCTCTGAAAGTGACCAGTATTTATGAGATTGTAAAGAAATACTGATAATAAGGATCATTAATAGTTAAGTCCAGCATCAACTCTATAGGTGACTCAAATCACCTGAAACTATAGTTGATTTCTTAGGGAGGTTTCAATGTATTCTTCCCGCATTGGTATTTTTATATGACTTCCAGGTGCTCATTTGTTTTCAGTAGTTAAAAAAAAATATCAAGACTTGTGAGAAACGTATGTTACAAGACATTCAGTGAAATAAACACATAAATGTCTCTTGAGTAATTTTTTTTTCGTTATTATAAAATGCACAAGTCTCTATGTGGCATTGATATAATGAAACTAAGTTAAACATTTGGTTGTGCTATTTTGAATATAAGATTTTATGTTTTAATATTATAATAATATCTGGGAGATTAATCCTTAAACTAGAAGACTATCAATGGTGAACTATAAGGAACGTGTGAACCCTTTGATAAACTGGTGAGCCCCTTCTTGTTTACCTCAATAAATAAATCTTACGTTAAAGAAATTTGAAAGATAAACTATTGAAAGTCACTGCACTACCTTGGGATGTCTTTACAAGATAAATAATAACAGTAAAGTAATTATTAAAAAAATTAAATAGTGATGAGCTCAATAGTAAAAACTTTCTTATTTGAGAACATCGGCTAATGGACAAATAGTTTTATTCCCTGTTTGGTGGATGACTCTCCAAAGAAATCATAGATATACCAAATGATAAAAGATTCATCCAGACTTTTTTTACAAAACGAACAACGCGTTTTATTAATATAACAAAGGAAATTAACATATAAAAGATTAATTAGAATCACGATGAATTACAATTACAGTAAGCAGCGCTCAATGTCTGCCTCCGTTCGCTGATAACACCTGCTTTGTCTTTATGTTTTGAATAACCAACGTTCTTTTCTTTCTGATGTTGCCATTCCGGATAACACAATCTTTTCTTTATTCATAATGGCCGATTCCTACTTCAATGAAGAAGAATTAAAGATGCTTTTTATAGTTTGTTATCCAGAGATGCGAAGCATGGAAGAAGAAAAATGCCCATAGTCAGGAGATAAAAAGATACAATTTAATTGCATATCAGATCATGAATTAAAAATAAATGATTTTCAGGATTTTGTTCAGCTTACTTTTTAAAATACTGCATAACAAATTTTTAATAGTATATATAATGGTTGTCTGAAAAATTTCCGACCGAAACAAGCTATTTTTTCTCCAAACTAACCTTTATTTTTCATCTCTAAGTCCATACATTTCTTCCAGTGATTCTTCTAGCCTTTTAACCCGACCAAATAATATGTAGAATCATTCTCTGCAAAGTAGTTATTAACAAAGTTCATAACCTCCTCATTTGATGAAAATCGTGAGATGGAGCTTTGACTTGGTGCAACAAATTTTTTTTCTTTTGCAAATGTGGCCGGCCATGTTTCGGCAATTTCTGTCTTTAGCTTGTCAAAAACATTGCATAATATGCTCCGGTAATAGTTTTTCTCTTTTCAAGATAATCTATTAAGACAATCCCATGGCTATACACTAGAAAACTTTTGCTATCACTTGCCCAGCAGAAGGAACAATTTTTGCCATATTTAGAGCTGATTCTTCCTTTGCAGTCCACTGTTTTGACTGTGTTTTTGTTTCTGGTCTGTAACGATGAATTCAGGTTTCATCTACATTGATTAATAGTGGAAAGAACTCCGATTTATTGCGCCAACAGAATGGTGCAAATGTTCATTCAGACACGATTTCTGTCCAGAGTGAGCAAACGCGGCATCCAATGTGCAGCCAGCTTGCGCATATCTAAATCTTGATTCAATATGTGGCAAATATGTTCTTTGGACATGCTAATAGTTTTCTCTCTAACCTTGATTCAATGGTTGTCCAGCACCATTTGGTGGATTTTACCGATATTTTCATCAGTAGTTGCAGTTTTTGACTGTCCTGAATGTTCATCATCATCTAAGCTGGTACAGCCACATTTAAATTCAGCTACCCAAAATTTTAAATTAGATATTGTGCAGAGTCTCTGTACACTGTGTTTAACTCTGTTAATCTGAGTAGATATATTACCTTTCAAAAACAAGTAATTAATGACAGCACGGTACTGGATTTTTTCCATTTTTGCAAAAATGGTCACATCAACTCACAAAAGTAATCGTCAAACAAAAAGTTTGCATTCAAATTAGCTGAAATTTTGACTGGTAGTTACGAAGTGATGCCCAGACAAGTCTCTTTCGGTTGATTTGAGCTGCCATCTACATATCGAGGTTGGAAACATTTCAGACAGCCCTCTTAGAAAGCTACTGAAAAATCACCGCATAAACTTTAGGAACTTACTAAAATATCAACTACTGTAAAAGAAGGAAGTGATGTATGGCACCTTCCTGGCATAAATTATGCTGCATAATTAAAATTACTCCTTATTATATGTGATATTTCCTTAGATTTTTTTGTTATGCACAATTCTTTGTATTTTCTATTTTTGTAAAAAGTAAAACATTAAAATGAGAATTTCATATATTGTTTTCTGTATGATGAAGAGCAAGCCCTTTATTAAAGTTTTCATAGCTTACTACTGATCATGACTGCTTAGCTTAAAAATTGTTTCATGTGTTAAACTGAAATCTATAGATCAGATTGTAGTTTTTTAAATTTATTTCACTTTCAGAGTTTTACTGAACAGGATGTTATTATTTATTATATTTGTATGTAATATTTATTAAAAGTTTTATGTATAAAGTTACTTATTAGAAATAATTTATTAGATTTACTTCCATGTATATAAAAACCTTGAAAGAAACATGTCTGCATTCTCATTATTTTTGTAATTTAATGTGTAATAATACTGTACTTCAAGACAAGAACACATCTGCCTTATAAATAGAAAAGTATTGTGAATGTTTATATATTACATTCTTATGAAAGAGAATTCATATAATAAAGAATTTTTTAAATTGTATTTCTTTGATTCAAGAATTTTAACTGCTTAGGAAGTAGAGTCAGCAGTAAACTTTCTGCCAATGCCTTTCCTGAATTCTGCCATTTGGTGTGACTGCACTGGCTGTGGTCATAGCCCTGAGTAATATTTAGAATTTTTCCATTTTAACTCTTAAGCTGATATTAAAAAAAAAAAGAAGAAGAAGAAATTTTTACCCGATGAAAAGGAATTTTAAATATTAATTGTGTAGTGCGATTAAATACTTGATACATGATTCAATACTTATCAAGATTGATAATCAAAAGTAATATTTGTAAAAGTTTTTTTTAATCAAGCCATTTTAATCTTGAAGATTATACATAGAACTACTCTTTATTTCAAGTGATAAGTTAAAATATTTTTGATAATGAGGAAAAAGTTATTTGCATTAGTGAATTTTAAAGCAAGAGAAAACTCATTTATCTTTTGATCAAATCTTGTAAAATATTGAATTTAATTTTAATGATTTTGAATCTCCAAAATATTTATGAAATCAATACAATCAGTGAAAAGCTGCAAAGTAGATTTACTCTTTATTTTTTAATGTTTGCATTTAAAAATGATTCCTTAACACTTAAAATTTATTTAATATATATTTCATTAGGAAATTGACTAAGAGATCTGTTTAAGGCAAGAAATATCCCGTTTTATGATTTGCCATGAATGGGAATACTACAGTGCTATATTTTATACATACATAAAGTTATAAAAAAATAAAAAATGCCATGTTCATAAAAAATATAGATGCTCAGCATCTAGGACGGCCTGCATGAATGTTCCGATTGTGCATTATAGACATTTACCTGATAGGAAGAACATCACTTCATGCTGGTGTACAGAGCTGGACAGATCTTTCCAATGCAATATTAACATTATGAAAACAGCTTGCTGAAATTATCTTTTTTTTGGCATATTTTTATACCCTCTGAAACTTGGCTTCAAGTGTTTTCCCATATAATTTGCCTCTTAATTTGGCACTCGGCTATATGATACTAAATTTTTAAACTGCTTTTGTTTAGAATTAGAACTTCATAGATTGCAGACTGAAATAATGAAACAGTTAAAAAAAAATAAACTAAGACAACTTCATTTTAATATATCTTTGCATGAGATATGCAGGAGATCTCGGATAAGCGGCACTTGGAGCAATTTTTTGACACCAAGAGGGAAATGGCATCAAAATGAGCTTTCCAAAATTTCCCTTTTCAGCTCAATATCAGGGAGAAAGCTGCGCTGGGTGAAAATCACGTAATGCAAAGTGTAGCGTTTGCATTGAGAAGGTACACCATACACATAGGACCAGTTGTAAATGATTAGTTTTTGTTGTGATTAAGTAAATCTACATGCTTTTTTTCATCTTAGTATTTCAGATTGATATATATAACTCCACCATTATTAACTTTTATGCTTTTCTTTTTTAATTCTTACCATTAATTTGAACAATTATCCGTAATAATGCTTATAGTATATGTTTGAAAATATGTTCTTCACATGAATGTAGTAATGATCACAAAAATGCAACATATATATCATAGTTTAAGATGAAAGTAATAAAAAATAAAATATGCATGTATTTCCACAACAATAATTACATCCTCGAAATTTATTCCAGGCTATTCAATCATCATCTAATCTGGTTTATATTGGACATTCCGGATTTTTTTATGCACTAATTTCGCTTCGCACTTCGAAGTTTAAGAGTGTTATTTTTTCTTGTTTAAGGGCAAAAATAGTTTTCATGTAGACAGACAAAGAAATGTAATCCCGAGTTGCTTTTTCCTATGGCTTTTCATGACATTATGCAATTGTTTAAATTTTGGAAAGAGATTGAATTTGTCTGTATTTATTCCATGAAAACTTAAATCATAAAACATTATTTTTGTGCAATTTGAATGTTGTCTATAACAGTGGTTTCAAACTGGCGGCTCCCAAAGCAATTTTATGCAGTTGGCAAAATGCATTTGTTGCAAATACAGTGATGCAAAGATTTCTATGTTTTAGTTATTTGAAGTTTGAGTTTACATTAATTACATTTATTACTATTAAACACGAAAATGAGTAACACTTCGGAAAAATCTATATATATAAATCTTATTCAAAGATACAGATTTAATTAACTTTTATTCATTTTTTCGTGAATATTTTATTCTAGAAAAATATAATCATTTTATTCTGATTAGAAGTGTAATTAATTTAT